>JAJIBD010003050.1:0-321529 GCA_021461705.1 Cryptotis parvus
AGTTTGCTTCAGAAATTATATTCATGATTGACAGGTCTCCTCTGGAAGGGTCCCCTGGCATCTAAATAACATTTCACAGACAGAATAGTGTGTCTTCAAAGGCTGACATTTCTTTTTTTTTAAAATTTTTTTATTTTTACAATTACAAAGACATACAATTAAAAAGTTCATATTTGGGTTTTGGTCATACAGTGTTGCAACACCTATCCCGCCACCAGTGCCCATTCTCCCACCACCAACGCCCCCGGTTCCCTCCCCCTCCCCCAGCCCTCCTCCATGGCAGGTTCTTTATTTCTTTCCATTTCTCTCTCTTTCTCTTTTCCTTCCCCTCAGACTATGGATTACAGAACATACATTAAAGGGTTGTCATGTGTATCTTTTTGCCTCTATTTAATGCTCAGTTCTAGGTTGGCATTAGTACCCTCGACAATTGTTAGCACACTGTTCCATTTTCTGTCTTACCTAGCCTCTGACTCCCACGTTTGTGATAATTTCCACCTTTGACAAGACCTCCTGATATATGTTTCACTTGACCTTGGATATTGGTATCATAATATGTACCTATATATTTATGCCATGCAGACAAACGCAGTCATTCTGTATCTGTCTCTCTCCTTCTGGCTAATTTCGCTCAACATAATCTTCTCCATGTCCATCCATTTGTAGGCAAATTTTATAACTTCATTTTTCCTAACAGCTGCATAGTATTCCATTGTGTAGATGTACCAAAGCTTTTTATCCAGTCTTCGATTTTCAGGCACTCTGGTTGCTTCCAGATTCTGGCTATTGTGAATAATGCTGCTATGAACATAAAAGTAGGGATGGTGTTTCCGCTGCGTATTTTTGGTTTCCCAGAGTAGATTCCCAGGAATGGTATGGCTGGGTCAAATGGGAGTTCAATTTCTAGTCTTTGGAGGAATGTCCATATTGTTTTCCAGAAAGGCTGTACCAGCCGGCATTCCCACCAACAATGGATGAGTGTTCCCTTTTCCCCACACCCACGCCAGCACTTGTTGTTCTTGTTCTTTTGAATATGTGCCAGTCTCTGTGGTGTAAAGTGGTATCTCATTGTTGTTTTGATTTGCATCTCTCTGATGATTAGTGATGATGAGCATTTTTTCATATTTTTTTTGAAAGGCTGACATTTCTAAGAACATAGAGGACATTAGTGGTGTGATTGGATAAATCCCACATTCATACTGAAAAGAACTATTGATTTTTAATCTGCTCATTTCTCATTAGTTGTCGGTTTTTTCAGAAATTTGAGGAACTGTAGAGACAGTACACGGATTAAGGAGCTGCCTTGCATGAGTCAACCATTGCTTAATCCCTAGCACCATTCTGGTCCCCTGACAACCATCAAAGTCACTTTCTAAGCACAGAGCCAGGAATAACCCCTACACGACTTGGTGTGGCCCCTGAAAATAATAACAGTGGGAAGGAAATTTTTAGAACTTCATTGGGATCCTTTAAGCAACTAAATAGCAGTTTTGGTCCCTCTATTTCCTGCGAGGATGTGGGTCCCACTTGGGCACGGCTCCTCAGCATTAGAACAGGCTGCAGAGTCGGGATTCTGGGGCTTTTGCTGTCCTGCCCCCTCCTGCACAGAGAGTTTAACACTTTTTCTGCAGGCTGAGTCTAGTGATGCTACCGATTACCTACTTCTGCCCAGCTCTCATTGTGAGCATATTGTATGCGCTTGCAGCTGCATGGTTCATCTATAAATGATATATTTAGAGGTGACTACAAGGGGTATGCCACCTGCACGGCAAGCCTGGCAAGCTACCCGTGTTGTATTTGATATGCCAAATACCAGTAACAATTATTAGTTCATTCCCATGACCTAATATAATGGTTTGAGGCTCTTTATGTTTCTGGAGTGAGCAGATGCCCTTGGGCTCTACTAGCATGAGACAGGACATATGGAGATATTACTGGTGCCTGCTCGAGCAAATAGATGATCAACAGGAGGATAGTGATAGTGATAGTGATTCAACCCCAGCAAGGATTCTGGGAGCTTACCGCTATTATCATACACATATTACAGGCAGAGCAAGTATTGCCAAGGGAAGGGTCGAGCTAGGAAGTAGATGGTCAGCACTCACAGCTCATCTTGTCCAAGACTATTAACATGATGCAATATTTTGAGTGAACAATTATATTACAGTAATTACATCCATTGTTTGTGCTCCTATTTTACTATATCTAAGACTTTAAATTTTCAAATAAAAATGAGTAAAAAAACTTGAGGTAGTGTTGTCATTTATTTATTGTTGTTCCAGAAAAAGCATGAGTCATTTCTTTCAGTCATCTGCTGACACTGTATGAACCCAGATGGAAAAATTTGTCCTGAGCCATGCTTCCAGAAATACAGTAAGCCAGAAGAGCTAACCAGATTGGATTCCAAAGAGAATAAGGCACCTACAGGCCAAGAATTTCCCCTTCGTACTGCCCAGTTCAGAGGAGGCTTTGCAAGCTGTCTTGGCCATAGGAAAGGGCTCTGTGAGAGTGCAGTGAAGAGGAAATACCTTTGCAGACGTTCCGTGGCAGCACTGAGCTCCGGCAGCACCAATTCCCCTGAGTCGTGGCTGCGTTGCGCATCACAGACATGGGAACCATTCCAGAGCAAAGGCTGGTCAGGAAGCCTGTGTGCAAGGGCCTCTCCCCTTGGTGCTCTCATTTTCTCTCACCTGTTTCACTATAATGTTCTGTGAAATAAAAATGCATATATGTAAAAATTTACTCAATATTTTCTTAAGACAGCATTTCTTTTTTTAGAATTTTTCTCATTGACATAAATATACATTCAATGAATGCAAAACCTGAATGACACACTTGCTGAGTTTTACATTGGGACTTTGGAATACATTGATGCATGCTGAGATCCCGTCGAAGCAGAGGGCTGGCCTCTTCCCCTCGAATACTTTAAAAATATGATTTGCCCGGATGGTTTCTGTGTCCTGTAGGGCCTGTAACAGATGAGTGAGATAAATGTGCATCCTCTCTCCCAGCTTTGGAATAAGATAAGCTGCCAACTAGAGAGCCAGCCCCACATCCTCTTTTTTCTCATACCAAAAGTCTTACCCAGAGTAGATAGCTGGAACTCATGGCTTCCGGTGGAATCGGGTCATAGAAAGACAGCAGGGAGGAGGGACTTGAATGCTTCTGCTTGGGGGACGGCAGTGGCAGGGGCCCCTGGACAGTCCTGCTGGGACTATACAGCAGGAGCCAAGTTGCTGGTGGCTTCTGGGCTTCAGATTCGGTGCCAAGGCCCGGGGTACCAGAGGCAGCTGCTGCCCTGGAGGTGACTCCCAAAAAGCATCATTGCACAGGTCCCTGAGAAAGCCACAGAAGCCTGGACAGAGGCGCTGGGAAGCGTCCACTGCACCCCTGCAGGCAACTGGCAGGGCAGAGCATGCTTGGTTTCCTCCCGGTGGCCGGAAGTTCTGCCAGCACCTGTGGTGTGGCTGCTGGTGAGGCACAAAGCAAGTAGGAAATGCCACCTGACCCCAAGCTGGTTTATGCATGCCAGGGGAATTCCTAAGATCGCTCAAAGAGAGGGATAAAACCAACACCCAACACCTTGACTTTACAACGAAACTGAAATGGAAACTGTACATTCAGTCCAGATCCCCTTCCTGAAGGGCGGAGACAGTGTCTAAGGTGCACTGCGGACCCACCCTTCACACTGAGCTGGTTATTAAGTGGTTGTGGGTGTCCAGGAGTGGCCCCGGGGCCCTTTGAGCACCACTGGGAGGTGCCCTCACAAGGTTATTATTTAAACACCAAACCTGGAACAGCAAAAACCCACCAGAGACAAAAAAATTTTCCAAACTAATGGAATGAGGAGAAAAATATAAACATCTCTTGCAAACTTGCTCCTTTGACATAAGGTGAAAGACCTGATTCAGTGACCAAAGACGTGCGATGCATAAATGGATCAAGTCAAGCAATGGGGAATGAAGACGCTCATGCTGGTGAGGCGGCCATGCTGGCGGTCATGATGTGGTCCACAGCGGGCGTGTTGCAGGAGCAGAGGCAATTTGAAACTACCGAAGATATGCACAAACAGACATATTTGCACACTTCAGGAAACTGTTGGAGAGTCAGGTGTTGTGTAATTAATGCCTCTAATTCACTTGTATAACAAGAGGGAAACAGAAAAGCTAAAGGTTGGAGACCCAACACCTACCAACGGGAAGAAGTTGCTAAACCTACAGCCCGGCCCAGAGAGACAGGACAGGCTTTGGGCACCGCCCGCCCACCACTGTTCCCAATCTGATCCCCAGCACGGCACATAACTGATTCCTTAGCACAGAGCCAGGAGCAAACCCTAGCACTGCCAGGTATGGCCCCAAAATATTCCAAAATAAGCCCCAAATACAACAGATTCCAAGTAGGAAACGGTCAAAGGAAGAAACTCAAGGTCTGCCTGAACCTCACAAACCAGCCACACACACTCACCTATGGAGCAAGCACCGAAGATACATTCTACAGAGAGGAAAAAAGGAAATATTACAGGGGAAAAAGGATAGAAACAGAAAAACATCTTTAAATAATTGGAAACATTATCAAATTAGAAATCTATGCTCAACAAGAAGTAAACCATTCACCAACTGAGGTTTAAGATAAATGCTTCCAGATGAACAAGAGCTTAAAAGAAGTTACCTGCAAGACGAGTCCTAGAAAGAGACTCTGGGAATTCTTTGGGTCTGCAGATAGGACGGAAAGAATGGAAATGATCATTTCTACCATGGAATAAGGATGACCAGAGGCTTCATCTCACACATCTGAATCTCTGTAAAGAGAAAGGACAGTTTAGGGCATCCTGAGGGGCCTTCCTGATACCTGAGGTGTGGAGAGTCTGGCAAGGGCAGTGCCAAGTCCAAAACAGCAAAAGAAGGCTCCAGCTGCTTCTGACTCATCTAGAGACGACTGAGAATTAAAGGAGAATTGAAGGAGAATTGAAGGAGCACTGAAGGACTGAGATTGAAGGAGAATCCAAAATGTACTGAATAAAACTCAGTTTCCCTCTAACTGAACACCGTGGCATGCCAATTACCTCTGAAACTTTTATAGGACCTGCAACAGGTAGCTGTCAGCAATAAATTCACACACTGTTCCTTCTATCACTGAATCTATGATGAATAGACGTGGCCTTACCTAAGGAATTACCTGGCTTTAATTACACATAAATAAATTCAACGTTAGAAATGATGTTTAAAATGTTACCAAAATTAGAGTTCAAATGTTAATTGAAAATCAGTTTCTTACATATTAGCTTGAATGAGTTACAGGGAAAATAATGAAAGACATTATACACATAGGCTCCATAATTTAATTGAAAATAGGAAAAAAGCAAGAATCAAAAAATCCATTTTTATAAAAGAAACCAACAGGAGAACTTCCCTTGCTTGGTGTTTGCCGAGTTCTGAGGGAGTGCGGAAGAGGAGACTGTGCCTCCGCAGTGACAGGTGAGTCAAATCAAGGGCTCAGCGCACGGACCGCCCGCCTAGGACCACCTTCCTCTGGTGAGATGATGCTTGCCAAGTAACAGAGCAATTCAAAGGGCAGAAAGAAAAACTTTCCACAAGAAATTCTGGGAAATTGCCACTTTTGGAGTCAGAAAAGAGCCTCACCCATGGCACCAAACTATAACCCGGGATGGGTCATAAACTCCAAAGGGGCCAGTTTTTGGTGTGGACAGAGCCAATAGAAGGGAATGCCACAAAAATAGAGGGGAAAGGTTTAAGATTAACTTGATTGATATTACAGCACCTGTTCAGCCCAAGGTTCCACCTAAGTCAAGTCATGGAGGGAGGAAAGTATCTGGAATCGTGTTCCTCAGACCCTCCCCAAAGAAGAGACGGGGTTCAGTGAGAAAGCAGCTATCCAGGGGCGGACGGCTGCCCAGGTCTTCACTACTTAACAGGAGACACCCCCTGACGCTTGCAATGAGTCTCTTTAAAAGTCGTCACCAGTCAGCAGTCAGGAGAGCAGTGAACAGTAAAGCACAGTGAGAGCACAAAGCCACTAAAATCACTAAACTAAAATATGGGAGGTACTCCAAAAAGTCCAGAGAAATTCACCCCCGCGGTTGGAGGGCCGCATGGTTCAGGAGCTCCAGTGAATTGGGGCAGCATCTTCCCTCTTCTAAGATTCCAAATCCCCCTAGGATGCCCATCCAGGATATCTCAGCTCTTGATCTTGAGTTTTGCATACAAGAAAGTATGAATCAAGAGGAGTGGTGTTTTAGAATGGTTATAGAAGAGCTGCGGGTGTGGCCGTCAGGGCCGGCAGGGTGAGCAGCGGCTCCTGGGGAGCGAGCGCCACCTGGGGGCTGTGCAGGGCGGCCTGGGCACTGTCAGCGGCGAGGGACTGAAGGAGCAGGGCACGAAGGGTCCAGCTCAGAGCCTGCAGAAACCCCAACAGCGGGTGAGAGAGAGATGCAGAGTACCAAGCATCAGTACCGTGCATCAGTACTGAGCGGCAAGTCAGAGCTTAGGAGAATCTAGGTGCAATGGGAATACTTTTGCTTTTATGAGTTCCCCTAGTGCCTGGAGCAATGAATACAAAGTTCCGCAAGAAAAGAAAAAGTGGTTTTCCTAAGCTACCCTAGCCCAGTGAGGCGTCATGTGGCGTGAGCCCGCTCGGCGCAGAGTCTGTATAGCAGTTACAAGCAGATCAGAGCACCCTGCATGGAAAACGTACGTCATAAATTAGGCAGAAGCTGAAGGGTCAAATAGGTGTATAAATACACTATAGATCCGAGAGAGCCAGAATGCTAACACTTACCAAGCCGACATTTTGTAATATACCCCTTCAGAAGGAAACGGTTTTGCAGTTGCCCAATATCATTTTGTTAAGAACTAAAATTTTAATTTTCGTGGACAGACATTGACCTGAAAATTAACCTTGTGATAAGAACAGCCTGACATGCAACAGCTCATTTTTAACTGTCTTGAGACCGACTGTTTGAAGTGGTGATTTTTCCAAGGAAAATCTCTGGGAGATCAAAGACAGAGTGCTGAGGGAGTGGGCTCAGGAGAAGAAAGTGAAAATTCTCTTCCCTTATTCATGAGGCCACGGTGGACTGTTTCTGGGGAGGCATCAGAAAAACTGTCTAACATGTCTCCACGGAGCAGCCTCTTAGAAGTGACGGCGCGGGACCAGCTGGGCCCGGGGCTCCTACACTCTTTTCCCTCTTCTGATTCTAATCCCTCTGAGGGAGAGAACAACGAGGCACAGCTGAGTGGGTGAAGCTGCACGTGTTGCAATGTGTGGAGTACAGGACAATAAACTTCACCTGCCCTTATGAAATCAATTTACACAAGGTGCGCTCTGCAAAGTTTCAGGCCATCGTGTTCCTTGTTCATGTCTATATACACTGATTCTATTTCTATAACTTTTTCAGGTGAAATTTTAAAACACAAAGCAGTGAAGCCAGCCTCATAAACACATTTCTGATAGCTGCCTTACGGCAGGGACCCGGCACGTGTCGGGTGTGAGTGCATGGACGCCTGACATTGGTCCTTTTCTTGAGGTTCCGTTTTCCCTTCCTTCACGCTGAAGCATTCCCTTCTGCTTGCCCCAAAACAAGCGTCCTCTTTGAGGGAAGAATTTCTACAATGGACCTTTCATCTAAACCTCTTGTAAGGAAATGAAATCTTTATGTCCACACATCCGAGCTCCTGCTCGCTGCCTTCAGAGTGCCCTGCATTTCCCAGTTCTCCCATATTGAAAGTTTTATGGCCTGTTCTCTGGATTCAGGTAGTAAAAAAGGCTAGGCGGTCCATTTCAGGAGAAAGAAAGGGAGCAGAAGCACGTTGAAGTGAAAAGGAGCTTGGCACAGACACGCTTGTCCAGCCTCAGGAAGGACTGACTGCAACCAGGGAGCTGATGGACAGGTGAGGGGAGCTCTAAGTGTAGGTCACACAAACACGGACTCCTGGGCTTGACCAGAGCTGGCAGGATCCCCAAGTCACTTAGGAGCAGCTTTGCCTCCATGAAAATCAATAGAAGTAAGTGGAAACTTGAGTAAACTCAAGCCAGAATGCCTGGAAGGATCCCACACGTGTGGCTGCAGATACCCACTGGAGAGCTGATCTTCATGCCCCCTGACACATATGTGTGCCCTCAGGTGGCCATTGGATAGCAGATCCTCCGTGTCCCTGCCCCGGCCCATCAGTCCTGTACAGGAAGCCCAGGACAGGACACCGGCCTCAGTAGCCCCAAGGATGCTCTCACAGAGACAGCCCTCGCCTCCTATGTGGGTGAGCTCTGCTCCACCAGGCTGTCAGCTCCTGCAGCACCCACAGCCTGGCGGGGCTCCAAAGGAGGTTAAGCAGCTGGAATGTTTAGCAGGAAACTGGGAGCAGAATTATCCGACAGTCAAAACATAGGAATTGAGGAGGATTGAAGGTAGGCATTGCTGCCATTAGAGCCAAGCTAAAGAGAAATAGAGAGAGTGATGGCGAGTAAAAGACAGTGATGAGAGTAATGGAGACAGTGATGAGAGTAATGGAGACAGTGATGAGAGTAATGGAGACAGAAATGGAGAGTAACAGACAGTGATGGGGAGTAATGAAGACTGTTATGAGAGTAATGGAGACAGTGATGAGAGTAATGGAGACAGAAATGGAGAGTAACAGACTGTGACAGGGAGTAATGAAGACTGTGATCATAGTAATGGAGACAGTAATGGACAAGTAACAGATGGTGACGGGAGTAATGAAGACTGTGATGAGTAATGGAGACAGTGATGAGAGTAATGGAGACATAATGGAGAGTAACAGAGATGCGATGGGGAGTAATGAAGACTGTGATGAGAGGAATGGAAAGTAATGGAGACATTGATAGAGATAACAGAGACAGTAATGAAGAGTAATGGAGACAGCAATGAAGAGTAACGGGACAGTGATGAGAATAATTGAGACAGTCATGGAGATTATTGGAGACAGTGATGGAAAATAACAGAGATGGTGATGGAGAGTAATGGAGGCAGCAATGGAGAAATGGGGACAGTGATGAAGAGTAACAGAGACAGTGATAGAGTAATGGAGACAGTGACAGAGAGTAATAGAGATGGTGATAGAGTAACAGAGACAGTGATGGATAGTAACAGAGACCACAGAGAGATTGTTTGAGAAGTAGAGTAATAGAGAAAATAGTAGAAAGTAATAGAGGCAGTGACAGAGAGTAACCGAGAGAGTAACAGAGAGTATTGGATAATGCCACAGAGAGTAATAGGGAAAGGATGTTTAGTAGCAGAGAAAGCCCTCTGTAGGGAAAACTAAGGAGCAGTGAGAGGAGAGGGAGACTGGGGAGAAAAAGAGGAAGTAGGGCGAGTGAGACCGAGGAGTCCACCAGGAGCAACGCTGAGCTCTGAGTGTAGGGTAAGAGCCGGGTAAGTCCCAAGAACTACCAGGCATGGCCCAAACACCAAAAATGAAAGGGAAAATAAAGAAAGACTTGACTTTAAATCAGAAGGATGCCCACTGTCTGCTTCACAGGGTGTGATGTTGACATTTTGCTTTCATCTGAATGGACATCAATTATGCATGTGTCCTGAGCAATGCAACTTCCCTGGGGAGCATGTATGGCTTATTAATAGAGCTGTTCACATTCTCCAATATTCAGCATTCCCAATAGCCCAACCCACGCTTTCAGAATCTGAGTCTTTCATTGTGAAATGCAGCTCCACACCCATCCTCTGGAAGGCAGACATGTTCTTCTCTTCTTTCGGTCATTATCTTGCCGCTGGCGCTATTGCCATTTCTCAGGTAATCAAGAATCTAGAAACACTCCTGGAAATGGTCCTTCGCTCTTACCCTGAGCTCCCGGCGCTGGGATCCTCATACTTGACATATGGAGAGTTTCAGTGGCAAACTCAATTTGAAGCTTCATATAATTTTAAATAATTTGAAGCTCTACAGCAACAATCTAACGCAGAGCTAGGAACATGTAAAGGATCCAGGAAAGATGATAAATAACACCACTAGAGACAGAGGGGCTGGAAGACTGGCACGACTGTGTGTGGCTGCCATCAGCCATGGAAAACGAATGTGCAGGAGCCAGGGACCAGGCCCTGGTGTGCCTGGTCTGTGTCTGTGCCTACCCCTGGGGAACGTGCTGAGCTGGTCCCAATGTCTAGGAGCTGGGATCTCACTCATGGGAGGTTTGACAGCTCATGTGCCAGGGCCACAGGTTTGACCCTCAGCCTGAGGAGAGGATTTGGAAGGGAAAATTTGCATTAGTCTGGCCAAGGATCAGATTCGTTGTGAGCCAATGTTGAGGCAGAGCCAGACTTCATACTGTTGCCCTCAGAGCCCCCAGACTCTGATGGAGACTCGGACCCGAGTCACACACCCTCAATCCAGCAGGGGTCTGAGTTCCTCATGCTTAAACCCCAGTCTGAGCCCGCCCCAAGCTCAAGCTACTGACAGAGCCCTGGGCTGGGGGCTCACGTCCTGCAGACGTCGCCTACCAGCTTACATAAGTCATCAGCAGCTTCTTTCAAACCTCAGCGTGGTCTTCTGCTCTCAGTTAAAGCACCGCTGGCTTTGGAGGATCCAATCGTTCACAGGGGTTCCATGGCGTGACTAATACCTCACTGTGGAACGGCTCCAGGCTGGGGCCTGTGTATCTCCTCAGGCCTGGACTTTGGTCCCTGCACCACAGGGTGAGCAGGGGGGAACTGCCATCACTCTTACTGCTGCCCCGGGACCCTGCCCCCCAGGGGAACCCTGACCTCCTGCAGTCACACCCCCAAAGTGTCCCAGAACTGATGAGTGCCTGGCCCAGATGTCATTGCTGGACACATTTGCTCAGCCCCATCCTGGCTGCAGGTAACCGACGTCCTTTTTGGAGTCCACTGGGCATTAAGTCTGCCGACTCACAACTGTGAGGGAGGCGTGTTTCGTGGCATATGTGGCTCACTGCCCAGACTTCCAGGGCTGCCAGAGACAGCCAAGGGCTGGGCGCAACCTACGCAACCTATGTCCTGGATCGGGGCTGTCCACGGGCGCTTCTTCCTGCTAGGCTGTCACTGTGGAGACCCATGTTCGGTGCTGGACTTGGTGTGAGCAGTGCCAGAAAAGGGAATCATCTAACAAAGAAGGATCATGGGCAGGGAAGTGTATGGCCCTGAACTTCCCAAGTCAGCCCGCCAGGCGTTCTGACTGATGGCTAGGGGGGCAGGAGGCAGGGGGTCCCTCGGGATTTCCTCCCAAACCCCATTAAACAGGCCCCAAGCAAATGCAAGCAGCCTGCCACCAACCACTGCTGGAGAAGCTGACTTTCTAGACAGGGACAGCCGGAAGTGCTTCTCCATGGGTAAGAGAGATCAGGTGACCTTGTTTCCAAAAAGGGTGGAAAGCTGGAGTCCGAGCTGCTGAACTGCATGTTTCATTGGAACTGTTCTCTGTCCAGCATCTCAAATGCTTCTGCTGAAACCATCCCAGAGCACTCTGAAGAATGGAGGGGTTCCCCACACAGCTGAGCTCAGATCAGTCCCCATTAACACTTACGAGAAAGATGCGTGAAAGGAAAGCCAGGACAACCGCAAGCAGCTGGGCAGAGAGTGCAGGGAACGGGGACCCCAGAGGCCATGGGGTCTTCCGTCCGTCTGTGTGGGATGGCTACGACAGTCCCCGTGCCAGAAAGCCTCCTGACACTCCTCATGGCCCAAAGATAAACAGACACACTCAATGTGGTCTGGAAAGGAGCCGTTTTAGTCATAGAACAAAGAAAAAGGAAACAAGCCTCAATCATGGGCCTGATCCTGTAATGGAGGATGGAAAGAGGGTGGTGGGAGAGAGAGAGAGAGAAGGGGTTATGAATACCGGTGTGGCAGGATGGTTAGACAGAGTGAAAACTGGGGAGAGATGGAAGGAAGGATGGATCAAGGGGAGGAGAGAAACAGAGGGATGGAGGGGATGAGGGGTGTAGAGAGAGGAGAGGAGCTAGACACAGGGGCTGGTGACTGGTTAGAGGGAGGGAGAAGCAGGTAGAGAGAGAAGAGATGACGCAGGTGATGCGCCCATAACAGACGCCACTCTGTCGGTGGCCCAGGAAAGCATGCACTGATGGGAGAATGGCCCAGGGGACCAGCAACAAACCATTTCGGGCAGCTTTCAGCCCAGCCTGAACTGTCTGACATGCGGTGGTGAGGCGAGCCCAGCCCAGCTGGTGGCCTGCCAGCCACGACACTGGCTGCACTGCGTCCCATGTCCTCATACTGCAAGGAATCTGCTTCGTTTACAAAGCAGCGACTTCCAGCTAATCCTCCTGCGGGCCCAGAGTCTGGGAAGCATCAGTGCGGGCCCACGAGCAAGACAGCAAACAGCCCTGAGGTCTTGGATGCAGCTGAGCATCTGCACCCTTGGGGCCTCCAGTTTCTCGGGCCGGGCAGCCCCTAAAACGCTTCAATTGCAGCCGCAGCTACGCCTCCACTCGGACTCCAGAGCGTTGGGCAGGACAGGACAGTCAGATGATGTCCGCAGGACACACAGGCTCTGCTGGCTGGCTTGGTCCCCTCCTGCCATTTCTGCACGTGCACAGGAGAGACAGTCGGGGTGACGGCTGCACTTCTCAGGGGACAGTGCAGGATGGAAGCAGGTGTGGCTGTTGTCCGCTGGTCCCCTGTCAGCCCGGACAGGCTCTGGTGCTGCACTCAAGGGCCAGATAGAGGCGCCTTCTCCCATGAGGGCTGGGAGGGCCAGTTTCGCTTTGGCTAAATCGAGGCTGGAGTTCAAGAAGCAGGTCCAAAAGTCCAAAGGTCTGAGCCTCATTCTTGAGACCATGTGCAGTCTCAAGAATGAGGCTCAGTGTGACTTACATGGGGTTTCATTTCCCTCGAGTGGGTCATGGAGAATGGCATAAAGGGAAGGAGGGAGGAAGGAGGGAGGGAGGGGGGGAGGAGAGGAGGGGGAGGGAGGGAGGGAGAGAAGGAGAAGGGGGAGGAGTAAAGGGAGGGAGGGAGGGAGGGAGGGAGGAAGGGAGGAAGGAAAAGAAGGAAGGAGGAGGGAGGGAGGAGGGAAGGAGGAAGGAGGAGGAGGAAGGAAAGAAGGGAGGGAGGGAGGGAGGAAGAGAGGGAGGGAGGGAGGGAAGGAAGGAAGGAAGGAAGAAAGAAAGGAAACAAGGAAGGAAGGAAGGAAGGAGGGAAGGAGGGAAGGAGGGAAGGAGGGAAGGAGGGAGAAGGAAGGAAGGAAGGAAGGAAAAGGAAGGCAGGCAGAGCAGGCAGGCAGGCAGGCAGGCAGGCAGGCAGGCAGGGCAGGCAGGCAGGCAGGCAGGCAGGCAGGCAGGCAGGCAGGCTAGGCAGGCAGGCGAGGCAGGCAGGCAGGCAAGCAGGCAGGCAGAAGCAGAAGCAGGCAGGCAGGCAGGCAGGCGAGCAGAACGCAGAGCAGGCAGGCAGGCAAGCAGGCAGGCAGGCAACGGCAGGCAGGCAGGCAGGAGCAGGCAGGCAGGCGAAGCAGCAGGCAGGCAGGCAGCAAGCAGGCAGGCAGGCAGCGCAGGCAGGCAAGCAGGCAGGCAGCGAACGAAGCAAGCGAAACGAAACGGGCAGGCAGGCAGGCAGGGCAGGCAGGCAGGCAGGCAGGCAGGCAGCGCAGGCAGGCAGGCAGAAGCAGGCAGGCAGGCAAGCAGGCAGGCAGGCAGGCAGGCAGGCAGGCAGGCAGGCAGGCAGGCAGGCAGGCAGGCAGGCAGGCAGGCAGGCAGGCAGGCAGGCAGGCAGGCAGGCAGGCAGGCAGGCAGGCAGGCAGGCAGGCAGGCGCAGGCAGGCAGGCAGGCAGGCAGGCAGAGCAGGCAGGCAGGCAGGCAGGCAGGCAGGAAGGAAGGGAGAGAGGAAAACAGGCTGGGGATAATGAATCTGTAAATCCAAGTTTCTCTTGTTCTCTGCAATTCTTTGATGTTGGACAATGCTGTGTTTCCAGCTGGGTCTCCCGCACAGCTGGGAAGCATGTGACTGACAGTTCACTGGCAGCTTTTCATGAGCAGGGTGGGCGACGCCGGAGTGCAAGAGGAGTGCCTGAATCACGAGCAGGGGCCTGTCTGCATTTCTGGGCTCGCAGGGTCTCCCTAGCCACCAACAGCCACCCCTGGGAGCAGGCAGCTCGCCCGTGGGGCTGCCTGCACAGCTCACGGCCTGTCTGTGCCGGAAGGGGCGCAGAGCACGGAGGCAGCTGAGCTTCCTCTGTGAGGCATACGGGCAGCTTCCACTCCACTCCTGAGACGGTGGAGCCCAGCCAGCAGCCAGCCGCCCTCACACGCTTTATTCAGGGAACGCAGAAATAACCTGGATGACATTTCTCTCACACTAACTCACCACGGGTGCTGAGCTCCGGACAGGTGACAGCGGACAGTTGTGTGGACACAGTGACCACCCAGAGTGTGTGGTTTCTCAGGGGGCTGGTAACAAAGCTCCTCCCCAGACATTTCTGGAAATACCGGATGTGTGAATATGGTGACATCCCAGAGTTGGGGGGGTCCCCACCCAAACCCCAACGATTGGGTGACGTGATGGGTGGATGACTTCCATGACCACATGACAGTTCAGCGCTGTGGTTTGGGCCCTTGAAGGATACTCCAGTGAGAGCAGCCAGCGACAGGTTGGGGGGGAAGAGTCTGTGACTATCAGAGCGTCACGGAGACCGCATGGAGCCACCGAGGGCAGACACTCATAAGGGCTGGAATGGCCCCTAGGCAGAGAGCTGGTCTCCCCGTCTGTCCCCAACGGCCACTGTATTCTGCGAGGCCTCGGGGAGTCTTGGTCCTTCTTTCCAGAACCTTTCATCCCTTGCTTCCTGCTCTGGCATCCATTGTCGTCCCAGCACGGCCGACCTACTGCCTTTCTCTCAGAGTCGCGTTACCTAACACTGAGCACTTCTGGCATCCCTACTGCTGCCTAAGCCAAGCGCTGACATCAGGAAGAAACACTTGAGGCCAAAAATGCAAGTCCCTAATGAAAGGACACATTCAAGGGCTTTTGCTCCAAAAAATTCTCAGCTTGGAAGAACCAGAAAAAAAGTGCTCAGTAATTGATGGGAAGAAGACTGCTGGACCTTGCCTTTGGATGTTCTGATGAGAAATGCACATGGAGCTCATGTTAACGCTATGCTCCCCTGTCGGTCAGAGAAACCACGGCAAGCCCCAGGATATAAGTTGAAAAGGGGACACGTTGCCTTTGCATCTTTTAAAAATTCTTTAGAATCTCTGGAGAGGACCCGCACAGCCCAGAAAAGATTAGGGTTGATTTCGTTGGACTCATTCATCTATACATTATCTGGAGCTTTTATGTTGAAAATGAGGGACTTGCGTGCCTCTCTCGAGAGAGGTCACTAGAGAATGTTCAGAGCGAGATTCCTTTACGTGCAACTGTTTATGGCTCCTGATTGATGAGGTCTCTGCTTCTCCAAGCACCGCTCAGAAAACCAGGAACCTCAGTTGCTGTTGGTGTTGACCCACTCCCACATGAGTCAATGTGCTGCAGAAGATCTGACTTTTGCAAGAGCCTCCAGGAAAGCTCAGGGAGCCGGTGAGGGTCTGAGTGCACAGAACAGCCTTGCAGCGCTGTGCTGACCTGCTGGCCGGGAGCGGGAGGAGGACTCCGCAGGCTTGGGTCCTGGCCATGGCGTCCAGGTGGACCCTCTGAGAAAGGCTTTAAACACGGAGATTCTACTTTATCATCTTGAAGATTATGATGTTATCCGCGGTTGTTTGCCAAGATTCCTTTCTTTTAACAATTTCAGCCAATTTAGGAACAAAAAAACTTCTTGTCATAACTCTCTGAGTGATGACCCCCACCACTTACATCGGAATTCTCTAAGGAGAATCTGGTAAAAATGCCAATCCTGGGGTCCACCCAACTAAGCTAGAGACAGAACAACTCAAAACCTCTAGATTTTAGATAAACACTCAGAGGGATGCACTTGACAGTACCCAAGAGCCACAGGTGCACCGTGGCTCTGAGACGGATTCCACAGGCCCTGCAGGGCTCAGCTTATGTTCTCGCCGTGGTCCTGAGATGGGTTCCACAGGCCATGCAGGGCTCAGCTTATGTTCTCGCCGTGGTTCTGAGACGGGTTCCACAGGCCATGCAGGGCTCAGCTTATGTTCTCGCCGTGGTCCTGAGACAGGTTCCACAGGCCATGCAGGGCTCAGCTTATGCTCTCGCCGTGGCTCTGAGACGGATTCCACAGCTGTGCAGGGCTCAGCTTATGTTCTCGCCGTGGTTCTGAGACGGATTCCACAGCTGTGCGGGCTCAGCTTATGCTCGTTGTGGTTCTGAGATGGGTTCCACAGCTGTGCAGGGCTCAGCTTATGTTCTCGCCATGGTTCTGAGACGGATTCCACAGGCCATGCAGGGCTCAGCTTATGTTCTCGCCGTGGCTCTGAGACGATTCCACAGCTGTGCAGGGCTCAGCTTATGTTCTCGCCGTGGTCCTGAGACGGATTCCACAGGCCATGCAGAGCTGACCTTATGGACTCTCTGTAGATCGGAGACAGATTCCACGGCCCTGCAGGGCTGACCTTATGTTCTCTCCATGGTTCTGGGATGGATTCCGCAGCCAGTGAAAGGCCGCTCTTATGGACTTGGTTAACAACAAGAGAAAGAACAGGTTTCCTTCTTATGGGACATTTCTCATATTGATTTGAAGCTTTTCTCCACCCAGAGAGTCTTCTACTGCACAGTAGATGAGGAATTCTCAAAGGAAAACAGACCACAGACCCTTCCACAGCCCTTCAGAGAGAACTTTTGCGAGCGAATCAGGAGCAAGTGCTGCTAGAACAACACACACCCAGCAGCATGAGGATCCTGACAGGCCCTGAGCCCGGGCTGCGGTCTGTGGCACTGTCTCCTGCCCAGGGAAATCTGCAGCTCAGATAAACCTTGCTTTATTACATGAAAGAAATTAGCTTATATCATTGGATAACCATAGGCATGTGAATAATAAATGATCTAATAACAGCACAAGTTTTGAACAATCTTCACATGGTGGTTGCATCCCATTTTTCAATAATTTGGACATAAAAATCAGCAATTGGTGATTTTTTTTTCTTTTTGGGGTCAAACCCGGTAGTGCTCAGGGGTTACTCCTGGTTCTGTGCTCAGGAATTACTTCTTGCAGTGCTTGGGGGACCATATGAGATGCTGAGGATCAAACCTGGTTCATCTGCGTGAAGGCAAATGCCCTCTGCTCTGCACTATCTGCAGCCCCACACAGAATCTCCCAGGAGCTGAGGCAGCCTCAGAAAGGCGGGGACAGAGCCTGGGGGTGGCCAGCACAAAGCCTGAGTTTTTGAAGAGTCTAAATCTCTGCCACACGCCCTCCCAGCTCTGAACCTGAGAACCCAACCTTGCCTTCATGCAGAAAGACTCTGCATGGCTCTGTCTGACAGTCTGCGGCATGACTGTGCCCGCCTGCAGGACGCCGCGCCTCATCAACAGGACTGGGTGTTGTTCTTTGGCGGGGACATTCAGCCAGCCCGGCACTGGTCCCAAAAACCATCCTCTAAACACCCTACCGGCATGACTCTCAGAAGTGTTTGCTGTTCCACTTAGCTCCTAGAAAGCTCTTCACTCGCATTAAGGTCACTTTCACCCAGGCGTCTTGACGCCACCGTTATCCAGAAGGATGCCAGGTTCATTATTTCCAAGCTAAAAGAAAGAGTCCCTTGCGGGGGGGTCCTGCGGAAGCAAGGCTGAAGCACTGGTGCGGCTCTGTGGAGGACCGGAGGACAGAGGACCCCCATTCTGTCCCCCAGAGAGTCTGTCCTTGCGTGACACAGAGCTGAGGGCCGTGACTCACAACACGCCTTGGGAGAAATATTTTGAAGACAATTTAAGGTTTTTAATAAAGTGTTAATATTTTAAAGCCGTTTTGCTTTCTTCCATGATCACGTTTTTGAAAACCTAGATTTGCTCAGAAGCATCCTTGTTTCTCCTGAACGCTAAGTCATGCCTTCAGGACATCAGTAATTGTCACAGCAGGGACTCGGAGAGACAGAAGGAGAATCAATCCGAGAATCCGCTCTGTTTCCATCGCTGCACCTGGCTGCTGGTGGACCTTCATTCCACCACTCCCAGGCAAGCAGGAAGTCTCAAAGGGCAATGGGGATTTGCAATGCTAATCTCGGCCCAGATGTAGCTTTGTGTCTTTTCTTGCTGAGTGGCAGCCTGTGTGCAGCTGACAGACCGCACCAGGTCCAGGCTGTGGGCTTTGAGGGGCAGCAGAGCGCGAGCTGAAGGGAAGGGCGGCCCCACACATTCAGGCTTTTCTCTGTGCCTCAAAGGGCTTCCATGAACCTGAGGCCCTGAAGGGAGGCAGACAAGGTGGTGAAAAAGTTGGTTGTGTGGCGCCTTTGTCAGCGGCCAGGCAGGGACAGAGCTTTCAAAGGAGCCTGGGGGTCGCGGCCGCCCTTGGGGCTCTCAGACCCTGGGAAGGAGGTGCTACGCCTGCAGGGGAAAGCAGCCAGGAAAGAAAGCAGGTCCCAAGAACACATACAGCTTGTAGACCTTGTCTCGATGAAGCAACTGACGCGGATGGGCACATGGACACCACGTGGGCTGGGGGGTCTCCAGCACGGCCCCCAGACGTCGCCGGGTGCTCTCCTGCACCCTGTGGGCTCCATGTGTGCCACATGGCAGCTCTGTGCAAACAGGGTGCTAATGTGGGTGTCACGGGGCTCAGGGCTGTGCCTGGGGAGCAGATGGCTGCCCACTCCCCTCTCCCTCCAGCATCCCTCCTCAGCCTCAGGGTCGGTCGGTCGTGGGGCGGCCTGCCCACTGCTAACAGAGAAAAAGCTCAAGGAGCAACTGTCCAGCCAGCAGGACTAAGGTGGCAGAGCCCAGGGTGCAAGAGAGTGTCCACAGGGCCCACTGCTCAGGCAGGAATTCGACTCCCGATGGACACCAGACACTTGCTGTGACAGCAGCTGGTTCATGTTCTGAACTGGTGACAACAGTTACAGTCATTTAGTACCATCTATACACCATCCTTCAGAATGATGGAGACATTTTGGCTTGGTATGAACTGTGGAGGAGGAGGAAGAGAGAGGAGGAAAAAGAGAAGGAGAAGGTGGAGGAAGATAAGAAGAAAAAGAAGGAAGAAGGAGGAGGAGGAGGAAGAGGAAGAGGAGGAGGAGATGGAGAAGGAGAAGGAGGAGAAGGAAGAAGGATGAAGAAGAAAGAGGAGGAGGAAGAAGAACAAGAAGAACACAAACAAGAACAGGAAGAACAAGAACAAGAGCAAGGAGAAGCCTTGGTGGCAGCGACTTTGGAGCCCAAGGCTTAGGCAGGAGCTTACCCTGCTCCATGCTGATGGCTGATAATTCCGCAGTGCCCAGGGCATGGGAGGATAAAATGCACGCTCGACCTATAATTAAGGAAGAAAGTCAAGTCAGAACGAATGTGACCGTGCCGAGAAATGGTTAACTCCATGTCGTGCTTGCAGGGCTGCGTGCAAATACTTTGATTTGACCCAAGGCCCTGACTCTCTTGTCTAAGAACATGGTGAATAGAATTATTAGGAGAAAACGTTTTTGTTTTATAAGTTGATATAGGGAAAAGTTTTTTTTTTTCTGTGACTCAAAATCCAGATGCAATAAGACAAATATTAATTTACCTACTACAAATATATTGTGTGAACAAAATCATTATAAAAATTTAAAAATTGATCATTGGGAAAATAAACCAGAGTCAGGGATGCTGTCTCGTTTGCCATGGTGTTGAAAAAGCAGTTGGGCTGGGCATGTAATGCGATTTGGAGACGACCGCTGGACTAGAGCCGTTACCTACTGGGTCCCATGGGACGTCATAAGATCACATGGCCGCCCACCTACAAGATGGTCAGACTTCTTCGTCAAGACCCTGAACGAATGGTTTGAGGCTCTTCATATCTCTGAAGCAAGCAGATGCCATTGGGATACACTGGCATGTGATAGGGTCAAATAGAAATGTTACTGGTGCCCGCTCGAGCAAATAGACGAATAACGGGATGTCAAGTAATCAAAAAAATGGAGAAATGTTTGCAATGTATATCACAAAGGGCTAATGTATAAAGACTCTTACAACCCCAAGATAAAAGGGCAAGTTCTAGACTTGGACAAAACAAGGACCCCTCTGTGGGGAGCTACAGAAGAGATCTTGAGCAACGCTCGATTTCACTCTAAGAGAACTACAGGGGCCAGAGAGATGGTTCCAGGTGTGAAGCTCCTGCCTGCATCCAGCCAACCCACGTTCCATCCCCAGGCATGGCCAGGAGTGAGCCCTGGTCATGAAAAAGCCAGAAGCATAGCAGGGTGTGGCCCAAGAAAAGCAGAAAATGTAAACAAATATAATAATTGCCCCAAACACTACAAACTAACATTCTTTCATTATGAAACTTGGAATACTTCCAATACCCACACCTGCCAATGAGCAAAACCATGGAAAATGTCATCAGGCTTGACTGTCAACTCCGCTCGGGGACAAACACCCAGAAGGATGAATAATACACTAGAAAGAGAACGAACCTGAGTCACTTTCAGACAGTGTCTCACAGCATACACTAGGGCAGAACCCGAGGGCAGGTGCCCCACAGGTGTGGAGAGCGTGGCCTGGCAGAGCGCATGCATCTCTGCCGTGTAGCACAGAGCCCTGCGGAATGCCGTGAGCGTGTTACAGGTCAGGGGACCTGGGGTGGAAAGAAAGAAAAGGTGTGACGTGAGGACAACAAGTGTGCATGTGCCTGTGCGCGTACATGTGTACAAATATGTGTTTGTGTGTGCGTGTATGAGTTTATAAGGGTGCACAGGCATGTTTGTATATATGCGTGTAGTTATTTCTTACAGCAGGGTCAGGAAAGGCAAATATTTCTTTCTGAGTGATTGAGGTGCTGTGATTTGCAGCATAACACATGCATAATGAGGTCTCGTGTGCACTGACTCCACTACACCCGTCACCAGGGAAGGCCCGAGAGTCCTTCCAACAGCCCCAAACTCAGAGTGGGGATCAGTTTTGCTGTGTTGTCTCTGCTGACCCTGCAGTGTGCTTAAGTCCCACCGAGAGAGACTGTTGTGGGTCTCTCCATTTCCGTCCGACTGGCCTGACCCGGCCAGATGTCCTCTCGGATGTCACAACGCCAGGAGCCTTTCTACAGCATCAATTGGGGATGACTTTCATTACTGGAAAAATTACTGGCGCCAGCTCGAGCAAATCGATGAGTAACGGGATGCCAAGTGATCAAGTGATGGTATTTCTATTGCAGTGAGCAGAGAGATGCTTTTGGGTAAATTTAAAATATTGTCTGCTCTTTGAGAAGCAAGATCAAGGGACCAGAAAAAGCACATTTAAGGTGATGACCCTGTCCGGGTGGCCGACCTCTCTGCAGTCCGCCTGCTCCGACTTTGTTCAGCTGCAGTAGCGTGGCTTTAGCGCTGCTTTGAGTGAGCAGAGAAAGGGAGGCGGGTTTCCGGTGTAGGGGCGAGTCCAGTGCATTTGAAAACATTCTCTGCAGACAGACCCGGGGTGCTGCTCCATGGCCTGCCACCTCAGCCTGGCACCGTGCTGGCAGTGGCACGAGCTGCCCATATCAAACAGGGAAATGTTACAAGTGACGATTTTCATGCTGAGAGTTGGAGATCATAGGAAGTCAGAACACATTCCCAGTTTTCCAAGGAAGAACCCTAGTGGGATGAATTTGGCTTAGTTAAATGAGTTTATAACCAGCATGAGAACGTGTTTTTAGCTAAGTGAGTGTGCACTGCTTGGTCATGGAAGCTTTCATAGCACTGAAGATTATGGAAGGAATAAACAAAGTTTGACAAATGCCAGTGTTGGCTCGGGGTTGGGCTCTTGGAGAGCCCGAGGGTTTCTGGGGCCTGGCGTATTCAGTGTCTTGGGTCACTCTGTGAAACCAATAATAAACAGAGCGCGGGGCACATTTCCGAGATTGCAGAGACACACGCGCTTGAGACATGTGTATAATGCGTGTTTATGCATAGCCACATGCACGCCTATGTGCTGGCTCAGAAAGCCACAAAGGAAGGGTTTCGGGGCTCAGGAAACATCATTCTCGAGTAGAGACAAAGACTTAGGTAAAAAGCCACTTAGCAAGTGGGGAGCTGGAACAACAGCCAGTTAAACCGGCCTGTCGATGGGAGTTCACTGTAGCAGCTCTTGGTTTATCGCCAGCTTGTCTTACGCTCGTCTTGCTGTTTCTGGGGTAGTGCGGGTCCCAGAGCACAGTCTCATTTCTGCAGGCACAGGTGCACTCGAGCTGTCAGGGAACAAGGCGGCCTGGTGGGGAGGGGCAGGCTCCTCAGCCAGTAAATGTCCAGCTAGACCCACCAGTGGAGAATTGCCCAGCACGTCTGAGCAGGACAAGGGGACATTAGCTCCCATGGGCATGAGTGCTCGCTCCTCCCCACCACTGAGCAGTCCTCGGGACATGGTTATGTGGCTCCTCGGGAGGTTGTTTCATGGCTCCTTGGGCCGTGGTTCTGTGACTCCGCAGGACATTCTGTGGCACCGTGAGATGTTGTTCCATGGCTCCTTGGGCCGTGGTTCTGTGACTCCCAGGACATTCTGTGGCACCGTGAGACATTGTTCCATGGCTCCTTGTGACGTGGTTCTGTGATTCCGCAGGACATTCTGTGGCACCGTGAGACGTTGTTCCATGGCTCCTTGGGACGTAGTTCTGTGACTCGCAGGACATTCTGTGGCACCATGAGACATTGTTCCACAGCTCCTTGGGCCGTGGTTCTGTGACTCCGCAGAACATTCTGTGGCACCGTGAGACGCGTTGTTTCCACGGATCCTTGGGACAGGTTTCCCAGCTCTGTGGGTTCTGTGGCTCTGTTCTTCCGGTTATTTCACTCTCTCGAGCTTATCCTAAAGCTTGGCATTTCTTCAGATTATGTTCTACAAATCAGAGTCAAATGTCAAAAGAAACCATTTTAAAGAACATTTTAAGAGCATTTAATGCCAAGGCCAGTGTGAGCTTTCAGGGAAGATGAGGCTACTCAGGAAGCCCACAGATTCCAAACACCCCCAGATGGCACCACAATGGGGGTCCCCCAGGAGCCAGTTTGGCCTGGGACCCCTGACGAAGCTTCATGCTATATCCATCTAGCTAAGAACATAGATTTGTTGTTTATTTCATTTAAGGGGGCAAGAGCAAAGCTTGCAGTGCTCAGGATTTACTCTTGGCTCTGTGCTCAAGGGCCACTCCTGGTGGTGCGCGAGGGGACCACACGGGGCGCTGGGGACCTGACCTGAGTCTCAGGTTCCGTTGTGTGCAGCAGATGTAGTGGGAGCGATACTAGGAAAGGAGCTTCTCGTCTGTCTGAGATTCACCTGTTTTGTTTCGGAACCATGATTAGGTCCTGGTGAGGCCACGGAGAGGGGATTCAGGGGTCAGAGGTCAGGGTGCCCCAGGCTCTGAGCTCTATCCTGATGCCACGGGGAGCAGCTCTCCCACCACCATTTCCTCCTTAGTCTCATGGTTTCTCTCACTTCCACAATAAGACAGAATCCTTTCCTTTGCCCCATGAGTCTTTGCTCCATCTGGGCTCACGCTCTCAACTGTGGTTCCACAATCTCGTACACAGCCGCTGACGAACAGTTATAGGAAGAGGGGGTTCTAGCTTTAAAATAGTTTTTGATACCAGCTATTGTGTGCTATTTATCTATAACATTAATATTTATGTTCTCTCTATAAACATCTGTTCTTCTACATAGAATATACATCTTCACAGTATCATATTCCTGATTGTGGATAATATTGTGGTCACAATGTCATGCCTAGATTACTCTCTCTAAATATTGGTACCAGTTTTTAAAAAGCTCTCAAAATGGAGATGTTAATGGTATACTTTTTTTTTGAGATTTTATTTCCTTATTTTATTTTATTTTTTTAAGTATTTTATTATACCACCGTGAGATAAACAAATAAAAAAGATATACAATTAAAAAGTTCATGTTTGGGTTTTGGTCATACAGTGTTTCAGCACCCGTCCCTCCACCAGTGCCCATCTCCCACCACCAACATCCCCGGTTCCCTCCCCCTTCCCCAGCCCTGCTCCATGGCAGGTTCTTTATTTCTTTCCCTTTCTCTCTCTTTCTCTTTTCCTTCCCTTCCAGACTATGGATTACAGAACATACATTAAAAGGTTGTCATGTGTATCCTTTTGCCTCTATTTAATGCTCAGTTCTAGGTTGGCATTAGTACCCTCGACTATACTTTTTAAAGGTAAAATTTACAAAAATATTTTACCATAATGTTCTTCTAAGATTCAGTTAGCTGTAGCCGGCTTTTGCGTCAACCAGTTTACGTGCGTCAGATTAAAGCTCTTCGTCAGCATGAGGGAGAGGAACCCCTCATCCGCTGTTTCCCTCTAATCTGCACTCACGCACATTTCAGTAAAACACCGCTGAATAATAACTCTAACGTCAACACACACTCATTTGTTACCCCAAAATCATAAACCACGGAAGCATAATAATTCTCTAAAGAACTAGCTCTTAGCAGACCGTTGTACTTTAGGTTTTTGATGTATTGTCAACATTTGGCTCTAATTACAAACTCTTGTAATTTGCTTTAGGTTTTGAGTTAACATTAAATAGTGAACACACACTATCATTAGTTGATTTACAACTTCCCAGGCCCCCAAATTTGAACAAATGCCCTGAATGCAATGGACAAACGATGTTCCAGAACCTTCCCTGCAGCGCCCCAGAGACACCAGCCTGCGTGGCTCAATAAACGCAGGTGCACACAGGAGCACAGAAAGTTCCACGCACCTTTCAGCTGCTCTGCAAGTAAATCGGCTGTTGCAAAGACACATACTCCTGCTCCCTGCATGCAGCGCAGTTGCTTCTGACTGGCCCTGCAGCCGTCACACTGTACGTCGCTGTTCCTCATTGCCTTGGCTCCGGAGCTCTTCCCTCACCTGTGACATCCGACTGGACACTCCGGTTCATAGCCCGGTGCCTTATCTTGAGCTCCTGGAATAAAGAAGCTGGTGTCATCAAAAATGTTGCCCGGGTAGCACGTTTGGCACCCCTGACTCGTCCATTCTGCCCATTTTGAACATGTGTGACCATACAGGCTTCCATTTCCCTTCCACAGAGCATGGACATGGTAGGCGTGGTCAGTATCATCTGCTGCTGGTGCAGAACCAGCCAGCTCACAGCATGACCCAACTAGGGGCACGACCAGCCAGCCCATAGCATGACCCCTGGCAGCACCCCACACCCCGTGTGTCTGGGGCCCCTAAGTGGGGTCCTGCGTCACCCCTCCTGCTCGGATGGACTTCAGCACTGAGCGAAGCTGTGACGGCAGAGCAAGGTGCAGGCAGAGGCAGATGCAAGAACGAAGTCGGGTATGGGGGGGCCAGAGAGTGGGCTCTGCCTTTCATACAGCCGACCTGGGTCCAATCCATGACATCCCATATGGTCCCCGAGCACCACCAGGAGTAATTCCTGAGTGCAGAGCCAGGAGGAACCCCTGAGCATCACTGGGTGTGACCAAAAAGCCCCCCAAAAAAAAAAAAAAGAAGAAGAAGAAGAAGAAGACACAGGCTAGGGAGAGAGTAAAGCCGTGGGGCACTGACTGACCTTGCATGCAATCAACCTAGTTGGGTCCCCCTCCCCAGATAGTCCCCCCAGCACTGCCAGGTGTGACCAGAGAGAGGGCAGCTTCACCTTGTATGTGATTCAATTTCTAGTGGCTCATGAAAATTGTAACGTGGGTTAGTTTTAATGCATTTGTTTGAATGAATCAAATCAGGTAGAAGGGAGGTTTCCTGCCACATTCCTGCATTTAGCGAAGTCCAAAGCAGATGGGAGTGTTGGACGGACGAGCACATGGGTGCGATCTGCCGGCAGTTCTCCAATGTGCGCTTTACTCAGATCAAATAGCAAATGACTTCTTTTGGCAAATAGCAGCTGCCTTACGTGTAGCCGTTTCAAACAGAACGTTAGTTTCAGGGGATACGGAGCTTTAAACCACCAAGCATTAAAGCCAGCACTCTGAAAATCCTCAAGTGTTTGAATAATTGTAGGCAGAAAGTACTGAGAACGTCTGACCTTCTATGGCCTTTCTGCTGTGAACGTGCACCCGTAGGCCTGCTGGAAACGAGACATGGCTGGTCTGAGTCCGCCGCAAAACAGCTGCTCTCACGGGGCCCCTGGAGTCCGGCTACCTCAGCCCCCAGGGTTTCGGAATGGACCCAGTCCTTCAGGATATGCACTCGAACGTCTAGAAAGTGAGATTGAAGAACAAGCTATAAATCTGGGCAGTGTGGCATGGGGCGGAACACCAAACTCTGTCTACATTCAGTTTTCTAACAAATAAACCAACAAGGAGAGCATTGTCAACTAACCCGTTAACACGAAGGGTCCGGAGTGGGACAGGCAAAGGGGGCCGAGCACCTGGAAACTCCCGGTGCGTCACTGCGTGATCTCTGCGGCTCACCGGGCAACACGCACTCGGTGTCTCTCGACCCAGTGGGCTGCAGAGGGGCTCCCACTTCCCGAATGTGAGCTCCTGTGCAGGACCCCGGAGTGATGGCTGTAGCACAGTCTGCACGGCAGCCGAGCCGTCAGGAAGCTCGCGGTCTCCCCAGCTGCATGGCTTGTTTGCATGCACGGAAGCCTCCTGGCAGCTGAGCCCCTCAGAGCCCATTGGACCCCTCTCACCCTCCAAGGCTCCTTCGCCAATTCCCAGGCAGAGCTATTCATGTGCCTTGGTAGAGAGCAAAGGGGAATACGAGCTGACAAAGGTGCCAGTGCACAGAGGGCATTCCAGCCGTCGCTGCACCGGGGGTCCCGCGACCCCATGCTCCCCCCCAACCCGCAGCTCAGCACCCAACTTTCTTAAGGCCAGCTCTCACGGCCAATCCCACAGCTGCCAGCGCTAGAGCAGAGGGGCCTGGTCCCCAGTCCTGGGCCCTCATTCATGGCTGGCCCAGAGCCAAGCCCTCTGGGCAGTGAGATGACGGAAATGCTTAGATCATGGCCACAGCCTCAACTGCACTGGCAGCTCTCGGTTAGGTGTTAGCTCTCTGCAGCATTACGGTGGCTTTCGTCCAACTGATTTTTGTTCATCACCCTAGCACTTGGTCTTTATCAGAATAAGTAAATGCAGTTAAATGGGTTGGAGTTTGGGGCAAAAGCTCAGGATCTGGGGCAGGATAGGGCTTGACTCTGAGCTCAGCGGGGCAGGATGTGCCTCTCAGAGACCAGGCCCAGCCTCTGAACCTGCACCTTGCCGGGAGAGGTTTCCTGTGAATGCTGAGACTCTCTGTCCAGGCTTTGCAAGCGCTTGGCTCTCGCAGACTCACTGCGGAATCTGCACCTGTCTGTCCCCTGTCCCACTCTGGGAACAAAGCGCTCCAAGCCAGGCACGTCCCTCTCATGCTAAGTGGTCAGATCCTTGAAGGTGGACCTACCCTGGCTGGCTTCATCTCTGCCCAAACCAGCCAGACACAGAGCTCCGGTGCGGCCAGGGGAAGAGGGCCAGATTCTTCTTGCTGCCTCGGCCGCTTGCACCAGAGGAGGGACATCAGGAAACAGACATGATTGACACATCTGAGTCATGAACAAGACCCTTACAAGATCCCAGAAGACATTTAATTTCCTCTACAAAGGAAATGAAGCCAAAAGGACCCATTTTTTTCTCCCAGAAAATGTGTGGTCAATATTTATATTTGCAAGAACATTTTCCACATCCGGACTCCCCAGCTTGTCAGAGTACCACCCAGCAGAAGCTAATCACAAAGCCCAGCTCGTCAGAGTCCCACCCTACAGCAGTCTTTTTTCAAGCCCACTCCATGTATGCCTGATCCAGAGACTCACATACATGGGGCAGAGCTGCTACCAGCTCTCTCTGTGCCCAGCTAATCATGAGGTGCCCGGGAGGGAAGGCAGGTTCAAGCCCTGGCCCGCCATCCCAGCAGAGCCTCGAAAGAAGCCAGAGGAACCTCCACACCATGAGGGTCTCCATTTTCCACATTCGGACTCCCCAGCTTGTCAGAGCTCCACCCAGCAGAAGAGCTGATCACAAGCCCGGCTTGCGTGGTGGCAAAGCAGCCGCTTTGCTGCCACGCAGTTCATCTATAAATGCACGAGATGAGAGGGAACTACAAGAGTATCCCACCTGCACAGCAGAGCCTGGCAAGCTACCTGTATCGTATTTGATATGCCAAATACCAGTAACAATTTTAGACCTCATCCCCCATTATCTGATGAAATGGTTTGAGGCTCTTTATGTTCCTGGAGCGAGCAGATGCCCTTGGGCTACACTAGCATGTGAAAGGATGTATGGAGATGTTACTGGTGCCCACTCGAGCAAATCGAACAAGGGGAAGACAAGTGGCAAGTGAAGTGGAGCAAGAACACTGAACAAAGCGTAGCTATGCCCCTCAGGGTGAAAGCCACGCACCCATATATTGCTGTGTTCTGTGTGTTTTCTCTAATGTTTCACAGTAAATGTAGACATGTCGTTCAGGGTGAAAGCCACACGTCCATATATTGCTGTGTTCTGTGTGTTTTCTCTAAGTTTCACAGTAATTAAATGTAGACATGTCGTTCAGGGTGAAAGCCACACGTTCATATATTGCTGGGTTCTGTGTATTTTCTCTAATGTTTCACAGTAATTAAATGTAGACATGTCATTCAGGGTGAAAGCCACACGTCCATACATTGCTGTGTTCTGTGTGTTTTCTCTAATGTTTCGCAGTAATTAAATGTAGACCTGTCGTTCAGGGTGAAAGCCATGCTTCCATACATTGCTATATTCTGTGTGGCTTCACTAACGTTTAAAAGTAACTAAAGGTGACACAACATTTATCTTTTTGGGGAATCATATATTTGATTATTTTGATATTTTGTGCTTGTTGACACATTGACAAATTTTTATAGTCTAAAATATTGGCGTGTCTGGTAACATGTTTTATAGAAATTTGAAATAATGTACATTCTGAGTTCATTTAATGAAATATTCATAAATGTGAGTGAGGTCATTTTATATACTTTGATACAGCTCTTCTCCTAATTAATGAGAGTGACTCCTTTTCCTCTCCAACTTTTATCCCAGCACCATGATTTCCATGGATGCTAGCAGATCTCAAACAAGCAGCGTTTTATACCCGAGGGCTGCCTCCCCCCAGCGTCTCAAGGTTCAGTCCAACCACTCACTCACCCACCCAGCCACCTTTCAATGCATTCTTTCCTGAAGCACAATAAAAGGATGTCTGTAAAACATTGCTTGAAACAACAGTTGCATGGATTCACGTTGAAAATATTTTATCATTGCACTGTTGATGGGGAACACGCAGGACCGGGGTCAGAAGCTATAGAAATGGACCAGTTAGTCCCAGACATTGAGCCATGAACCAGAGTGAGAGCAAATGAAAACATCACGGGCCGATGAATCGTGCACTTCTACTTATAAAATTGTGCATATTACTCTTGGGCAAAAGAAGCCTACATCAACCCACCCCTTAGCCGAAAGTATCATGGTACCAAATAAATATTCTCCGAGAGAGCCCTCTGCAGGTTGCATTTCTATTGAAAGCCAACGTCATATTGCATGCGGTGAGTCTATACCCACCGATGATTCCAGTCAGTGCTGCGCAGTCACCTCCAGCCGTCTCTAAGCCCCAGGGTTCTGTCTTAGGACTGCACAGGAGCTCGGCTTTCTTCCGGGCTCAAAGCGTGCCATGGAGGTGGGGGCGGCAGGTAATAAAACATGGGTATTTCGGAGACTAGATTTCATTTCTCGAGTGTTTCTGCCTCCATCTCCTGCAGTCGCTTAGTTGGAGCTCAAGTCAGAAAAGGAGAAGGAAAAAGTTCCCAAGACAAAAAAACACTATTTTAGATTTTCATCTACAAGGCAGTAGGCTCTCCCACTGTGGCCTTATTTGGTAAAATTCATGGAGTTTTATTTACATGCTGCAGCAATGTTTTCCTGCACGTATTTTCTACTCAGACAAATCTGCCTCAAATGGCGCCGTGCACAAGCCTCTTCTCAAGCTAAGGAAGAGTCTGGAAGCAGCCCGACGCCGCCAGCGAGTGAGCACAGGTAGGAGGAAGAGGATCGGGCCTCGAGCAAGGATTGGGGCTGCCCCTCCTAAGTGCCCTGGAAGCCTGCGGCTTCGGTGACTGAAGCACGTTCTCTGCAGAGGGCAGGGGAGGCCGTCCCCAGCTTCCGCCCCTGGTGGGACGTGGGGCAGTGATCGCTTGGGGGGGGGGGGGGGCAACACAATGACTGAGGTAGGAGGCAGAGACTTCCACGGCACATGCTGGACGCAGCTGTGCCCCATTACTTTAATTAAAAAATAATGATTCACAAATGTCAGCATCTCGGAGCTGACGACTCCTCTTAAGCAGGCCTCATTAACAGATGAGCCTCAAAGGCCGGCTAATGTCTTTCGTATTTCCAGCCCGGCTCATCATGGATGTGGTACGGGAAAGACCTTTTCAATCATTTACACATTTAGAACCGAACTTCAAATGTGTGAAACGATAACTGTAAAACGCAGTGCGGCTACCTGTCCTCTAAAGAATCTCTGAATGTATGAAATGTCTTCATTGGATTCCCTGCTTAAGATAGAGCATTCATATGGGCAGGTTCTCCGTCTATCTGTTTCCTTAGTAAGGTCTCTGAGGGGTCAACGTCACAGCCACGGGCTCTGAGGCGTGGACAGCCACAGCCACAGGCTCTGAGGACAGGGCTGGGGCCTCCCTTCCCCAGAGCTGAGCCCCTGCCTGTCAGTCTGAAGCACCCAGGGAACTGTGAGTCACAGCGCATGAGCCCACAGACAAACATCTCCGAGGGTTTCAGACAGCATCCGGCCTTCTTCTGACGCTGATCCACAAGCATTCAACCAGGGAAGTCACGAGGGATGCTTTCGCGCCCACAGGTATGCTCACACTGGACTTCCCACTCGACAATCTAAAAACAGTGACCACTGGCTGTCCACAGGCTGACTACAAAGCCTGGCATGCTCCTTCTAGTCACGGATCTCTGCGCTGACACAGGGCGCGGTGGCGGTGCACACGGCTCTGCTGGGGTATTTGCCCACTCCCACAGAGACACGCTGACAGCAGCCATGAGGAGTGTAGGCTAGAGTGAGCTGGCGTGAGGCACACCCGGCTCTGAGGTGCGGTTCTCCTCAGGTACCGAGTTGGCTCAGTCCGAGAGGCCTTCTACGCTCGGGGTGGTGCCGTTCAGGTGTGGGTTAAACACCCTCCCAAAGCCTCTCTCTCTGAAATGTGGCCCATCCCTGTCAACCTCTAGACCAAGTTGCCAGCCGCAGCCTGCCATGTGCCATCCACATGCTCGTCCCACCTCGCCGTCTGTCGGTCACGGAATGGCCCACCTGGCGTGTCCTGTGGGTTTCCCTAACACACCACCTTGGATTGTTAACAACCAGAGTTGTGACATTTCCCCTTCGGTGTGACTGCATTTGAGGGGTCTGTGCAGTGGTGGTGTGGTGTGGTGTCCTGGCCCACCTGGCACGCAGTGCTGTAGTACCCTGGCCTGCCTGGCACCCAAAGGCATCTGGAACAGCCACTCCTCGTCTCCCCTCTCACCACCCCAGACTCCAGGTCCCCACCCCTGTCTCATAGCTCAGACTGACAGACAGGATAACCACCTCTCACGCCATTGCCAAACTCTGAGGAGACCCCCTGACCAAGAAGTCCCTCATCAGAAGAAATGTCATGGAAGCCCCAGCTTGGGTCCAGTCAGGCCTGTAGCTCCAGCAAGAACTGCCTCTTAGGCCTTGGCAACTTCACAAACCTAATCTGTGGCCTCCTTCCCTCTATGATTGCCCAGTTCTTCCTCAGAGACAATTTGCATTGATTCTGCTCCTCCGTCTACACTTCCTTGACGTGTTCTGGTTCCTCAGAGAGCCGCTATTTACCTGACTAGATACGGACTCTGCTTGAAGGGACCTACATCGCTAAGTGATCTTTCCTTGCCCTCTTCCTGGGAAGCATTTCCTTTCTTCCAGAGCTACTTACACGTCTTTGATAAATAGAGCGAATCGGTTATGGTGCTGGGGTCGGAGGCTCACTGGCAATGCTTAAGGCTTTACTCGTGGCTCAGCACTTAGGGATCACTCCTGATGGGCTCAGGGACCACGTGGGAGTGAACATGGGTGGGCCTCATGCAAGGCAAGCGCCCTACTTAGCGCTATTTCCTCACCCCTAAATAGAATGATTTTAAAAATACTTTCCCCAACTATGAACTTGACCAATACAATTGAGAACAGTCAAAGAAATCAAGTATCCATAAAGAAAAGACTCACAGCCATGCTGACCACTGCCCATGGTGACTCCACATTCTAGAAATGGACATTTTCAAAAACAAACATTTCTCCTTTGCAACCTTCAATAGCAACCATAGGAATCACTGTTTTGACCCAGAGTGGTTTCCTTAAGACAGATGTAAACCATCAAAGTTACCATTATGTTTCTGAGCCGTTTTCTCATTGGAGAATAAATGTGAGGTTATGGTCCTGGGCTATTTTACAGCCTCTTCTCCTCTGCTTTGAAATGTTCTTGGATGCAGTTGAAAGCTGGGGGCCGGCGTGTGATCCATTAGTCTCACCGAGGGGAGGGCGAAGGGTGCGGAGGGCAGTGGTGAGTTGATATTTGCTCGTGGATGGGTGCTGTTGCCTTGAAGGCAATTGGAAGGCCTCAGAGCATGTGGCGTTTAGGGGAAAGGCCGAAATAGGACCCAAGGACCCTGGGGAGGCGGGACAGTACTGCCCCGTGCACTTACGGCCCTCGTCTCCGTCACCTCTGTGATGGGAGTCATCTGCTGACATGTCTTGTGTGACCACAAATACTGGAGCAAGATCCTGCTTCAGAATTTCTTTCTTTCACTTTTTTTTTAATTCAATAATTGCTCCAAGTTTTGGTTCATTTGAAATAAAAAATATGGCTCTTTCTTTCAACCAGGAAGGGGAGCAAAGAGAGTGCTCAGTGATGGAGGTGTCTATCGGGAGTAGCGATGGCGTGTTTGAGACACCGAGGCCTTGAGCAGCGACCTGGGGAGATTCCACGGCCTCCTCGTTCTCCTTCGTGTTTTATTCCCTATGAATGTCTCTGACAGCCTGTGAGAAACCATCGTTCTGGCGTTAGAGGCCGGTTATGGGACTTTGTAACGGCGACTGCACAGTACCTCACCTTCGAGGGAAGGCGTGGGCCCGCAGACGCTGCTGTTTCAGGGAAGGAGCCCTCGTCTTCCAACAAGATAACGCCCTGGGGAATGCCCCACTTGGGCTGAGGAGGGAGGTGGAAAGCCACAGCTCCCCCCACCACACACCCACGGTGCTTACCTAGACCCCAGAGTGCCCCAAATGTGCCCGGAGCCAGCGGCATCCACATCTTCCTGGGGCGGAAGGTGCCACCCATAAAGAACTCAAAGTCTTCCAGCAATTCGTGGAGGAAATGAGACCTTCTAGGGAGATTTCAAGACTATTTCTCTCAAAAAATATCTATTGTTAATGTAAATGTAAGGGAGCCGTCTTGCCCTGGCTAGAAGAACTTGGTTGGTTGTAGGGGAACGTGGTGGTTGCCCACAGCCTAAAGGAAAGTGCAGCTCGCTTTGACCCACGTTGGGGCCGGCCCCCTCAGGGTGCTGGGGATGGCACCCTGTTGCCTGCAGCTGGCATAGAGGGTGGCACTTTAGGGGCTGGCAGCACAGCCGAGCACTTCTGCTCTGAAACCACGAACTCCTCTCCCCACACTGTGTTTGCAGAACGGAGGCGCCCAGAACAGGAGAGTAGATCAAAATGCCCAACCACGGGAAGGTCTAAACGATGGAACCCAGCCATAGTGAGGCAGGAGCACTTCCTCCCTGACTAGGAGGCACAGTCAGGTACCAGCTGGTCCAGTTGCTGTTCCCCAAACACAGGAAGTCCAACAAACTAGAGGGTCCAGAACGGGGCTCAGAGGAGGGCACATGCCTGTACATGAGAGAACCTTCGTGACCCAGCACCACTAGACAAAGAGAAAAGAGAACACGCTTCCTGCCTGCTCCTCTGAGACCCAGAGCAAATAAGAGATCATTTTCTTTTAGTTATTTTTCCATTTATTTATCTATTCATTTATTTATTTACTTATTTATCTATCTATTTATTTATTTATTTATTTTTGCTTTTGGGGCCACACCCAGCAATGCTTAAGGGTTACACCTGGCTCTACACTTAGGAATTACTCCTCAGGATCCTGGGGTCGAAGCCAGGTCGACTGTGAGCAAGGCAAATGCCCTCCCTGCTGTATTATCGCTCCAGCCCTAAGAATAAGAGAGCATTAGGGTTGTGTGCCCTTGTACGAAACTAGCTAGAACAAGACTTAAGAGCACATGTGTAAAATTAAAGTAAAGGACTTGGGTCGTTCTGTCATGTAATGCTCTACTCTTATTCCACACAACAATTATTTCCATTGGCAGTTGAAACCCACAATAGCTGGGTGCTAGGTTATAGACAGAAGGAAATAAATATGTAAAAGCATTGGGTAACAAAGCAGACAGGAAACGCTGACTCCAGTTAAGATGTCAATTGAATTTGTCAGCCTAGAACTCTCCTGATTAAATAATAGACATTATTCAAATACAGGGGCCACCATTGTCTAAACAGATTATTATTTTCCTCTTAAGCTGAATTCTTAGCTGGTTTGTCAGACTTCTATGACTATTTTAAGCAGGAGCCAAAGGAAAGCATGTTCTTATTTTATTCCCCTGTGACTCATCAAAACTGTTCTCAGTTATTACAGGTAGTCGTTGCTCTGAAATTTCAAGGCCCCACTTGCACATGGCCCACAGTTGGTGGTCAGAGGCGAACCGCTGGATCCTGAAAGGAGATTCCTGAGCTGAGACAGCACCTCCCTGGGACGTGGGGCTATGCAGGTGCTGGTGGGCAGCCTGGGGCTGGTGCGGCTGTTGCCACAGGACAAGAGAGAGGCTGGTCTGTTGTGACACAGACTGTCTGAAAAATGAAAACCAATGCCTTAAAAAAAAAGAGAGAGAGGGAAATGGAACAACTCCAGGATCTCCGGTTCACTCGCATGTGCGTTAAGGCTAAACGCTTCGATAAATATCCAGAGTGTGGAGCAAGCCAGACTCTTGTGAGCAATCCTCTGCTCTCACACTCTCAGCCCATGTGGCCTCGCCAGCCACGATCACAGGAAGGCAGCCGGGGTCGCTGCCTGCTCTCAAAGGGACAACTGTGAAACTCAGAGGAGGCAGAGGCGCTCGCCCTCGACACAGACTGGTTACAAAGACCATCGGCTGCCTGTCCACAGCGCCCTGAAATTCCAAGCATGTCATATTTCGTCCTGGTAATTTAATCAAAAATTCTTTGGACAAATTTCTAGTCACTTTGTAGTTACTAAAAATTTCATGCAGATAAAATTCTTAAGACAACTTTAAGAAATTAGCTTGTGGATGAAAATGGAATGTGTTTTGCAGAGCTGCAGATGAAAAAACAAAACCTAAGAACGGGCAGGTATTAGATTTTATTTTAAGTCCTAGCTTTTCCCTTCCAAAAGCATATTTATCTGGATCATAAGGTAGAACTATGGAATTTTAAGAGAGCCAAATTTAAATTAACAAAATAATCGAAAATTTAAAACCCTCCAGTTTATTTTTACACACAGGTATTAATTGTCATTAATACCTGTGTGTAAAAATAAACCTTTCTCTGGGATATATCTAGGTGCTAAAAAGACCAAAAGAGAATTTTCATTTCTATAAATAATTAATCATTGTTTTCTTGGGGTTTCTACCAGATTTGATATAAAATATCCACGTGTGTATTTAAGTCTTAAACACATGGATAAACATCACTTTGCTGTTGCTTGGCTTATCCTAACCCATGTTTTTCCCAAATTTCTGCTTTGTGAGTGGGAACTTAAAGAGAACAGAGACGGAGTCGTCGGAGATGGGGCCCTAGCCCTCACCTGCCTCCACTTCTCTATCACATCCGAGATGAAGCCATCACAGACTTCTCCATGTGTGTGAGGAGATGAAGCCCCACCCCCCAGGGAACAATTGAATCCTTCTCAGAGCCACAGGGGTGAAGGAGAGCCACAGGCAGAGCCACGGGGTGAAGCAGAGCCACAGGGTGAAGCAGAGCCACGGAGTGAAGCAGAGCCACGGGGTGAAGCAGAGCCACGGGGTGAAGAAGAGCCACGGGAGGGAAGCAGAGCCACGGAAGTGAAGCAGAGCCACGGGAGTGAAGCAGAGCCACGGGGTGAAGCAGAGCCACGGGGGTGAAGAAGAGCCACGGGAGAGAAGCAGAGCCACGGAAGTGAAGCAGAGCCACGGGAGTGAAGCAGAGCCACGGGGTGAAGCAGAGCCACGGGGTGAAGCAGAGCTACAGGGTGAAGCAGAGCCATGGGGTGAAGAAGAGCCACGGAGGGAAGCAGAGCCACGGAAGTGAAGCAGAGCCACGGGGTGAAGCAGAGCCACGGGGTGAAGCAGAGCCATGGGAGTGAAGCAGAGCCACGAGGTGAAGCAGAGCCACGGGGTGAGGCAGAGCCACGGGGTGAGGCAGAGCCACGGTGTGAGGCAGAGTCACAGGGTGAAGCAGCGCCACAGGGTGACGCAGCACCACGAGGTGAGGCAGAGCCACGGGGGGTGAGGCAGAGCCACGGGGTGAGGCAGTGCCATTTTCCGTCTGTTCCCAGTGAAATAAGATGTTTCTTTCCCTTCTCTCCTTCTGAGCAGCTCCCACCTCGGATTTCATAGATTTACATGATGAATCTGAAGCCCTCCATGGTTAACTTGGGTTCTCACCTATGCGGTGATTTAATAGTCAACATTTACAAACAACCCGACCCTCATATCTGTCATATGGAAGATCAACCATTATAAAAGGTTAACGAAAAGTCACTGCAAAGGAAGTTAACTTTAATCATTAAAAAATCTCAATGTTCTCATAGCTTAAATACTTAGAATACAGTAAGATTGCTTCTTCCTGAATTGAGGAATCAGGTCATTTCTGGAAAAGGACCAACAGAGGGTGATTTCCTGCTGTTTTCATTGCCTGAGTTCATGCGAAGTCCAGTCCACTTCCAGCATGGGTTTCTCTGCCATCTTTATGAGGCTTCTTGCCTGTCCTGAAGTACACGTGTGCTGTGCTGCCATGCTATAACATTATTACATTGCTTGTAATATCCACCCAGATGACTTAGTTTGCAAAGAAATGACTTTTTCTGGACATACTTGCCCATGTTGATGACAAGAGTCAATTCCATTTCACTGAAACAGTGAATGCAATTGAAATGGAGCTTGAAGAGACACCCAGACTCCTACACAGCCCTCGGCTGGAGAACAGAAGTGGGTGGGCCCGTGTGCCGTGGGCTCTCAGTAGGCTGTGAACAGAGCACGTGGAGCTTGAGGTAATCCACTGTTCAGACAAGGAGAGGCTGTTTAAGCCCATCTCTATTGCACTTATTAAAATCAAAGTCCATGCTGAGTGAAATTAGAAGGGAAAAGGACAGGTATAGAATGACTGCATTCATTAATGGGATATAAATAGATACCAGAGTTCTACTAATTGTGGGAAATGGTAACTCCAGACTAGAACTCAGCACTGAATGTACACAAAGGGATTTACGTGATAAACCCTAAATGTCTGTAGGGGCAAGCCACAATGTAAAAGAGAGAGAGAGAGAGAGAGAGAGAGAGAGAGAGAGAGAGATGGGGAGAGGGAGAGAAAGAGAGAGAAGAAAGAGGAAAAGGAAAAGTGCCTGCTATAGAGGCAGGCTGGGGAGGGAGGGAATGTGGGGACACTGGTAGGTGGGAATGAGGCACTGGTGGAGGGATGGGTCCCAGACCACTGTATGACTGAGACCCAATTATGAACATCTTTGTAACTGTATATCTCACGGTGGTATAATAAAAAAAAAGATTTGAAAAAAATTTAAATTGCTTGCGGTTTTCCTATGACAGAACTTGATCCCTTAACCTCTGGATTGAAATAATTGTGTTTTTTTAACTTCCAACTCAAAGAAGGAGGCAGTAAGGTGGGAGGGTATGGGGAGGTGGAGAGATTGGCAGCAGGCAGGGGTTGGCTTACGGCTGGTGCAGGTTCCGTCCCTGGCACCACACTGCCCCTGAGTCCCACCAGAAGTGGTCCCTGAGCACAGAGCTAGAGTAAGCCCTGACTACTGTGGGGGTGGCCCCAATAGCCCCCACAAAAAAAATTAAGGCCCCTGCCATCCCTCACCAGTCTCAGGGATTTTTAAAAGAAAATTAAAATAATCATCTAGCCCCAAGCGTTGATGTGAGAAATCTAAAAATGTCTGCTAAAATATTTTTAATATTCCAAATATTTTCCATAAACGTTTAGACTATTATTTCCTGCTATTTTTGTGTTCCTCAAGTCTCCTAGCAGGCTATAGTGAGCGGCTGATTTAAAACAAATTCTATATCAATATAACTGAGAGACTATCTGAAATATGACATTCTTTACATATGAAAATTATCCCATAGTTGGGAAGCGCCAACTCTACAAAACATTTACTACAAACAGTGCCAGAAATATTTTACTTAATAATGTTATTACAATAAAATATAAGAAATAGCCCAAACTCCTAGCTCCGTGCCCCCATGCGAGGACCTGGCACTGGTTATTTGGAATTTATAATTGGATTAACCATCCTGGACTTCAGTCATAACATTTACATGCTTTCTCTGCCAGCCTGGATTTATGCTCCTTCCCATAGAGGAAGCATTCATCCTGACTGCAGTCTGTGTTGTAAACGAAGGCACGGAGGCAGAGAGTGGGCTGGCACTGTTGTGAGTCTCCTCACAGACCAGCGTCACATTGAGAACCAAGGGCTCATGTTGAAACTGGCTAATAACCAAAACACTCACTGTCAAATGAACTGCTCCCATCCTAGGTGATAAATGGAGGGCTCGTAACTGTAGACCACGGCATGTGAAAATGGTTTATCGACATCTGTGCCTAACATCTGGCTTTTAATGCGCGCACCAAAGCAAATGGGATACGCAATGCTGTTCTTGAAATGCGCCCTGTGCTCATTTACGGCTGAAGCCCACGTGGCTCTAAATGAAAGGGGCTAGTGTTCTGTTAACAGAGGCCCAGCACTCCAGGACCACGCAGGGCTCTTCCTATTCTTCATGTGGCTTGACCCCCTGGCAGTGACATGGTGACCCAGCAGTCGAGGGCAAGAGTAGTGGGATACTCCGCTCTCCCTGCAGCTCCCACCTTAGGAGAAATAAGGAAAAACACAGACAGACGCATCCAGCGGCCTCTACAGGAAACACCTCCTAGAGCAACCAGCCATCCATTTCCCGACTTCCTGCTCCCTCCAGGAGACACAGCTAAACTGTTTAAATCTGTTTGCTCCAGCAGTAACAAGAGACCTTTCCACTACGTTTTTCAGACTAAATACAAAATAGACAGAAATTGCAATGTCTCTTGGTTGGCTTTCTACCATCTTGATCCCAAATTCACACAATACGATCTATAGAAGCGAAGTAAAATCCAGCGAAAGACTCTAGCTGAGAGGGCATTTTGGTGGCGGATACGCTTTACCAGGAAAGCACGCCAACTCGTTTGGAGAATGTCTTACCATCAGCACTTTGGTTATATATGGTTCCCTAATGTCGTGAATCATTCATCCAAGAATGGTTTATGCAAATTTTGTAAAACAGATCAATGAATTGAATTGTCCCAAGTTTGCACGATGATGTTTGTATCCTAAGGAAATGAACCAATAAGTTTGCAAACCATGGCTTCTGGTCTCTTAGGGTATAGAGATTGACCATGATTGAATGGTCAAAGGAAGGGGCCCAGGCCTTGGGGTTCCCCAGACCCACTCTGAGAGACCAGGTTCATTGAAATTAGCCATTCATTCAACTTTTCGGGCAGGGCTTCCAGTTGGCAGAGCCAAGGGGCTCACAAGAATCCCAGACCAAGCTGGCTGGTGTGTGACAATTGACCAAGAGGCACCTCAGTGGACTCACCCGAAGAAGGGAGGGATGGCCGTCTGTGGGCACCAGCATGCAGCTGCTCAGGATGGGGAGCAGTGGGCGTTCACAAAGAGGGGGAAGGGGAAGGGGAGAGCACTGTAGCCGAGGCATAGCAGGACATGAGGGGAAGTGAGATAAGGCAGCACACAGGAAGCAGGATGTGGAAGGAGATAAGCAGGACCTTGGACCCCATCCTGAGAATCTGGGACTTGATCCAAAGAGAAAATGAGAGCACTGAGCAGGAATTGACAAGATAAGCTGCGTGTTCAGAAACTTGCCATGGCAACGTTATCGCGAGAGCAGTGGTCAAGGGCTGGAAGCAATGAGAGCTGAGAGCTCGTATCTTAGACTGACTACAGTGATTGGAATGAGAGCTGAGGGCTGGTGTCTTAGACTGACTACAGTGATTGGGATAAGAGCGGAGGGCTGGTGTCTTAGACTGACTACAGTGGTTGGGACGAGAGTTTAGGGCTGGTATCTTTGACTACAGTGGTTGGGACAAGAGCTGAGGGCTGGTGTCTTAGACTGACTACAGTGGTTGGGATGAGAGCTGAGGGCTGGGGTCTTAGACTGACAACAGTGATTGGGATGAGAGTGGAGGGCTGGTATCTTAGACTGACTACAATGGTTGGGACAAGAGTTGAGGGCTGGTATCTTAGACTGACTACAGTGGATAGGATAAAAGTTGAGGGCTGGTATATTGGACTGACCACAGTTGTTGGGATGAGAGCTGAGGGCTGAGGTCTTAGACTGACTACAGTGGTTGCGACAAGGGTTGAGGGCTAGTATCTTAGACTGACTACAGTGGTTGGGACCGAGAGTTGAGGGCTGAGGTCTTAGACTGACCACAGTTGTTGGGATGAGAGCTGAGGGCTGGGGTCTTAGACTGACCACAGTGATTGGGATAAGAGCTGAGGGCTGGTATCTTAGACTGACCACAGTTGTTGGGATGAGAGCTGAGGGCTGGGGTCTTAGACTGACTACAGTGGTTGGAACGAGAGCTGAGGGCTGGTGTCTTAGACTGACCACAGTTGTTGGGATGAGAGCTGTGGGCTGGGGTCTTAGACTGACTACAGTTGGAACAGAGCTGAGGGCTGGCTGGTGTCTTAGACTGGCCACAGTTGGGATGAGAGCAGAGGGCTGGGGTCTTAGACTGACCACAGTGATTGGGATAAGAGCTAAGGGCTGGTGTCTTAGACTGACCACAGTTGGGATAAGAGCTGAGGGCTGGGGGTCTTAAACTGCCTACAGTAATTAGGATGAGAGCTAAGGGCCGGTGTCTTAGACTGACTACAGTGAGCACAGGGGAATCAAGCTTGGCAGCTTGGCAGTAACAAGTCTGGTTACTGCCTCCTCACTCAGCTTGCAGAGGACGCGAATGGTGTAGCATGGGCGAGAGCACCGTAGGCACAGAACATAAACCAGGGCTGCTTCTCAGAACCTGCTTATCTGTCAGCTACTTCTAAGAAACAAACACCCCGACTCTAATGATTTGAGGCAAGATAGCTTAGATTTCAGCTCACCAGACTCAGGCTGGGGAATGAGGGCAGTGCCTGTGGGAGCCTCAGGGCCTCCTCCTAAGGTGACAGATGTCCCCTCGGGCTAGTCTTCTCAGGCACACAGAACTTCAGGGACACTTCAGTCAAAGCAGCACATTTCCACAGTCTTCTGTTACTGATGTCAGCATACCTGAACAGTCAAAGGAAGCGGTCCAGATCCTTGGGTCAAGGGCTCTGCCACAGCGTCCAGAGTTCAGGATTAACTCAGCATCTCAGTCCAGTGTGGAAAGACACATAACATGTGAGGGTGTGACATGGAGACTGTGAAGGCCCGGCGTGGCACAGTCTCTGGACAACAGCAACAGGAAGGGGCTGTTCCTGTTCCCCCTGCCAAAGGCGAGAGCCTTCCTTCCTGTGGCCGGAGTACCAGACTGAGGAATATTTTGTGGCCATCATTAATGACTATGTAAGACCGGACCAAAATGTAACCCTTGACACCTGACATAATGTCTGTTATACAGGATATACTCATAATTTTGATACTAAAATAAATTTGCATTTATGGCAAATATAACTAAGTACATAAAGCCTAAATCACTGTTTAAACACAAAATTTAGAAGGGTCCAATGGCAAATGTTAACTTTGCTATTAATTATTTTTCAAAGACACCACCTTCTTGCTCTCCCTGTGCCCAGCTACTCGTGAGGCACCCGGGAGGCATGGCGGGGTTCTAGCCCTGGCCTGCCACCCCAGCCGAACCTCACAATAAGCCAGACCACCCTCCCCCCACTCCATGGGGCCCGCCATTTTCCACATCCGGACTTCCCTCTCATCACAACTCCACCCAGCAGACCAGACTAGCGGTTCATCAATAAATGTTTTGTTTAGAGGTGACTACAACAGTATGCCACCCGCATGGCAAGCCTGGCAAGCTGCTCATGTAGTAATGATATGCCAATTACCAGTAACATTTATATTTGGTCATTCCCATGACCTAATATAATTGTTTGAGGCTCTTTATGTTCCTGGAGCAAGTGGATGCCTTTGGGTTCTACTAGCATGAGACAGGGTATATGGAGATATTACTGGTGCCCGCTCTAGCAAATAGATGATTAACGGGAAGATAGTGATAATGATAGTGACCACCCCTCTTCCTGGGGGTGCTGAGGAGATTAAAAGAGAAATCCCTGGAACATTCCGCATGGAGCCTGACAGAGGGAAATTACTGGACTTGTGGTTAGGGTCTTTCTGAGCCTCTTTTTTTTTTTGCTTTTTTTGGGTCACACCTGGCGAATGACCCTCAGGAGTTACTCCTGGCTCTTCCCTCAAGAATTACTCCTGGCGGTGCTCAGAGGACCATATGAGATGCAGGGATCGAACTCGGGTCAGCCGCGTGCAACGCAAACGCCCTACCCGCTGAACTATCGTTCTGGCCCCTTTCTGAGCCTTCTTGATCAAGAAGAATGTTGGAGGTAGAGCAAAACCTGAGGTAACAGCACCAACACCACACAGGTGATGCTCTTCCCTACTACCAGAGACAGGGTCACATGCAACAAAACCCAGAAAAAAAGTGTGTTCTAGCAACTCCCTAACTACTTTTTAATTATTTCATTGATCTCTGGTAGAATCTCATCAATGTCATTACTTGGCTATAAACATTGGGAAGCAAGTATTGTGTGAATATGCTCTTTATCAAAAACCATATCCTAGAGACACGCTAGAGATGAGGCCAATACTTCCTGGCTTTGGCGAGTGACCATGAATGCCAGAGATTCCCAAGGCCCTTGAGCCCTGCTCGGAGCTTCCGCTCAAAAAAATCCATAGTAAGGGAAAAATGAAGGCTGCCTTAAATCTCTCAACATAATGGTTAGAAGTGATATAAAATATTATGTAATGCTATATCATGAAGACCAAATTCCAAACAGGATCGGACCACCGTCTCCTTCGTGCAAAATTCTGTTTCCCATAGCGGGGAGAAAAGGCTGCAAAGTTTAAGAAGAGAACTCCCAGAATGACTACCAACTGGGAACTCTTTGGCACCATTGCAGCAACATGGGAAGATACCATCATTGACAACATCGACGAAGAATACAACCAACTGGTTCAGCACCTCCATGATTGTGCGAAGAATGCAGAGAGAAAGACACAAGGGACGCTTGTCTTCAGAAACTCTTGAGCTCATTCGACAACGTGGCAAGGCGTGAGCCTCAGGAGACCAAATGCTAATGTCCAAGCTTGCTAAACGGTGCAAAGAAGTGATAAAAGAAGACCTCAAAGAAAGAAGAGCAGAAATACTGGAAGATGCAGCAGAAGCCGGGAAAAGCATTCGCACTGCCCCCTGTCCTTCGCCAACTATAAGACCAAGATGACTGCCCTCCGACGCCCTGATGGATCTATCGCATCTTCCAGAAAGGCAATGGAGAAGATTATCCAGGACTTCTACTCAAATCTCTTTGATAGCCACATCCACCTGCCCACATACCAAATTCCACAGGATGGATATGTCATTCCCAACCTTCTCCCTTCTGAAATCCGACATGCCATCTCGTCGGTAAAGAAGGGAACAGCACCAGGCCCAGACAAAGTCAGACCCGAACACCTGAAGAATCTGCCATCGGTACTCATCAATACACTAGCTCGGCTCTTCACACGCTACCTGTCCGAATGCAAGGGGCCCTCCCAATGGAAAACCAGCAGGACAGTTCTACTGTTCAAGAAGGGAGACATTCATGACATCAGCAACTATTGCCCCATCTGCCTGTTGTCTGTCATCTACAAGCTGTTTACACGAGTCATCCTGAACAGGATTAGCAGAACGCTAGATGAAGGACAACCATGCGAGCAAGCAGGCTTCCGGAAAGGATTCAGCACAATCGACCATATCCACACAGTAACCAAGCTCATCGAGGTTTGTAGGGAGTACAAGATGCCGCTCTGTCTCATGTTCATTGATTTACAGAAAGCCTTTGATTCTGTGGAGACTGAAGCAATCATCTAAGCCCTAGCCAAACAGGGTGTTCAAACCCAATACATCAAGATCCTTCGTGAGCTGTATTAAGGATTCACCACCAGGATCTCACCATTCTACAAAGAAGTGATCATTAATGTGAAAAAGAGGGGTTCGACAGTGTGATACCATTTCACCAAAACTCTTCAGTGCCACCCTCGAGAACATCATGCGACAATTAGAATGGGGAAGGAATGGGAGTGAAGATAGAATATTTTCATATTCCTAAATCAACCAGATGCCATTGGGCTACATTGGCACGTGATAGGGTCCAATGGAAATGTTACTGGCGCCCGCTCGAGCAAATCGATGAATAACGGGATTCAAGTGATCAAGTGATATGAAGTCACTGAAAATGAATTATACAGTCAGTAAAAGACTTAGATTATAAAAATAAACTAAAACTACTTAAACCAATATAGTTAAATACACTAGAACAAAATTATTTCAAAATACTATTAAAGATAAGTGAGGGCCACAGCAGAGCTAGTCACACACTGTCATGGAACCGCTGGGGTCCCCTAATGATGTTAGGGATCGAGTTCCTTTTACCGTAAGGGACGACAGCAGAGAGATAAAAGCCATGAGTTCAGCACAGTTCCAAAAAGCTTTTACTCATCATCAATGATTAAACAAGCTCTGCTAATACAATCCAAGGTCAGGGGATCCCCAAAGTCTAACTCCTGGCTGGACCTCCGACCATATGCCCAGGTTGAGATCTAAACCAAGAAGAAACTTCTTCCCCCAGTCAGTCTCCTTTTATTTCCAAAATCCTTACAAAAGCCAGAAACCCAAAATAAATCCTTTCTTCCTGACAGGGCTGCATCAACAAAGATCACAAACCAGCCTTTAGATGCAGATGTTAGGTGGTGGCTCACCTCTGGTTCAGGTCTAAACAAATGATAAACTAGGGTCTAGCTCTTTCCTCTGAGATTATCTCTTATGTCAAACACCTGAGAGAGGGGCTGGTATAAAGCAATACATCTAATGAAAGCATATTCATGGGGGAGAATCACATCACAATTTCAGACCATGGACTTCATGCAACTAGATGGTACCCACAAGGTCCTTGTTCATTCTACTCTGCACCAGGGCAATTTTGAGAGTTCTGCCCTCTGTTTACTGAAAGGGTCATGCTCACTTGCCTGAGGGCAAACTTACATGATCCCTCCTTTGATCTTGGCAGAGCTGATTCTTGAAAGGAGGTCCCCATATAGCCAGAGTGGTCTCCATCTGCTAAGTGTAGTTCTCATATTTATTTGAGCACACACGAGTGTCCTTCACATAGACCAACAATGATCCTCTGTAACTATGTGAGTGTGATTTTCACACACATGAATGTCATTACATAAGATTAGTCTAGGGCACATAGGTAAATACCTGCCTGCAGACTGACACGTCACATATGATGAGGATTTACCCGTTATCAAGATGAGACCCTTGCATTTTTAAGCTGAGTGTCCTCTCTTCAATTAACACCTTAGAATTTCACTGTGCAACCCTCACAAGCTTCCCCTCCCGCCCACCCCATCCTGTGAAGCTCAGGGATGAATCAGTTCGAGTGCATCTACATGCCTGGGTCCAACAGCCTGGACCCTTGCAAACTTTACCTTCTCTTTTTCCATGAGGTGTCTGCTGTCCCCCTGCCCTGTACACATGGCGCCTCTAAGGGAAAGAGCTGGAGAAAGGGAGCAGGTGACCGTGACCCAGAGAAGTTAGATTTGGGAAGGGTCTACACGCATCTCTCCTGCTGGGCCCCCAATAGCTCCTCATGCAGGCCTTTCACTGATTCTTCCTTGAGGTGAAAACACCAGCACTCAGAGCTCATGTTCACTGCGTGAGTCTATCCTCAGTATCTTCCATTTAGACACAAATGTTCAGCTCTTAAGAGACACCAAAGGCCAAACTTGATCCTAATGATGAAGGCTTTGGGAGGTGGCGATTTATGATTCAGAGCCGTACTCCAAGGTGGAGTAAATTTAAATGGACATTTTTACTTTCACAGAGAAGGTTTGATTCCATATGAAAATTTACCCTAAGATCCATAACAAATAGTCATTGTAACTTTTGAGCTCTGGCAAATGCATGGAGCCTGACACGCAGACCCAGGACGGCTCGTGGACGCAGATGACTGATGGGCTTTTCTTGACTGCAGAAAACTAAAAGCACGTTTGATCTCATCTAGCGGTAAACCTTACAGGACCTTGAAACATCAAAGATTAACTTTACAGGGACATGACAGGGATAAAATGGGTCTGGAGGTCCTGGCGGGTTCACAGAGCAGACGGGCCCTTTGCCGTCAGACTTGGGGGTCTTGTTGGAACTATGTGAGTCTCGTGTGCAGGGAGTATCGTTCTGTGACCTAAAGACCCAAAACATTTAAAAATAAATCTAAAAGCGGAATGATTAATTCGTCTGCTGGCGTTGTCCTAAGCCATGTAGTTGAGCTTGATTCCAGATTCTAATCAAGCAGAGCTAGAGGACCTGGCGTGCCTGCCTGTAGCTCACTTCAAACGCCAAAGCATGAATCTGCATCATCTGCGGTGCCAGGGATAGAACCAGGCTAGGCCGTGTGAAGACAAGCGCCTTATCTCCTGAGCTATCACTCTCGCCCTCAACTTCTCTGCAAAATCCCTGGATCTCCATTATAGGGGCTGGGCTGATAATACAGCAGGTAGGGTTTTGCCCTGTACACAGCTGACCTGGCTTCAATCCCCAGCACCACATATGGCCTCCGACACCGCCAGGACTGATCCTTGAGCTTAGATCCTCCAGTAAGTCCTGAGTACCACTGGTTGTGGCCTCCGCCAAAAGAAATTAATGTTATATATTATCTCTTCAAATTAATCAGGTCTAATTCAAACAATGTGCATATACATGTTGTTTTCCATATGAACCAGCTGTAAAAATTTCATATTTAATCCCACAATTTAATCCTCATTTAATGACCAGACTGCCCCTGGGAAATTTCTCTCACATGCACCCAGAGCAATCTTCCTGCATTAATTTATGTACTTCTCTCCTTGCTGTGAAGAGTCGGCAGCTCTTCCTCTCCAAGAATCACCTCCCTCCCACCCTCGAGCTACGCAGAGGCAGGCGTTGTGTTACTGTGACCACCCAGAGAGAGCCAGCCTGCTCCAGTGGCCCAGAGAGAGCCAGCCTGCTCCAGCGACCCAGGGAGAGCCAGCCTGCTCCAGTGGCCAAGGGAGGCCCGCCTGCTCCAGCGGCCCAGGGAGAGCCAGCCTGCTCCAGTGGCCCAGGGAGAGCCAGCCTGCTCCAGCGGCCCAGGGAGAGCCAGCCTGCTCCAGCGGCCCAGGGAGAGCCAGCCTGCTCCAGCGGCCCAGAGAGAGCCAGCCTGCTCCAGTGGCCCAGAGAGAGCCAGCCTGCTCCAGTGGCCCATGGAGAGCCAGCCTGCTCCAGTGGCCCAGAGAGGGCCAGCCTGCTCCAGTGGCCCAGAGAGAGCCAGCCTGCTCCAGTGGCCCAGAGAGAGCCAGCCTGCTCCAGTGGCCCAGAGAAAGCCAGCCTGCTCCAGCGGCCCCAGGGGCGGCGGGCAGCTCCTACGCCCGCCCTTCACCAGCCCTTTTCGGTTTCAAGAATATTTGACAGAAAAGTAGGGTTTTCTGACATTTTCACTAATTTTTATAATGATCCCATGACACATGAACGCAAATGGAGTCGTTTGCCTGACGTAACTTATTGCCTTTAATTGATCTCATTTGTGTGTTGTCTCTTTTAATGTCCCTAATGGGGTCGGGTGGAGCGCATTGAGACTGGAAGGCGCAGCTTAAGGAACGGAGTGGGAGCACCCTCCCCCGGCACTGTGGGGGGACAGTCTCAGCACGAACCCCTCCCCAACCCTGTGCCCTGGCCTGGCCCTGCCCTCACCTCTCCTCCATCTCTTTAGTTGGGGTCTTTCTACTTCCTGTCTGTCCAGCCAAGAGGCTCCATTCACGCAGACCCAGCTGCTGAGCCCAGCTGAGCAACGCCCAGGCTGCCCCCCACTCACACTGGTCCGGAGTCCTTCAGTGGTTCAGACCACTCGCCTGCAGCAGACACAGCTCATTCAGCTGCTGCTGCTGTAGATGGTGTGGGAGGGGTGGAGCAGAGGCTGTAGACGGTGTGGGAGAGATGGAACAGAGGCTGTAGATGGTGTGTGAGGGATAGAGCAGGAGGCTGTAGATGGTGTCTGAGGGATGGAACAGAGACTGTAGATGGTGTGTGAGGGGTGGAGCAGAGACTGTAGATGGTGTGTGAGGGATGGAGCAGAGGCTGTAGATGGTGCAGGAGGGATGGAGCAGAGGCTGTAGATGGTGTGTGAGGGCTGGAGCAGAGGCTGTAGATGGTGTGGGAGGGATGGAGCAGAGGCTGTAGATGGTGTGTGAGGGATAGAGCAGAGGCTGTAGATGGTGTGTGAGGGGAGCAGAGGCTGTAGATGGTGTGTGAGGGATGGAGCAGAGGCTGTAGATGGTGTGTGAGGGATGGATCAGAGGCTGTAGATGGTGTGTGAGGGGTGGAGCAGAGGCTGGAGATGGTGTGTGAGGGATGGAGCAGAGGCTGTAGATGGTGTGTGAGGGGTGGAGCAGAGGCTGTAGATGGTGCGTGAGGGATGGAGCAGAGGCTGTAGATGGTGTGTGAGGGGCGGAGCAGAGGCTGTAGATGGTGCGTGAGGGATGGAGCAGAGGCTGTAGATGGTGTGTGAGGGATGGAGCAGAGGCTGTAGATGGTGCAGGAGGGATGGAGCAGAGGCTGTAGATGTGTGTGTGAGGGATGGAGCAGAGGCTGTAGATGGTGCAGGAGGGATGGAGCAGAGGCTGTAGATGGTGTGTGAGGATAGAGCAGAGGCTGTAGATGGTGTGTGGGGAGCAGAGGCTGTAGATGGTGTGTGAGGGATGGAGCAGAGGCTGTAGATGGTGCGTGAGGGATGGAGCAGAGGCTGTAGATGGTGTGTGAGGGGTGGAGCAGAGGCTGTAGATGGTGTGTGAGGGGTGGAGCAGAGGCTGTAGATGGTGTGTGAGGGATGGAGCAAGAGGCTGTAGATGGTGTGTAGTGGGGGAGCAGAGGCTGTAGATGGTGCGTGAGGGATGGAGCAGACGCTATAGATGGTGTGTGGCGATGGAGCAGAGGCTGTAGATGGTGTGTGAGGGATGGAGCAGAGGCTGTAGATGGTGTGTGAGGGGTGGAGCAGAGGCTGTTGATGGTGCGTGAGGGATGGAGCAGAGGCTGTAGATGGTGTGTGAGGGGTAGAGCAGAGGCTGTAGATGGTGTGTGAGGGGTGGAGCAAGAGGCTGTAGATGGTGTGTGTGGGATGGAGCACAGTCTGTAGGTGGTGTGTGATGGGTAGAGCAGAGGCTGTAGATGGTGTGTGAGGGTGGAGCAGAGGCTGTAGATGGTGCGTTAGGGGTGGAGCAGAGACTGTAGATGGTGTGTGAGGGATGGAGCAGAGGCTGTAGATGGTGCGTTAGGGTGGAGCAGAGACTGTAGATGGTGTGGGAGGGTGGAGCAGAGGCTGTAGATGGTGTGTGAGGGATGGAGCAGAGGCTGTAGATGGTGTGTGAGCGATGGAGCAGAGGCTGTAGATGGTGCGTGAGGGATGGAGCAGAGGCTGTAGATGGTGCATTAGGGGTGGAGCAGAGGCTGTAGATGGTGTTTGAGGATGGAGCAGAGGCTGTAGATGGTGTGTGAGGGGTGGAGCAGAGGCTGTTGATGGTGCGTGAGGGATGGAGCAGAGGCTGTAGATGGTGTGTGAGGGTAGAGCAGAGGCTGTAGATGGTGTGTGAGGGGTGGAGCAGAGGCTGTAGATGGTGTGTGTGGGATGGAGCACAGTCTGTAGGTGGTGTGTGATGGGTAGAGCAGAGGCTGTAGATGGTGTGTGAGGGGTGGAGCAGAGGCTGTAGATGGTGCGTTAGGGGTGGAGCAGAGACTGTAGATGGTGTGTGAGGGATGGAGCAGAGGCTGTAGATGGTGCGTTAGGGTGGAGCAGAGACTGTAGATGGTGTGTGAGGGGTAGAGCAGAGGCTGTAGATGGTGTGTGAGGGGTGGAGCAGAGGCTGTAGATGGTGTGTGAGGGGTGGAGCAGAGGCTGTAGATGGTGCGTTAGGGGTGGAGCAGAGACTGTAGATGGTGTGTGAGGGATGGAGCAGAGGCTGTAGATGGTGCAGGAGGGATGGAGCAGAGGCTGTAGATTGCGTGAGCGATGGAGCAGAGGCTATAGATGGTGTGTGAGGGATGGAGCAGAGGCTGTAGATGGTGTGTGATGGGTGGAGCAGAGGCTGTAGATGGTGTGTGAGGGATGGAGCAGAGGCTGTAGATGGTGTGTGAGGGATGGAGCAGAGGCTGTAGATGGTGTGTGAGGGATGGAGCAGAGGCTGTAGATGGTGTGTGAGGGGTGGAGCAGAGGCTGTAGATGGTGTGTGAGGGATGGAGCAGAGGCTTGTAGATGGTGCGTGAGGGATGGAGCAGAGGCTGTAGATGGTGTGTGAGGGATGGAGCAGAGGCTGTAGATGGTGTGTGAGGGATGGAGCAGAGGCTGTAGATGGTGTGTGAGGATGGAGCAGAGGCTGTAGATGGTGTGTGAGGGATGGAGCAGAGGCTGTAGGTGGTGTGTGAGGGATGGAGCAGAGGCTGTAGATGGTGTGTGAGGGATGGAGCAGAGGCTGTAGGTGGTGTGTGAGGGATGGAGCAGAGGCTGTAGATGGTGTGTGAGGGTGGAGCAGAGGCTGTAGATGGTGTGTGAGGGATGGAGCAGAGGCTGTAGATGGTGTGTGAGGGATGGAGCAGAGGCTGTAGATGGTGTGTGAGGGGTGGAGCAGAGGCTGTAGATGGTGTGTGTGGGATGGAGCACAGTCTGTAGGTGGTGTGTGATGGGTAGAGCAGAGGCTGTAGATGGTGTGTGAGGGGTGGAGCAGAGGCTGTAGATGGTGCGTTAGGGGTGGAGCAGAGACTGTAGATGGTGTGTGAGGGATGGAGCAGAGGCTGTAGATGGTGCGTTAGGGTGGAGCAGAGACTGTAGATGGTGTGTGAGGGGTAGAGCAGAGGCTGTAGATGGTGTGTGAGGGGTGGAGCAGAGGCTGTAGATGGTGTGTGAGGGGTGGAGCAGAGGCTGTAGATGGTGCGTTAGGGGGTGGAGCAGAGACTGTAGATGGTGTGTGAGGGATGGAGCAGAGGCTGTAGATGGTGCAGGAGGGATGGAGCAGAGGCTGTAGATGGTACGTGAGCCGATGGAGCAGAGGCTATAGATGGTGTGTGAGGGATGGAGCAGAGGCTGTAGATGGTGTGTGATGGGTGGAGCAGAGGCTGTAGATGGTGTGTGAGGGATGGAGCAGAGGCTGTAGATGGTGTGTGAGGGATGGAGCAGAGGCTGTAGATGGTGTGTGAGGGATGGAGCAGAGGCTGTAGATGGTGTGTGAGGGGTGGAGCAGAGGCTGTAGATGGTGTGTGAGGGATGGAGCAGAGGCTGTAGATGGTGCGTGAGGGATGGAGCAGAGGCTGTAGATGGTGTGTGAGGGATGGAGCAGAGGCTGTAGATGGTGTGTGAGGGATGGAGCAGAGGCTGTAGATGGTGTGTGAGGGATGGAGCAGAGGCTGTAGATGGTGTGTGAGGGATGGAGCAGAGGCTGTAGGTGGTGTGTGAGGGATGGAGCAGAGGCTGTAGATGGTGTGTGAGGGATGGAGCAGAGGCTGTAGGTGGTGTGTGAGGGATGGAGCAGAGGCTGTAGATGGTGTGTGAGGGTGGAGCAGAGGCTGTAGATGGTGTGTGAGGGATGGAGCAGAGGCTGTAGATGGTGTGTGAGGGATGGAGCAGAGGCTGTAGATGGTGTGTGAGGGATGGAGCAGAGGCTGTAGATGGTGTGTGAGGGATGGAGCAGAGGCTGTAGATGGTGTGTGAGGGGTGGAGCAGAGGCTGTAGATGGTGTGTGAGGGATGGAGCAGAGGCTGTAGATGGTGCGTGAGGGATGGAGCAGAGGCTGTAGATGGTGTGTGAGCCGATGGAGCAGAGGCTGTAGATGGTGTGTGAGGATGGAGCAGAGGCTGTAGATGGTGTGTGAGGGGTGGAGCAGAGGCTGTTGATGGTGCGTGAGGGATGGAGCAGAGGCTGTAGATGGTGTGTGAGGGTAGAGCAGAGGCTGTAGATGGTGTGTGAGGGGTGGAGCAGAGGCTGTAGATGGTGTGTGTGGGATGGAGCACAGTCTGTAGGTGGTGTGTGATGGGTAGAGCAGAGGCTGTAGATGGTGTGTGAGGGGTGGAGCAGAGGCTGTAGATGGTGCGTTAGGGGTGGAGCAGAGACTGTAGATGGTGTGTGAGGGATGGAGCAGAGGCTGTAGATGGTGCGTTAGGGTGGAGCAGAGACTGTAGATGGTGTGGGAGGGGTGGAGCAGAGGCTGTAGATGGTGTGTGAGGGATGGAGCAGAGGCTGTAGATGGTGTGTGAGCGATGGAGCAGAGGCTGTAGATGGTAGCGTGAGGGATGGAGCAGAGGCTGTAGATGGTGCATTAGGGGTGGAGCAGAGGCTGTAGATGGTGTTTGAGGGATGGAGCAGAGGCTGTAGATGGTGTGTGAGGGGTGGAGCAGAGGCTGTTGATGGTGCGTGAGGGATGGAGCAGAGGCTGTAGATGGTGTGTGAGGGGTAGAGCAGAGGCTGTAGATGGTGTGTGAGGGGTGGAGCAGAGGCTGTAGATGGTGTGTGTGGGATGGAGCACAGTCTGTAGGTGGTGTGTGATGGGTAGAGCAGAGGCTGTAGATGGTGTGTGAGGGGTGGAGCAGAGGCTGTAGATGGTGCGTTAGGGGTGGAGCAGAGACTGTAGATGGTGTGTGAGGGATGGAGCAGAGGCTGTAGATGGTGCGTTAGGGTGGAGCAGAGACTGTAGATGGTGTGTGAGGGGTAGAGCAGAGGCTGTAGATGGTGTGTGAGGGGTGGAGCAGAGGCTGTAGATGGTGTGTGAGGGGTGGAGCAGAGGCTGTAGATGGTGCGTTAGGGGTGGAGCAGAGACTGTAGATGGTGTGTGAGGGATGGAGCAGAGGCTGTAGATGGTGCAGGAGGGATGGAGCAGAGGCTGTAGATGGTACGTGGCGATGGAGCAGAGGCTATAGATGGTGTGTGAGGATGGAGCAGAGGCTGTAGATGGTGTGTGATGGGTGGAGCAGAGGCTGTAGATGGTGTGTGAGGGATGGAGCAGAGGCTGTAGATGGTGTGTGAGGGATGGAGCAGAGGCTGTAGATGGTGTGTGAGGGATGGAGCAGAGGCTGTAGATGGTGTGTGAGGGGTGGAGCAGAGGCTGTAGATGGTGTGTGAGGGATGGAGCAGAGGCTGTAGATGGTGCGTGAGGGATGGAGCAGAGGCTGTAGATGGTGTGTGAGGGATGGAGCAGAGGCTGTAGATGGTGTGTGAGGGATGGAGCAGAGGCTGTAGATGGTGTGTGAGGGATGGAGCAGAGGCTGTAGATGGTGTGTGAGGGATGGAGCAGAGGCTGTAGGTGGTGTGTGAGGATGGAGCAGAGGCTGTAGATGGTGTGTGAGGGATGGAGCAGAGGCTGTAGGTGGTGTGTGGGGATGGAGCAGAGGCTGTAGATGGTGTGTGAGGGGTGGAGCAGAGGCTGTAGATGGTGTGTGAGGATGGAGCAGAGGCTGTAGATGGTGTGTGAGGGATGGAGCAGAGGCTGTAGATGGTGTGTGAGGGGATGGAGCAGAGGCTGTAGATGGTGTGTGAGGATGGAGCAGAGGCTGTAGATGGTGTGTGAGGGGTGGAGCAGAGGCTGTAGATGGTGCGTGAGGGGATGGAGCAGAGGCTGTAGATGGTGTGTGAGGGATGGAGCAGAGGCTGTAGATGGTGCGTGAGGGATGGAGCAGAGGCTGTAGATGGTGTGTGAGGGATGGAGCAGAGGCTGTAGATGGTGTGTGAGGATGGAGCAGAGGCTGTAGGTGGTGTGTGAGGATGGAGCAGAGGCTGTAGATGGTATGTGAGGGATGGAGCAGAGGCTGTAGGTGGTGTGTGAGGATGGAGCAGAGGCTGTAGATGGTGTGTGAGGGGTGGAGCAGAGGCTGTAGATGGTGTGTGAGGGATGGAGCAGAGGCTGTAGATGGTGCGTGAGGGATGGAGCAGAGGCTGTAGATGGTGTGTGAGGATGGAGCAGAGGCTGTAGATGGTGTGTGAGGGATGGAGCAGAGGCTGTAGATGGTGTGTGAGGGATGGAGCAGAGGCTGTAGATGGTATGTGAGGGATGGAGCAGAGGCTGTAGGTGGTGTGTGAGGGATGGAGCAGAGGCTTGGAGATGGTGTGTGAGGGTGGAGCAGAGGCTGTAGATGGTGTGTGAGGGATGGAGCAGAGTCTGTAGATGGTGTGTGAGGATGGAGCAGAGGCTGTAGATGGTGCGTGAGGGATGGAGCAGAGGCTGTAGATGGTGTGTGAGGGTGGAGCAGAGGCTGTAGATGGTATGTGAGGGATGGAGCAGAGGCTGTAGATGGTGTGTGGCGATGGAGCAGAGGCACTCTCGGCTGACTGTGGGGATGAGCGGGATTTCACTGGACGTTGACATTATACCTCATTCGACAGAATTCGGTCCTTTTCTTGGCAATGAATAAAGTGTGTATATGTGTTGTTTGTGTGTGTGAGAGAGAGTGAATGTGTGTGCAAGGGAGAATGGGTGTGTTTCGTGTGAGCAAGTGAATGTATATGAGAGTGGATGTGTGAGAGAACATGAGAGTGTGTGAGCATATATTAGGTTGTGTACGTGAGATAGTGTGTATGAGTGTGCGTATATGTGGGTGTGTATGTGAGAGTGTGTATATGTGGGTGTGTATGTGAGAGTGTGTATATGTGGGTGTGTGCGTGAGAGTGTGTATGAGTGTGTGTATGTGGGTGTGTTCGTGAGAGTGTGTATATGGGTCTGTGAGAGTGTCTGTATGAGTGTGTGTATATGTGGGTGTGCACGTGAGAGCGTGTATATGTGGGTGTGTGCGTGAGAGTATGTATGAGTGTGTGTGAGTATGTGGGTGTATGCGTGAGAGTGTGTATATGGGTCTGTGAGAGTGTGTGTATGAGTGTGTGTATATTTGGTTGTGCACGTGAGTGTGTATATGTGGGTGTGCATGAGTGTGTGTATATGTGGGTGTGTGCGTGTGTGTATATGTGGGTGTGCACATGAGAGGTGTATATGGGTCTGTGAGTGTGTATATGAGTGTGTGCATATGTGGGTGTGTACGTGAGAGTGTGTATATGTGGGTGTTTGCGTGAGTGTGTATGAGTATGTGTATATGTGGGTGTGTGCATGAGAGAGTGTGTATGAGTGTGTGTATATGTGGGTGTATACGTGTGAGTGTGTATATGGGTCTGTGAGTGTGTGTATGAGTGTGTATATGTGGGTGTATGCGTGAGAGTGTGTATATGTGGTGTGTGCGTGAGAGAGTGTATGAGTGTGTGTATATGTGGGTGTATGCGTGAGAGTGTGTGGATGTGGGTGTGTGCGTGAGAGAGTGTATGAGTGTGTGAGTATGTGGGTGTGTACGTGAGAGTGTGTATATGTGGGAGTGTGCATGAGAGAGTGTGTATGAGTGTGTATATATGTGGGTGTGTACGTGAGAGTGTGTATATGTGGGTGTGTGCGTGAGAGAGTGTGTATAAGTGTGTGTGAGTATGTGGGTGTGTACGTGAGAGTGTGTGTATGTGTGAGAGTGTGTGTGTATGAGTGTGGGTGAGAGGGAATATATATGAGACTGTATGAGAGAGTATAAGAGAGTGTGTGAGAGAGTGTATAAGAGAGTATGTGTGGAGAGAGTGTATGTATGTGTGTGTGTGTTCAAACTTAATTCTTCCCCTTACGTTCTTCTGTCTTTACAGGAAGACCTTTATTTGTTCCATGGCATTTTCTTCATATGATAAGAATTCGTCACCATCACCCTGTCTCCTTAATGACATTTTTATTCACCCGATATTGTCACCATGTTCTATTATAACTTGCTAGTTACTCACATTTACTTTTGCTTGGGTTTATTTAAGCAGTCGTGTCAGAACGCTACCTGCCTGTGTCCTTCCTTCAACATTTAACTCCATGGTGCTTTTGGAAGGGGTCTGAACCGGCTCCTGCTGGCAGTGCTCCAGGCCTGCTCCCGGCTCAGTGCTCAGGAATTGCTCCTACTGGGGCTCTGGGGACTAGATGATACTAGACTCCAACCCTGGCCTCTGCAGACAATGGTACACTCCAGTCACTTAGCAACTTTCTGGCCTCCACAAAACCAACCCAGTGTGTGTTTGATCCCACCTGGGTGGGAAGCCAGCAGGCGACAGGCCACTCGCTCCGGCCAGCCCACCCTCGGACCTTACAGCTCCTCTCAAGGTGCACGTGACCCTTTTCTCCCCTGTGGCCCGGCAAAGTTGGCTGTCCTCAATATCAAACCATATAAATTATAAACCACTATAAACGAGAAAGTTACCCTTGCTCAGAACACTGGAAGGTTTTAAGATAAGGCATGCAATACGAGACAGGAAAGGATCTAAAAGGGGGCAGAAAAGCCAAGAGCCTTTGATTCCAGTTCAACTGGATAAAAAATAATGGTGCGTGGGAAGTTCAGGCTCGTAAGCAGAGGCTTTAGAAGGGGAGCCCACCTCCGGTCCCTCCCGCGTTCCCCCATGGCTGGTTTGTGGAACTCTGCATCGATGTGTTACCCCTGTCTCTAGACTGGCCTCCTGATAGCCCTCAGTGTCTGCTGGGCTCCTCATGGTTCACAGGGAAAGCAAGCGTGGAGGGGAGAAACGCTTTTCCGTCCTTAACTGTCGTCTGTGTGGGTGTCAAATGATCCCAAAGGGCTTGAGCTTCATAAGCTGAGATCACCGCGTTAGACCAGTACCTTGTCTGGACTGGTGATGAAAAGTCTCCAAGTTATTAGGTGCTGATTTAATCCATGTCAAGAATATTTTCACTCAAGCATAGACACTGAACCACATATTGCATCTTTCAGCCCGTCTCTGTTCCCCAGCCCCTGGGCTTTAAGTATAGGTGCTAACGGAGGCAAAGATAACAAGGGGCCAGTGGATAGTTTTAGAACTGAGGGCTGGTGTGCATTCCGCAGTGGGTCCACTCAGCCCAGCAGGGTTGGCAGAAACAATCGTGCCTGGTGCCAGACAGGTCACGGCTCTTGGCCTCTGGCTGCATTGCCGTGGCCCCTCACACAGCACCGGTGCAGGAAGACTTGCTCAGGGCGACGTCTGCAGTCTCAGACAGGCAGGATGGGTGCAGAGCAGAAGCCAGCCCCCAGCAGCCACCCATCAGCAGACACCCCAGCAGCGCGGGGACGGGGTTCAAAGCTGAAAAATCCGGGCATCCTCAGACACTCTCCCAAGCCCTTCTTGGGCTACAAGTCACTGGAAGTACTATGAGGCCAGTGGAGACGAGGGTCCTAACTCCCTCCCGGAATTCCCTTCCCTGTCCTGCCGGGGAGCTTCATCCGAGGGAGGCAGGGGGGTCTCAAGCCCAGCTGTCAGCCCTCGCCTCCCGGTGGTCCCAGCGGTGAGTTCCTTTACCCAGTTTCGGGGCAGGTCAGGGCACACCAGGCGAGTCTGCAGGCCATAGGATAATTCAGGGAGACACCACAACCGTCTACTGTCACCAAACGTCAGCTCTTGAGTGGCCCAAGGGCCCAGCGCAGGTCACAATGTAAATAAAGCAGAAGGGGTAGATGGCCAATGGAGAGGTGGCGTAAAGCACCGAGACCCTCCTGCCTTCAGCAGCGACCACCTGCCAGCTGACCACTCTGCGTTCCAGCCAGCAATGTGGAAAAGATAGTGAGGTCAGGTGAAACACTGACAAAGGATAGCCCAATTAAGCATCTTAATAAAAACTGGGGTAGTGGCCTAAGAGCATTTTTCTTCTAGAAACTGAAAATTGGAAGAAATGGGGTTTAGGGCCCTCCCTGGCACTGAACTGTTCAGGACAAAAGGGTTCAGGGTCATCCCGACCCTGATGCCCCTATCAGATGTGGGTCTAGGCACCCTGCCCAGCCTGCGAGCTCCAGGGCCTGCGGGACACGGACCTGCACAGGGACCGTGACAGCGGCTCTTGGGTATGTGTTCCTGTGTGTGTTTGTGTGTGTGTGTGTGAGCGTGAGGTGTGTGCATGTGTGCATGTGTATGCATGCTTATGCGTATGTGTGCATGTGTATATATGTGTGCATGTGGGTATATGTGTGCGTGTGTGTGTGCATGTGAATGTATGAGTATATGTATGTGTGTGCATGTATATATGTGTGCATTGTGTGCATGTGTATGTGTGCATGTGCATTTATGAATGTATATGAGAGTATGTATTGTGTGCATGTGTATGTATGTATGTGTGCTTGTGTACATGTGTGTATGTATGTGTGTGAATGTATGTGTGTGCATATGCATGTATGTGCATGCCATGTGCATGTATATGTGAGCCTTCTGTGTGTATATGTATGTGCATGTATGTGTGTGTGGCACCTTCGCACGCGTGCTGTGCCTGTCGGGCTGTGTCCAGGACAGAGCTCAGCCATGCCACATCACCCTGACTGCAGCTAGACACTTACTTGGGTTTCCAGTGCCTGAGTATGCATGGGCGAGCCTGAGCCCGGTCGTCCACTGCTACACCTCCTTTCTGTGTTCAAGGAGGAGAAAGGCACGAACAGCCAGAGGTGAGGCCCACTGAGGGGCGCCCCAGTGCTCAGGCAGACTGGTGCCAGGGCAGAGGGAGGGGCCCAGGAGAGCCTCCCCCTCCACAGCACGATCATTGCCTCCAGGCGACACCAGACAGGGCTGGAGGCGAGACCAAGCAGCAGCCAGGAGGAGGTGACAGAGGAACTCCCGGAGAGAAAGACCCATCAGACACGACTGAGAAGGGCTGGTCCCAGGAGCGAGCGAGCGGTTGGGTGGGTCTTGCTGGCTCACACTCAGCAGTGCTCAGAGCAGTGCTCAGGGCCCCAGGGATCGGCTCTGGTGAGCCCGTCACCTGTGCTGTGGCTCCAGGCAGGAACAGAGACACTGAAGAGGAACCACAAAAACCCAGAGAGCAACCAAGCAACGGGTGACGGCGGCCAGCACCGACGGTGGCCTGCGGCAGCCTCGGGCCAAAGACGGAGCCCAGTGAGGCAGAAATGCCACCCACGAAACAGTGCTGCGCTTTATAGCTGAGAGGGTCTGTCAAGCATTTCTCATTACATTAATCTCCAGTGGAAAAACTAATATACCTTTCAGAACACCCGATTTGTACATGCCCGAGAAAGCCTAATTTCTGCCCTCCCCGTAATGTCCCGCAATAAAAGATGAAAAGGGCCTTCACGAGATGTTTAGAAAGAGAATAAGCAGTGAGGAGAAAATTTCCTTTTCCCTTTAAACAAACCTGAAAGCGGGCACGCTTCCAGCTAATAAGATCCTGGCTTCCCAGGCCTGTCCGAGGACCACGGCAGCCGCCACGCAGACTGGCCCGGCCGTCCCAGCCACTCTGCGGGCTGTCCACTGATAGAAACACAGGACACCACCGGCAGGGCTTGAAGCTGAGGCCAAGAACGGCTCCCGGCCAGGTCACCCTCACCCTCAGATGGATCCTTCTGAGAGGCTCAAGCAGAGCTTCCGGGTCAGGCGGGTGAGACAGCAGGAAGACAGCCTGGAACAAAGCTGACCCGGCCTGTCCCCAGAACCACAGATGCCCCCAAGCCTCCTTATTCCTGGAGCACTGCCCAGGAGAGCCAGGCTGGGCAGCAGGGTCCTGAGCCAGCCCCACCTTCCCACTGGGAGCAAAGGTCAGACTGGGCAGTGCTGGGGACACGTTCGCAGAGTGCCCGTGGCGGCTGCCCTGTGATCACTCACAGACACACACACCCATACAGTATACGGGCCGCGGTGCACAGACACATGGACCCATGCAACATACGTGCACCCATGCACATTTACAGGAACACTGGGACGTGTATTTGCAGCCCAAGCATGCTCGTAGGCACTGGTAGTAATCCGTACACCTCACACTGAACACATGTGTAACATGCATCAGGAAAAATAGCTTCTTACTTGACTTTTATTAAAATTTTGCTTTATTTTGCATATAGCTGCAGCCTTTTTGTTTTACATGTTATAAACAAAACCAAATGAAACTATAAAACAGCCATGGGTATATTTTATAGGGGGAAAGTCTTAATTAAAAAGTACAACTTGCCTCAAAGAATGGAAATACAATTTTGTTCCATTTTGCCCCCATGATGTACTGAAATTAAAAAATTAGTTGTGTGCATTCGTTTAAACAGGGCTGGACCCTCCTAAGATAACACTGGGCTGACCCAATTCAGGGCAGCCCCCACCGCCCCGCCGTCCGAGTTTGAGCACCTGGCGTGGTTGGGAAAGGTTGTGCGCAGGAGCGCAGTTAGGGAAGGTTGTGCGCATGGGCGCAGTTAGGGGAAGGTTGTGCGCATGGACGCCGGTTGGGGGAAGGTTGTGCGCAGGGACGCGGTTAGGGAAAGATTGTGCGCAGGCACGTGGTTGGGAAGGTTGTGCGCACAGGCGCGGTTGGAGAAGGTTGTGCGCACAGGCGTAGTTAGGGAAGGTTGTGCGCAGGGGCGCAGTTGGGGAAGGTTGTGCGCACGGACGGGCCGCGGTTGGAGAAGGTTGTGCGCACAGGCGCAGTTGAGGGAAGGTTGTGCGCAGGGGCGCGGTTAGGGAAGGTTGTGCGCCACGGATGGAGCGCGGTTGGAGAAGGTTGTGCGCACAGGCGCAGTTGGGGAAGGTTGTGCGCATGGGCCTGGTTAGGGGAAGGTTTGTGCGCACAGATGGGCGCCTTGGTTGGGAAGGTTGTGTGCAGGCAAGCGGTTGGGGAAGGTTGTGCGCAGGGACGTGGTTGGGAAGGTTGTGTGCATGGGCGCGGTTGGGGAAGGTTGTGCGGCGCAGCAGTTTTGTGCGAATGGCAGCTTTCCGCTCGCAGCTTCCGCACACCGTGGCCAGATGGCCAGTGCTGGAAGTTGCTCCCCAACACCAAGAGAACATTCATCCAGCATGAGTTGAAAATGTCCATTTCTGCCCTCTGCAGGTTGGCATCCTTGCTGGAGGCTTGGACCCATTCTTGCAATTTCCCTGCTAAGCCAAGTACGCAGCCCCAGAACAGCAACAACAGCAACAATGGGATGATCCTGTCCCCGTGTGTCATGGGAACTGGGTCATCCCATTCCTTTTGGCTGAGGACACCTGGTTGGGGCTAACTTCAGGCCTGCTAAAATCTGCTCCTCTGGGTGAAAAAAAATATGCTTCTCCTTAACAAAAACTATTTTTATGTCCTTCCAATGCCAATATTGAATGAGAAAAAATGTACAAACAATCATATTATTTAGATGCTTATTTGCCATATAGAATTTGAGCTACTTGATTGTATGTGTTTACCATGTCCAGGAAGATATGTGCCTCTCAACTCACGTTCAGTGAATAAATCATAGTGGGAGAAATGCATTTATAAATATTAGAAGAACAGGCAATAATACCAGAAAGGGTTAAAAGAAAGTTTCGATCAATTACTAAAAATAGTATTGATATTTAGTCTCTATTACTAAAAACAGAGATATCAGACTTTCCAGATTTTTCAGACTTTCTTCGTCAAGACCCTGAACGAATGGTTTGAGGCTCTTCGTATTCCTGAAGCAACCAGATGCCATTGGGCTACACTGGCACATGATAGTGTCAAATGGAAATATTACTGGCGCCCGCTCGAGGAAATCGATGAACAAAGGTATGTCTAGTGATCTAGTGACCAATGTGAAGAGTAAACTCTTCCTTCAGCAAATATTCACTATGGTCACTTATGGTGACGTCAGCACATCGACAAAACGGACAGGAAAGGAACAGGAAGTTCTGCGTGTTAAGACAGTTATTGAGCGCAGAAACAGGGTCACAATCAACTTTTTGGGGGACTCTGGAATCAAAGGCTTGAAACAGCCTGGGAACACTCAGGAAGGTCAAAGACAGGAAGACAAGCCCCGCTCTGCCCCACCCCCCATTGCCCCCTGCTCCAGGCACCATGACCCCCTGATTTGTACCCTGAGCCCCTAGCAGGGACACCCTGACCAACTCCAGCCCCCAGCAATTTCCATGAATACTTTTGTAATTATCATTTTGGAGGGAAAATATCTGTAGATTAGATTCTAAATGAAATCGCTGAACAGAGACACGTTGAGTTTCTCATACACTGAGCAAAAGCAGAAGTTTCTGTACCACTGTTTGCGTGTGTGGGAAATAAACTCATTCCTACCAAAAAGCCAGAGCACGCAGGGCATTTGATTGGGTCTGGCCTCAGCCCCGGCCTCACACTGCCCCTCACGCACCGACCTCACACTGCCCCTCACACGTGTGGGTAGATAATCCAGACCCTCATTCCTCCAATAGGCCAACAGGCACCCCCTACCCCACCCCACCCCACCGTTCCCTAAAATATTCCAATGTGCCACAGATGAAGATTTTGTCAATGGGAAACTCAAGACTGGGGGCCACAGTTCGGAAGCCAGGTGGCAGGTTGGGAAACTGCCTAAGGACCCTGGAACACAAGCTTCGTGCTGCTGGACCAGAGCGCGCCCTGGCCACCTGCCATGCCTGGGGTGGACCCACTTGGTCCATTGGCCGCTGCTGAGCTTGTGTCCCCCAGTGTCACCACGGGGCTGGCGGCGGGCACATGTAGTGATGCCCCGTGAAGGTGGCCGGCTGGGGACCCTGCACCTACGTTCTCATGGACAGGTGGCACTGAGGGCTGAGTGATGCCCCTGTGGGATGCCACGCACGTCTGCCTCTACCCCAGGGGGACACACCTGTGTGAAGTCCTGCTGTGACTCTGTTCTCCGCAGGCATGGCAAAGCCGGGTGACTGTATCTGGGCGCCAACACAGAAGTGACGGCCAAGCCCTTCCCGGGCATCCCTGCGGGCCTCACAGGGGCTCAGCTGCCTCGTGAGCTAAATACTGTTTGCTGAGGCCACCACTGGAAAGTGGCGCAGGTAAGCAAGGGAATGCCCAGATTTTCTCCTAGGAGTGAATGTAAAGACCATCCTTCTTGGCAAGATGTGAGGGGGTGACATTTAGACCCTCTAGAGGAGAGGAATGTGCAGGTCTCCAAGAGACCTCAGCCTGCCATGCCACCACCGATGACCCATGCCAGCAAGAGTTGTCATGCTCTTGGTCCACAGAGAACAGGTCCTTAGAGAGCGGCTCCTGTCAACCCTCAGGGAAGTGCCTGCAGCGATGGTCACGCAGGGCTGGATCCAAGCACAGCTGGGCACCACAGCCCACGCGTCTGAGCACAGCCCAGCTGGGGTGCCCTGAGCTGGAAACCCAGACCACACAGGGTTGACACGCCCCCCAAGATTCTCAGCCACCCAGCACTTATTTGTTCTGTGTTTGACAAAAGGCACCTTAAGTCAGAAATCAGACGCCGGATTGACAGAGTCAGCCGACAGGAAAGCTGCCCGTTGCCACTGGGGGAACAGTGCCACGGAACGGTTTAGAGCTTCATCTGGGGATCACACACACAATATCACTTTCCAGATTCCTGCTCCCGATAATGGCCGGGTAGTGAATTGCAGACAAATTCTCTGCCAAGAGCAACTGGAAAAGCTGGGAAATATTTTAAATCTGTTGGGAAGTATTGGCCCAATCCAGAAGTTTGAGGGGCCCCCTATTAAAAAAAAGAAGGAAGAAAAAAAGAAAAAGAAAGCCAGAGAGAAGTCAGACTAGCATGAACCTTTCTAAAGAGCTCTCAAGGGTCTCTGTCAGACAGTCTCCCAGGCTGATCCCTAGAGCACCTATTACTGCCCTTTGCTCAGAGGTGACCCTTAGGTGGGCAAGTGGCTGAACCAAGCCCAACTCCTCCCGTGCTCAGAACCTGAGTGGAGATGTGAACACCAGAAGGCAGAGGAGAGATCAGGCCGTGCTTAATATTGCAAATAAAAGATTTCTCAGTGGAGGTTTGCAATTTTATACATTTCTGATAGTTACTCTGCTTATCCGCCATTCACTTCAATAAAAGGTAGAAAAATAAAAATCGTTCCCCATCTTGTGAATTTTGAGGTGGTACCATTTTTTTAATAAAGTCTGAGGTCTCCAGCTAAGAATTCATGTTGTCTTTGTAAGTGCAAAATAAGAAACATGCAACTAGTTTCATTTGAAATATTCAAAAATTAATCCCTTAGACTATTAACTTTTCAGCTGAATTTAAATAGCACAAAATGGTGACATTTATAAAATTCTCCTTAAACATATCCTCTCTTTTAAATAAATATCCTGGTTAATTATACAACTGTGAAATATAGACATGAACATTTTTAGTGCATGGTTTTATGACTAAATCACAGTATATCATCTACACTCTATATTTGTCACAAGAAAAACTCAAATACTCTTGGTAATAACAACTTTTCCTCTATTAAAATGAAATAATATTCCAGATGCAGTGTTTTAAATTCCAATGTTATTATGTAGAGAAAAATATTAGTATTCTTAAGTCCAACATCCAAGCTTAAAAAATTCTAAATCCAAGAGGACCAAGAGCCCAAAACAAACTTAAATGATCTCTTTTTAGTCAACAATATTTTAACCAAATTTTCCATTTTCCTCCCATTTCCTGTGATTTCCATCTTGCAATTTCGTATAAGTCTTATGAGCACCACTCAACTAGAAAATTGCTCTCAGAATAGAAATATGTGATAAATAGAATAAGAATCAGAGAGATAATACATGGGTAGAGCTCTCGCCTTGCAAGCAGCCAATATGGGCTTAGTCCCCAAGCATGCATGTTTCTCTGAATACCATCGAGTACAGAGCCAGGAGTGAGCAGAGCAAGGCATGGCCCCAAACAAATAAATATAAAAATATAAATTTCTACTGGTCACGATTCCCCCTTTTCTGTTACATATATGTTAAATAATTTCAGAAAAAAATGACCTTTAGCATATGTCATCAATTATTTCATATGTTCAAGATCCTTTATAGTTTCTCTAAAATTCATGTTATACAGTCCAGATCCCTATAACTATGAAGACATCAGGGATTGAAACATAAATCCTGGTTTTATTTTCAAATTAGGCAAAAGCTAGTACCGAATCAGGCCCATATGGGTAGGAGGCCAGTACGTTTCTCATAATAAAAATAATAATCGTTCTATGTAATACGGGACAACATTTGAAACATTTTTCAGTATTTCTGTTTGGGTCTCACTCTTATGCTTAAAGAGGAGCAAAGGGTGATTCTTGCCTTTTTATGTGAGGGTACAGGGCTCGCAGGTGATCAAGTCAACGCAGTTGGATGGTCACTGCATTAACCAGAAGCCACCAATTGCACATTATCCCCATAGTAGAAAAGAACTCCAAGGTCTGAACGTTTCTTTCGTTGCTGAGATTTCTCCAGCCTCTGTGTTGGTGGCAATGTCACTGGCAGTATGGACGAAGACGATGGTGGAGTGTGGTGGTCTGCACGCAGCCGCAAAGGAAGAGGGAGGAGAGGAGTGGAAATTAGATGTGGAAGCTGAAGCCAAAGATTAAAGGAAAATTTCAAGGAGAAAAAACATTAGGAGCACAGCCAATAATAGCCAAAGCTCCATGAAGAAACCAAAGAAGAAACTGGAAAGCCAATAAAATTAAAAGGAAACTCATTTATGCTTTGCTAACAGAATCTACTCTTCTGAATCTACTTTTCTGAATCTATTTTTTGAAACTAATAAAAACTTTTTCTAGATAATTAGCATTCATAAGGAAGTAATTACCAAGTACTTTTGCAGTTGAAGTGGAATATTGAGTTGGGTTGCCAGGGGAGATATGAAAATATAAAAAGCTGTTGTGAAACATGTACATTAAAGAGTGAGTGTTTGAGGCCCATGACCAGCTCAAAAGCCAACTCAGGAGTATCTCCAACTATGTCTGTGAATTACTCCCAGATACTCAGGAGCATCTCTAACTATGTCTGTGAATTACTCCCAGATACTCAGGAGCATCTCCAACTATCTCTGTGAATTACTCCCAGATACTCAGGAGTATCTCCAACTATGTCTGTGAATTACTCCCAGATACTCAGGAGCATCTCCAACTATCACTGTGAATTACTCCCAGATACTCAGGAGCATCTCCAACTATCTCTGTGAATTACTCCCAGATACTCAGGAGCATCTCCAACTATCTCTGTGAATTACTCCCAGTTACTTTCTTATAGGCTGACAAAATTAGAACAAAAACACATTATAGCGAGAACTGATATAAAGTATTTGTGCTTATTCTTCTTGCTAAAATTTATCATTTCCATGAGCTCAGTGGCGGGAGAGCCAGTGAAAGAATTAAATCTCTACAAGTTAGAAAAATTATGGATGGGGGATGGGGGGGTATAAACAGGGAGGTTACTCCACATTGTAAAGAAAATACTCCAGTGCATAGACAGACTAGTGATGTGGGCAACTAACTTCTTTCAGAGAGTGAGTCGTGTTAGGACACACCCTAGCAACTCTGATGCCATTATTTTCTGTATATCAAAGGGCTCAGAGAACCACCCACCAGCCATATCAAACCTCCCCACAGTAGGTCCATTTCAGGACGCCTGGCATTGTCAAGTCTGCCATCAAGGGTGATTTCTGCCCCTATTACTATAAATCAAATAAGACTCCTAATCTCTTTCCAGATTGAAGAGAGTGATGCTGCTCTCCGGGCCTTGTGCTGTACTGATGAAGCGTGTGTGGAGTACGCAAGCATCCCAGGAGCTCGAGTAAGGTACAGTGCCAATGCTGAAGCCCAAATTCAGAAATACTTTAGTTCTTCATATTCCGCCGTATCAGAATGCATATTTCATTTGACTTAGCACTAGTGCGTTTCTTAGAGAGATATATACCTACAATCCTAATTGTGCTCATAGCAGGTACATTGGCAACACCCATAATTCTTTTGTTGCCACTTCCTGAGTTTTTCCTTTAGTTCGGTTGTCTTGAGAATTTTGTCATCAGACAAAAATTTTAATCCATTTAGACTGAAGCAATAAATGCTGTTTGGTTTGTTTTCTTCCTTCTCAAGGTCCTCTATAGAATGAGATTCACTCTTTAAATGTTGAGGTAAGGCATCTTCTTTCAGTCACAGACTTGAAAACTTTGTGTCATGCGCATACTCTGTAAGGGAGAAGATATTGATCCTAGAACATCAAACCTCTTAGACTACTCACTCATGCACTAAGAGAGAGAAATTTCCCCTCCCTGGCCACCATCAGAATAGTCCACGGGCACTTCCCAACCGTAGACGCCGGAAGAGGGACGGGAAATCAGAGAACATCCGCATTTCTTTCTGCACAACACTAGAACAACTGGTTTGAAATTGAGGGCATTCAAGTGAGAAGGTCTGCAGAGACACTAGGCTGAGAAGCCTCTTATTGTAGCAAGCCCTGACAAGCTGACCCAGCACTTCCTAACAGCAGTCTGCTATGCTGTCTGGCTGCGCGGTCCTCAGACACCCCAAGCCTGAAGGGAGCAGGCTCCTCCAGGTTCTCGGGGCTGAGAGACGGGGTGGAGGAGGAGGAAGGGCTTCAAGGAAATCGGATTCCAGAGTGACAAGACAATGTTTCTGGGACAGCTGAGAGTCAGGGCTACCTAAAGCCGATTTGCTTTGGAGGACCCGTGATGGCAAAGTGAAAGAATCGCGGGGTGAGAGAGAGAAAGAAACCCAGTCCTCTGCTAACTGGAGAGTTTCGTGCAGCAGAACTGGGGGAGAGAAATCAGTATTCACTGTACTCCGTGGACATCAACTTCAGAACGTTTCGAAACACAAAGAAGAAAATTGAACAAAAGAGCAAAAACGCCAGTCACACACTGTCCCCTGACAGCACTGTCGAGAGGGACATTTGGCAAACAGCAGAAGGTCTGAATGTCTTTCCCATTGTTTTCTTCCCTAGACAGATGAAAAGAACATGGTTTTTCCACATATCTGAGGCCCTTCCAAATTTGGCCCAAGCCCCTGAGTGGTTGGAAGGCTCCGTGGAATAGAGGGATGGGTCCGTCGTCTCTCCTGAGACTCACTCGGCAGAAGGAGGCGGATGGAAGCTCGGTAGCTGAGTTCATTGTTTATCAAACATTGGCTGACTGAGGCCTGACCTCCTGGAGCTCACCGGGTCCCCTGGCGGCCGGCTGGCTGAACTCCTGCTCCCCCACCGAGCCTCCCCCACCAACTCCTGCTCTGCCTCTGCTCCTTTCGCTGCTTGGCTGCCCTCTCAGAGGCCACCAAGGGGTTGCCAAAAGATTCTGAGTGCCGTAATGAAAATAAAACTGCCTCAGTCCAGGCAGAAGGAAAACCAAACCCTGGTTGTGAGAACGCTGGTGTGCCCGGGATGCCGAGACGCAGTGTCCCTGATTGTCTGAAAAGCAGAGCAGGATTTCACGTGGCAACCTGGGGGGTCCGCAACGCTCCCTCCCACTGGTTGTGAGAACGCTGGTGTGCCGGGGTGCCCAGACGCAGTGTCCCTGATTGTCTGAAAAGCAGAGCAGAATTTCACGTGGCAACCTGGGGGTCCGCAACGCTCCCTCCCACTGGTTGTGAGAACGCTGGTATGCCGGGGTGCCCAGACGCAGTGTCCCTGATTGTCTGAAAAGCAGAGCAGAATTTCACGTGGCAACCTGGGGGTCCGCAACGCTCCCTCCCACTGGGCAGTACCCGGCCACCTCCAGCACGTAGGGGAGGAAGGGGAGCACGTAGGATGCAAGGAGCTCCAAGGCCTGGCACTCCGCTTGGACTCCAGGGTCCTCACCTCTGTACTGGGAGGGACTCACCTCCAGGGTGCAGCAGATCTGCAAAGGCCTGACCTGCCCCTGCTGAGAGGGCACTGCGGGCTCTGGGGGTATTCTTCTCATCCAGGGCGCATGTGTCTGTGTGTCTGTGTGTCTGTGTGTCTGTGTGTGTCTGTCCATGTGTGTGTCTATGTGTGTCTGTGTGTCTGTGAGTCTCTGTGTGTCTCCCATACCTGAAACTATTCCCTCCCTGGTTCCCCATCTCACTTGCAAGGCTTGGGAACTCTAGAGAAAGTCATCTTTGACCAGGATCTGGGAAAACTATCCACATACCTACATGGGCTTTGTCTTTATTGATTTTGTTTTGTTTCAGGCCACACCCAGCAGTACTCAGTTACTCTTGGCTCTGCCCTCAGGAACCCTCTGGGGGCTGTAAGCCAAACCTCAGTCTGCTGCATGCCAGGCAAGCGCCCGGCCCGCTGTCCGTCACCCTGGCCCCGGTATTCCTCAGCGTCAAGGACACTGCAAATACTGAGTGACCTTAGAAAGAAGAATGATTTGCTCATAGACCTTTGTCTAAAGCTTGCCTTCTATTAATATTAATAAATATGGGTAAATTTAGTGCCAAATTAAAGAATCATCAAGGAGTCCTGAATTAAAGTCTAAACCAATCCCCAGAAACGGGTCAACTGAAATAGTGAGTTCAGAGCCCTGCAACGCTTTCATGACTGCTTTTATTTATGACAGTACTACACACATAAAGCCACTTTCAACAGCCAGTTGTAAAAACCATTAGCATAAGGAGCTGAGCCAGGAGAAAGAATTATTTTTATGTAGTCGGAGAGTTGAAAGACTCAACATCCCACATAAACCATTTCCAGTGATGTCTTAATTAGTGCAAAATAAATGCTTCTCCGGTCAGCCCCGGGTCCCTACAGCCAGTGCTGTTGAGGCAAAGCTCCTCAGTTGCCAGCAGGAAGAATCCTGAGTGTTTGGGAGAGGGTGTAGGGCCACAGCCGGCAGTGCTCAGGGCTTACTCCTGACTCTGTGCTTGGCCTTGAGTCCTGGTGGGATGCAGGAGACCATATGCGGCGTCAGCGACTGAACCACACAGCCAGCAGCATGCGCCTACCTGCTCTGCTTCCCCAGCCCCTGAAGTATCACGTTTAAAAGGTGCACGTCCTCTTCACACAGTATTCTCAAAGCAGTCTCAGGACGGATGGAAAATTCTTTCTGAGTTCGCTTGTAAGCAGTCTGGAGTTGTTATCAAAGGGGTTACCGATGCTTGCTATCTCTGGTCTGGTAGTAGTGCAGATAATAGCATCAAAATTTCTCAAAAAGGTCTTTTTTCCTTAAGCTAACACCCAATAAACAGGGCTCGTGGCCCTCCAATTCCTATTTGAGAATTATCTGCCCAAAGAGTGTGATTTTTTTTCTGTTGGGTCATTTTATAGGGGTGGGGAGGTAATGTGTGCTGAGAAGTTACAGCCTCAGATATGAGGAATATGTTATAACCAAACTACAGCCTCAGATATGGGGAATATGTTATAACCAAACTACAGCCTCAGATATGGGGAATATGTTATAACCAAACTACAGCCTTGGATATGGGGAATATGTTATAACCAAACTACAGCCTCAGATGTGGGGAATATGTTATAACCAAACTACAGCCTCAGCTATGGGGAATATGTTATAACCAAACTACAGCCTCAGATATGGGGAATATGTTATAACCAAACTACAGCCTTGGATATGAGGAATATGTTATAACCAAACTACAGCCTTGGATATGGGGAATATGTTATAACCAAACTACAGCCTCAGATATGGGGAATATGTTACAACCAAACTACAGCCTCAGATATAGGGAATATGTTATAACCAAGCTACAGCCTTGGATATGAGGAATATGTTATAACCAAACTACAGCCTCAGATATGGGGAATATGTTATAACCAAACTACAGCCTTGGATATGAGGAATATATTACAACCAAACTACAGCCTCAGATATAGGGAATATGTTATAACCAAACTACAGCCTTGGATATGAGGAATATGTTATAACCAAACTACAGCCTCAGATATGGGGAATATGTTATAACCAAACTACAGCCTCAGATATGGGGAATATGTTATAACCAAGCTACAGCCTTGGATATGAGGAATATGTTATAACCAAACTACAGCCTCAGATATGGGGAATATGTTATAACCAAACTACAGCCTCAGATATGGGGAATATGTTATAACCAAACTACAGCCTTGGATATGAGGAATATATTACAACCAAACTACAGCCTCAGATATGGGGAATATGTTATAACCAAACTACAGCCTTGGATATGGGGAATATGTTATAACCAAACTACAGCCTCAGATATGGGGAATATGTTATAACCAAACTACAGCCTCAGCTATGGCGAATATGTTATAACCAAACTACAGCCTCAGATATGGGGAATATGTTATAACCAAACTACAGCCTTGGATATGAGGAATATGTTATAACCAAACTACAGCCTCAGATATGGGGAATATGTTATAACCAAACTACAGCCTCAGATATGGGGAATATGTTACAACCAAACTACAGCCTCAGATATGGGGAATATGTTATAACCAAGCTACAGCCTTGGATATGAGGAATATGTTATAACCAAACTACAGCCTCAGATATGGGGAATATGTTATAACCAAACTACAGCCTTGGATATGAGGAATATATTACAACCAAACTACAGCCTCAGATATGGGGAATATGTTATAACCAAACTACAGCCTTGGATATGAGGAATATGTTATAACCAAACTACAGCCTCGGATATGGGGAATATGTTATAACCAAACTACAGCCTCAGATATGGGGAATATGTTATAACCAAGCTACAGCCTTGGATATGAGGAATATGTTATAACCAAACTACAGCCTCAGATATGGGGGAATATGTTATAACCAAACTACAGCCTTGGATATGAGGAATATATTACAACCAAACTACAGCCTCAGATATGGGGAATATGTTATAACCAAACTACAGCCTTGGATATGAGGAATATGTTATAACCAAACTACAGCCTCAGATATGGGGAATATGTTATAACCAAACTACAGCCTTGGATATGAGGAATATGTTATAACCAAACTACAGCCTCAGATATGGGGAATATGTTAAAACCAAACTACAGCCTCAGATATGGGGAATATGTTATAACCAAACTACAGCCTTGGATATGAGGAATATATTACAACCAAACTTCGAGAAAGAAAAACATAATAGCCTCAACAAAGTGAACTTTCTGGCTTTTTCACTCTGGAGAAGCCCTTGTTCTCTCTGAAGCATGAATTTCTCTCTTTCTCACCCCTCACAGTTCTCTACTTTATACAAAACATTTTTTGAAGTGAGTGTTCTGTCCACCTTAGCCTGGCTTAGGGACTCCATGCAGGTTGCTAGCAGGTGATACCAGAGACTCCACAACGCACGCCTGAACCCAGCCCATGAGTCCTTCAAAAATTGTCCCGTGGCATCTCTGGGCGTTGAGGGCCAGTGCCCTACAGGAGAGCAACCCGGCCTGTGGAAAGGTTAAGGCACAGCGCCGCCCCAGAGCCAACTGTCAGGGGCCAACAGGGGAGCAGGAGAGAGGGCAGCTAGCCCAAGGAGGACTCGGACCAGAGGACAGGACGGAGCGCTAGCCACGCAGTGGGGTGACAGGTCAGCCCGAGGCGGGAGAGGAGCGTGTGGTGAAAGGCAGCTCCGGATGCTGGCGCTGCACAGCAGCCTGGCAGAGGGGCTGGACTTGGGCCTCGGAGGTGAGAGGTGGGACAGACACTGAAGCGGTGGCTGGAGGAGGAGGGAAAATAGAGGCCTGAGGGGGTCTGAGCAATTAGGCCAAGGCCCAAGGAAGGAGCAGATTGTCCGCAGGAGGGATTTGCATTTGAAAGAACCCATTCTGCTTGCTCTCAGAGAAAGGACAGCGTGTCTGGGGGAAAGGAGGGGCTCGGGCCCCCTGCAGGCTCCAGCCCAAGCCCTGGACCTGGGAGCAGGGGCCCCACCCACCGGAGCGCAGCCCCAACCTTGAGCTTCTCCGGCCGGGTCGGCTGAAGACTGAGGGGCGCTTCCCCCAAGTCTCGGGGCTGGGAGGTTACGCCCCAGGGTGGATCCTTGGTGGCTCAGGCTGGAAGTGCCGGAAGCCTGTCCTCCTGCTCGCACTGTTAGGAAATGGCTTTGGGTCTCTAGCGGCCCTGGGAGCAAAGTTGTGCAGAGGGAGATTAAGAGGGTGTGGGGGAGGGGCACGTCCAGGAAATGGGCTGAGCTGAACGTGCCAGTGCCCTGACTGCAGGCTCTGCCCAGCCTCCAGCCTCCACCACCGGACCCAGGGGTCCTGCGGCTGCCCCTTTGCCCAGAAGTGCTGCCCCGCTGCACGCTGGCCCCTTTACCTCTCAGTCAGACAGGGGAAGCCGTCTTCTGCCCCGACTTGAATGGAGCAGAAGCAGGCTCAGCCTCAGGAAGGAAATCACCCGTCGCAGTACCTACCTGCTCAACAGCAAGGCAGTTATTTGCCAGTTTGCACTTGCAGTAACAGAAACATGTCGGATAGCCACAGGCTTTTCCCTTTGATCTGCTGTGGGACATCTGTCACTCATGGCTCACCCAGCACTTCCTCCTGGTGGGACTCACCCCAGCTCTGTGGCCCAGGAGCTCCATAATTGAAATTGTCCATGCTGTCATCTGGTGAGGTTTCCACCAGGCAAACACTGTGCTTCCTCTCACATTTTACTGTAGCTTCTTCAAGAGTCACTGAGCCAGGCCAGAGCCTTAGTACAGTGAGTGTGACGCTTGCCTTGCACACGGCTGACCTGCGTTTGATCCCCAGCACCCATATGGTCCCCAGAACCCTGCCAGGAGTGATCACTGAGAACAGAAGCAGGAGTAAGCCCTGAGCATCACTGATTGTGGCCCAAAAACAAAACAAACAAAAAAAAGAGCCACAATGTTTTGTATAACTAAAATATATACTATATCCGTGTTTGGGGGATTTCTATTTAATGATTCTCTGATCTCAGCATGACTAAAGAGACGGTTTTTGCTTATTGAGATTTTACTCTCTAAAAAAATGGTGCTAAATTGCTCATGTCTCATAAATCTTTGTTGTAAGCTCTAAGGCCTTGAGATTTTCAAGTGAAAAGCTTTTTAGGTTAAAATAAAATACTTTTTGAGAAAGATGCAATAATACATTTAATTTAAAAGGGACAAAATCATTGCCAACTTAGTATCAAAAGAATTACGAGTAAAGAGAGGAAAGTGGTTCCACACAGCGCACGGAAGCAGAGAGTAGCCCCTGGACCACGCCGTGGAAGCAGAGAGCAGCCCCGGACCACGCCTTTGGGAAGCAGAGAGAAGCCCCCAGACCACGCTGTGGGAAGCAGAAAGCAGCCCCTGGACCCACGCTGTGGGAAGCAGAGAGCAGCCCCGGACCACGCCATGGGAAGCAGAGAGCAGCCCCCGGACCACACCGTGGGAAGCAGAGAGAAGCCCCCAGACCATGCCATGGGAAGCAGAAAGCAGCCCCCGGACCACGCTGTGGGAAGCAGAGAGCAGCCCCCACCCGTCCCCTCCACCATCACAGAGGGAAAAGGAAATGCTTTTATAACTCAAATGCACATGTAGGTTTCCTGGAGAATCCTGCTCCGCAAGAGCCTCAAAGAAATGCCCCTGGAACCCGTGTCCCTGCTCAGCCCCTGCGCCCACCCCTGGAGGTCAGCAAGCTGCTGAGCAACCTATAGCCACCACCTCCCAGTGCATGGATGTTCCTTGAAGCTTCTGGGTTCTCATGAACGCCGTGTAAGACTCAGCCCAAGCACGGTCAGAGCAGAATGTGTTCCTTCTATTGTGACCTGCTCTGGGTTCTCGTGGACACTGCGTAGGATTAGCGTGTACAGGTCTGCTGCTCCTCAGCTGTCTCACCTAACAACTCTTTAATGTAACAGCCCAGACTGACACATCTTTGCAAGTCGACAGGGAGGGAGCAGCAGAAGTCTGGACACCAGGGGTGTCCTTCTCTATAGCCTTATGTGGGCTTATGTGTTCCCACACCTTGATTGCTTCCGCTATCTGATTGGCTCCACCCTATGAGATCATCCCATTGGAGCAGAAAAATGGTTATACATATTACAATTAGTATAAGCAAATTACAGTGTGGCGTAATGGTGGAACAGCCAATGAGATCATACAGTCTCCTATGTGGAAGTTAAAAACGACCCCATAAACCCTTACGCAAATGAGCTCTGTAGCATCACCAGTGGGATGAAGGATGCTAATTAGTACTGCAAGTGTCCATGGAGGTCTGGCCTCTCTTGCCTGTGGAGGGCAGCGGTGTCGGGGAGAAAGCTCTCTGAGGTCAGGAAAGCTGCCACAGTGGACATCTGCAGCAATGTCAGGGGAACATACGGCCCCTTAAGGAGTTATGCCAGAACGAACATTCCTAGCTCCGGGCCCCTTGCTCCAGTCCAGTCTAATCATCAGTTGATGCCAGCCCCTTTTCCCACGCTGAATGTCTGGAAATCTGTCAAGCCAAGGGGCGCAGATGCTGGGAAGATGATGAGACATACTGGGGAGTGACAAGGGCAAGAGATAACGCAATCCGTGTGGAGTATGGGCGCATCAGTGAGGACGTTGTGTGGGGCTGTGCAAAGGTGCCGACTAGCATGACTGTCAGGGAGAAAAGAGCGAGGACTCTACACCTGCCTATTCTCACTCCTTTCTGGTTAGCTGACCTTCACTCACCTTAAAGCTGGCGTGCGAACCTGGACCAGAGAGGAACAGATGAACTCGACAAAAACTCTCAATTAATAACCTCCTGAGAACATATGGATGAATGGCAGGTTTGCTGCCTTTTCAATCAGGAATAAGATCAGAAAAATGTACAATCCCCCTTCAAGATGGTCCTGGAGAGCCCAGTCTGACCACCATGAGGTCAAGAAACAAGGTCCCTGTGAACCACCAGGAATAGATCCTGTTTATGCCCTCGATCAGAACATTACAGGAGTCCCGTGTGGTGCTCTGCGGACAGTTGGCAGGTTAGAGGTCAAGAGCTGGGGGAAGGTTTTGAATTAGGTCAGTGTGAGCACTGACAGAGCCGGTTATCTAAGTCATTGTTGGGAATGAAGATCCTTTGGATCATGTTCAATTGATCCAAAGGAATCAAAGTAGCTGCTATTTTCGTTTTTCTTAAATGTCCGACGCTGACAGAAATAAAAAAACATTACAAAGCCCAGGATGCGGGAACCCTCACACTGCTGCGGTTTTAACAGGTCCTCTTTAAGAGAAGAGTTTCAGTAATCAACTTCGAATCTGCCTGAATAAAAGAGAAACAAGAAAGTTATTGGGTATTTAAGTCAATATGTTAAAACCTATGCTGCAACCACGTCCACACCCCACAGCCACGTAAACTCACCCGTGGGACCAGCTTGACAGATTCACAACTAAATCTTCAAGGAGGTGTGCAGCCAAGTCGCAAAGACTTTACAGGCATGCGGGTCTCCTGGCTGAAATCTCAGGGGCGGCCCTCGGGAGGGGGACGGGCCAAGTCCCCACCCTGCTGAAACCCTGACAGCTGTCATCAAACAGCCTGACTCCATGCTTCATGGTTAACCTCTGCAGAGACGCCAAACTGCCCAAAATCCCAGGTACTGGTTTTTAGGCTTGGAGCTCTGAGGTCTTCTTGGAGTGGAGGCAGGCAGCCTCCCCTCTACCCACCCGCTCACACAGGGAGCCACAGTCACATCCCACAGCCCATCTACAGGGCCAGTTCTACAGAGGCTGGAGCTCCCGAGCAACGCCTCCACATACCACAATACCGAAAGCCCAGGAGGGGCAGAGCAAATCAGACTGGAAAGGAACACAGAAGCCCACGAGGTTTGATAAACAAGAAGAGTAACACAGAGGCTCAGCCAGCAACTAACAGCTCAGTGAACCCTCAGACAAGCACTTACTGACGACCCATGGTGAGGTATACTAACTTTCACAACTTTCTTTTATTGAAGTGTCTTTTTTAATAATTCCATTAGCCACTTAGTCTTAACAAGCATTATGAAATAAATTGTGTGTGCCAGCTAAGGGGGCAGGTATGGGCTGACTGAGGAAATGGGTACAATGGAAGAGGGAAGGTCCCTCTGTTTGGAATAGTAAACAGGGCATTGAATGACTCTAACGATGGTATTATGAACAACTTTGTAAACCATGCTATTTAAATTAAGTTTTACAAAACCCTACACTACCGTGGAACTTGATAACATCATTGGAGCACACTCAGCACAGGTATTTTCTAGAAAGAACTGGCTGGCTCTTAGTTTGTTCATGGATTTTCTTTATTGCAATCATTTCTGAATTTTCATAAAAGGTAGAGCCTCTCCGTATTAGAAAGTGATCAGCCTGATTTCGTGTCTCCTCCCCAGCCTGGACTCATGAGCATTGTATGTGAGTTGCTATTCCAAACAGCCTTGCCTCTTTCTCCATCTTTAAATGAGCCACTGTGGGGAGCTCAGAACCAGAAGGGAGCATTGAGGACCAATGGATGAGACCCATAAACAAAAACAGGGAGATGGACAGATAGCTAGGTGAGAGATACTCAATGATTTGTAGATGGTAGAAAGACAGACAGACACACAAGTTAACTTGTAGAAAGATGGACAGACAGCTTGATGCGAGATGATCAATGACTTGTAGAGGGGAAAATTCTGAGCTTCCTGGAGCATGAGGCCACAACACTGACAAAGCAGAGCAGCCACCAGATTGGAGGATGTAGACTAGAAGGCACCGCTACCTTATCTTCATAAATAGAGATATTAATCTCACTTAATAAAATATCGACACAGAGGCTTAACCTCTAACATCTTGGTACTCTCTTTTACCCGGGCTTAATCGCTCTATGGTGAGATACTCAGACTTCATCAACTTTCTTCTGAGGAAACATTTTTGATCATTCTTGTAGCAAATTATAACAAGCAATAGGTGACTACAAGAGTTAGCCACCCGCACGGCAAGCCTGGCAAGCTGCTCGTGTCGTATTTGATATGCCAAATACCAGTAACATTTATATTAGGTCATTCCCATGACCTAATATAATGCTTTGAGGCTCTTTATGTTCCTGGAGCAAGCGGATGCCTTTGGGTTCTACTAGCATGATACAGGACATATGGAGATATTACTGGTGCCCGCTCGAGCAAATAGATGATGAACGGGAAGATAGTGATAGTGAATATAAAATAAATCATTGATCATTTGTTTTGGGGGGCACTTTTAAGGAGTGGGTGGGGAAATTGGAGAAAGCGGTGATGGGCAGGTGCAGTGGTGGTGGGATTGTGATGGTATACGAATGTCTGTAACAAATAGTCATGAGCAATCTTGTAACCACAGTGTTTATATACGGTGGAATAGGAAAATAAAAATTGAAAATTTTTTAACTTTATAGATGGTAGAAAGACACACACACAAGTTAAGTAGGTGGCCAGTGCTTGAGCAAAGGTCATCAGGACTTACATGGGCAGACATCATCCCCCTGGCCTACACACAGGGTCACAGACAAAGCCTACAGGCTGCCCACAAGTGCAGTATGTAAGGCAGCATCTGGGATGACCTGTAGACAGAAGCAGATTCAGAGCAAGCAGCCATGCAGGGAAGGCGCGAGCTGAGTTCCCGATCTGGGACTGCATAGTGCCCCATTACAGCTGACAGCACAGATGGGGAGGGGGAGTGCTAGCAAGGAGCCATCCAAGACCCCTCCATTTTCTCTGCTCTCTCCTATGGGGATCTCGAAGTATGAAAATCCCACTGGAACCTTCTTCTCCCAGGAACTCAGCCACAACTCATCCCTGCCTTTGCCATCATAAACACAGCAGCCAGCCGGTTGCCGGAGCTGCAAGATTAGGTCTGGTTCCTCATCCAAAGGGAGGCATGAGGTGGCGATTTTGGCTCCCTGTGGATCTCAGAGCCTGTCTGGGCGTCTGTCCGGAAGCTGAAGCCTTTTTTTTCCAAGTGTTACCAATGGCTAAGGGTGCGCAACTCTGCTCCTGGCCGTCAGAGGAAATGTTTTCTGAAAGACAAGTGATAACCAAACACGGACAGCAGACAGGCAGACAGTGGAATCGCACTGCACAGGGTCAAACGCGGACAGTGCCAGTGTAGCAGCATGACCCTGAGGCATGGACATCTTGGGGTCCTCAAGAAGGTGCCGACAAGAGCGTTGACGGCTGGGCCTTTGCTGCAGACGCTCCGAGATGTGTGTCAATAGCCCTGCCACCAAATTCTCTGCGTGAGATTGTAAATCGTTCAGGAAAATGTGGAAGCGATTGAAATCCACAGCACGGACGTCTGACTTTAAAAATAACCTGGGGCATGTGCACTCAGGCTGGCCCGTCTCTGTGGAACTAATTCAAATGGACAAATATGAAGGGCTTCTTTGTGCCTGGAGTCAGGCCGGGTAGGCCCTGGGCCCTCGGGCTGGCCAGAGTGAGCCGCACTGTCCGGCCCATCCAGGCGCTGGTCTGGCACCGGAGCGGAATCTTGAAGGCTTATCAGTGAAGTAATGACCTCATGGGAAGGGAATCTCATAAAGACACACGGAATTCAGCATGTGGCATGTTGCTGGACCGCAGGTCAGAGAGCTGAACACAACGTGTCAGGGAGTGGCCAGATGTGGGCCTCGGCGTGCATCCAATGAACTCCTGTTCATTGGAACAGGCTTGACAATTTGGGCCCCAATGGGAATAATCCCTTGGGCCTGTTGGCGGATCAGCTCCATGGGGCTGTGGCCATGTCCAGCAGATGGATGGACTGGGCAAAGCAGTGTGGTCAGGGACAAGCTGTGTGAAAGATCCCAGGAGTCTCCGTAAATGGGCCATGGCAAGAGACTAGGGAGTTGGCTTCCCCAGGATAATGGCCCTCATACTCCAAGGGGAATCTCTGTAAATGAGCCATGCATCAGGGGGTCATCTGGTGGGTCAGAGGTGGGACCTCAGCAAGTAAACAAGTTCAAGAGGGGGCCACTGTCAGAAAAATGTGGTCAAACACCACTCGAGAGCCATCCACATGTCCTGTGAGCCACAGCACTCAAGGCAGGAGAGTACACATGCTTCAAAACAAGCCACACCAACGCTCCCTGGTGGTCTAGGGGTTAGGAATCGGCACTCTCTCTCAAAACAAGCCACACTTTTACGCACACACACACACAGATAATGAGTGTGCACACACTGGACCACAAGAAAGCCACAGGAGCAATACACACCAGTAATGAGTGTGCATACATGCACTGCACATGCCTACATGAACATGCACATGCCCACACCAAGAACATATACACGCACATGCCCACACACCATGAACATGCTCACACATACATGCATATGCCCACACCAAGAACATGTGCATGCCCACACCATGAACGTGCACACACATGTGCTCACATACCATGAACGTGCACACACACATGCCCACACACCATGAACATACACATGCATGCACGCACATGCCCACACCATGAACGTGCACACACACATCAGTAATGAGCACGCACACGTCACCCACACGTGTGCACACCATCTAGGTAACACTGCGAATGTACACCCGCACACATGCCTGCACACCCAGCATGGCTGCTTGGGAACAGGCCAGCCTCCTGCATCACGGGCGCATCCAGGAGCTGCACATGAAGTCGGGTGCTAGATGGGGTCGCTTCCCTTCCCTTTCCCGTCCATGCCCACCACCAGTGCTTCCTCTGGGAAGGCAGGATGAGCACTGCCCGCTTGAAAATGGTCTCTGGAGTTCCAAGGGGCCGGGAGCAAATTCCTCAGTGATCAGGTCCATGTGTGAAGCAAAATGCCTGCAGCCCTGTCACAGGGATCGTCACTTTTCCCCCACTGCTGCGTGGGCGGCCACGTGTCTCTTTGCTTTCCGTTTTTCAACAAGTGGAACTGGAGGTGCAGAAGGGGAGGACAGGGGCGCCTGGTGTAATTCATTCCAGCCACGCTTTTGTGCTGCTTAGATTGACCCCGCCACAGCCCCGGGCTGCCTGTGAGCCCGCGGGGAGCTTTTCTGCTTTGGAAAATGTGTGTTGCTCTCACTGTGCTTCTGCAGCACCATACCCCGACATGCATGACTGACTCGGAAACTATCCAGTTCAGGCCGGAGCAGCAGTGCAGCAGAGCCGGTGCTTCCTGCTTTCCACTAGGTGACCCTGGGCTAGACCCCGCCCCACCTCTCCCCAAGGCTGTTTCTGAAACCACTCACTGCAGTGCCCCAGACCCTGGTCCTCTCTGGGCACGGCAGCTGCTCAATACATACGTTCCCCAGGAATGGGCCTGGAGCTGCATCCAACTCAGATCTGAATGGCAGTCTCAGCAGTGTGTGCCTCACAACCACCTCTGAGGGTTCCTGGGCCTCAGTGAGGTGTTTCTCACAACTGCCTGTGAAGGTTCCTGGACCTCAGCAGGGTGTATCTCACAACTGCCTGTGAAGGTTCCTGGACCTTAGCAGGGTGTATCTCACAACTGCCTGTGAGGGTTTCTGGGCCTCAGTGAGGTGTATCTCACAACTGCCTGTGAAGGTTCCTGGACCTCAGCAGGGTGTATCTCACAACTGCCTGTGAGGGTTTCTGGGCCTCAGTGAGGTGTATCTCACAACTGCCTGTGAGGGTTCCTGGGCCTCAGCAGGGTGTATCTCACAACTGCCTGTGAGGGTTCCTGGGCCTCAGCAGGGTGTATCTCACAACTGCCTGTGAGGGTTCCTGGGCCTCAGTGAGGTGTATCACACAACTGCCTGTGAAGGTTCCTGGACCTCAGCAGGGTGTATCTCACAACTGCCTGTGAGGGTTCCTGGGCCTCAGTGGGGGTATATCTCACAACTGCCTGTGAAGGTTCCTGGACCTCAGCAGGGTGTATCTCACAACTGCCTGTGAGGGTTTCTGGGCCTCAGTGAGGTGTATCTCATAATCGCCTGTGAGGGTTCCTGGGCCTCAGTGGGGTGTATCTCACAACTGCCTGTGAGGGTTCCTGGGCCTCAGTGGGGGTGTAACTCACAACTACCTCTGAGGGTACCTGGGCCTCAGTAGGTTGTATCTCACAACCGCCTGTGAGGATTCCTGGACCTCAGCAAGGTGTATCTCACAACCGTCTGTGAGGGTTCCTGGGCCTCACAATTGCCTGTGAGGGTTCCTGGCCTCAGTGAGGTGTGCGCACTTCAGGGCTGAAAGACTCAAACAAGACTTTCCTCTCACTAATGTTCTCTTCCTCTACTTGTCATCAAGGTGCTGATTTGCATCAACAAGTTTCAGAATAAGGCAGTAATAAACCACGTACTGATGACTGCTTCTTTGTTTAAAAAAAACAAAAAAGATAACTGACTCATGATTAAGATTCAAGAGTTTTTATTCAGTGGCACTGGATTTATTTAGTCCCAGAATTAAGGTTTTCCTCAACTTGTAAGTCAGCATAAGTTTCCCAGAATACCTTGAAGAAGATGGACATCATCAGGTTTTTGAAAGATTAGAATTCATTTCCACCATTTGAACAAATGGATTTGTATGCGTAATCACATTTTCCTTTCTCATTTTGTCTTTTTTTTAAGTTTATACATTTGAAATCCATTCAGATTTCAAATTGTGGGCACAGATTTATCCATCTTTGAGTATTTTAAGACATATTTTTGACTAGACCATTAACTCACACTTTGCTGTTTCCCTGTATGGTTGAGTAACCCTTCCAACTATGTTTTCCAAGAACCCATTTTGTTTATTTTAAACTGTTTTAACTTATTTAAAAGCCATTCTTTTATTTTCTTTTTTTTTTCTTTTTCTTTTTTTTTTTTTTTTTTCTTTTTTTTCTTTTATTTTCTTAAAGCTTTTCTCTCCACTATTTTATTTCCAGCTTCTTAAATATAATGCTAACTTGCTTTATCAGACATTATTCTTTTCTGAAATATTTTTAAAGTAACCTTTCTCCTAAGAACCCTTTTAAGCACAGTATACAAATTTATGTGTTTTTTTTTCCCTCAATCCAGCCCAGGTATGCTTATCCAGAGACTCTCTGACATGGGGCAGAGCTGCTCCTTGCTCTCCCTGTGCCCAGCCATTCATGAGGCACCCGGGAGGCATGGAAGGTTCTAGCCCTGGCCCACCACCCCAGCAGAGCCTCACAACAAACCAGACGACCCCCCCCACACTCCATGGGGCCACCATTTTCCACATTCGGACTTCCCTCTTGTCAGAACTCCACCCAGCAGACCAGCCCATCACAGCCAGGCTTGCATGGCCGCTTCATCAATAAATGCTTTATTTGGAGGAGACTACAAGAGTATGCCTCCCACACGGCAAGCCTGGCAAGCTGCTCGTGTCGTATTTGATATGCCAAATACCAATAACAATTATATTAGGTCATTCCCATGACCTAATATAATGGTTTGAGCTCTTTATATTCCTGTAGCAAGCCGATGCCCTTGACTCTACTAGCATGAGACAGGACATATGGAGATATTACTGGTGCCTGCTCTAGCAAATAGATGATGAACAGGAAGATAGTGATAGTGATAGTGATAGTGATACAAATTTATGTGTAATATACTTATTTTCCAAAGTATTTCGAAATGTCAGTGTTTGTAATGCTCTTTAGTTTTGGTTTTCCAAGTGGAGAGAGGATTTTAACTGGGCATCGGCTACTGCCTCTTTTGTTGTTGTTTGAAGTCATGCCCGGCTGTGCTCAGAGCTTAAGCCTGGCTCTGTACTCAGGGCTCACTTCTGGTGCTGCTGGGGGACCCTCTGTGGTGCTGGAGATGGAACCTGGGCCAGACACACGCATAGTGAGCGAGCGCCCTCCCTGCTGGATGAGCTCTCTGGCCCCTTGTGCTCCATCCGCATTGGGGCGTAGTCTGATTGCATCGTGGGGCACATAAAGTCAATGTCAGTGCATGAGGCAAGTGTCTTCACTCGCATCTGGGGCCCTTTGACTTTGGTGAACACACACAGTAGTGATGAATCACATTCTCCTCTGTTACCTGTCTGGCACCATCATCACCCTTGACCACTAAGAAACGTAGACGTCGGAATGTGAATCACATTGAGAAGGTATTTGGAACTGAATTAAACAACTGTGATGAAAATGTTTGATTTTCTAATGTATTTTTAATTGACCGGCCCTGCTCGCTCAGCGGGTGGAGTATGAGGCACTTAGTTTATTTTAGTTAAAACCATAATTGGCTCTTGCAGGTAGAAGAGATTTGAAAGCAAATTACTTGGTCGCCTGGTGCTTGGGTTCCTTAAGATTCTGAGCACAGGGCTCCCGCACTGTTCTCTGAGATACTCTCGTTCAGTTCTTCCCACCATCCATGCTTCCTGCCGAGCTTGTGTCATCCCATTGAGTGTGATTAGTCCACACTCAAATCTCCCCCACTGCCATAGCTCCAAGGCCTATCTCATGCTCCCCTCACTGGATGAGTCCGACACCACCTTCCCACAGGCTCAGAGATTCTCCCAGAAAAGCGTCAACCATGAAGTATGGGGGCTGTGAGGCTGGTCTCTCCCTACCCCAGGTCTCCACTGGGTACCTCAGCCTAGAGCGTCGCCTCTGATCTTTCCTGCCACATGCTACATGCCTGTCTCCACGCTCTGCCTCTTCCGCCTCTGCAGCGCCTTCCTCTGCACACACATCGACATTTTACTCACACAGGGGCCCGTTGCCTATGGGAGACCCATATACACTGGTGCCTCTTCTGTCCCTGTGTCCACCATACTCTGCCATGACAGCAAACACGGCTGGATGTGTCAAAGGCGCCCAGCTGAAATTTGACACTGTCAATTCCCAGTTACATTCTTGGTTCTAGGCTTAGCCGCTTCTGTTTACGTGCTGGAAGAACCTAATCTGAGTTCCTGCCATCAGTTTTTGGACAGCCCCTATGTCTCCAGTTGTTTTTGTCATGTCACTTTTCCTGTCTTACCATCTGGAAATATTGTCTCGTGTTTTCCCTGGAACTAGGAATATGCCTGTGGCTTTTTGACATCTACAGGATAAGATCACTGTCCTGTTCCTACACTAAGCATTTTCAGAGCATGATCCTGTATCTGACTTTAAGGAATTACTTTTCTAGGAGTGAAGACAGAAATACATGTGGTTTATTGTAAAAGGATGAGAATTCCATCTAAGAGATGCAAGCTGGATTACTGAAACATTGGTTTCTGATGGCTCAGGTTTGGTTGGCTTCAGAAGCCCCGAGCTCATGTTCCAAGTGGGGCAGGTTGCACTGAGGGATCATCAACCTCCTCTCCCTACTTCTGTCCACGCACGTGACTTTCCATGGCAATGAGTCTTCACTGACTCGCTCCATAACCCCAGGCAGCTCGGTTCTGCAAGAGACCCAACACCCCAGGAGTCACACTGTTGTGTGACAGCACGTTTATGTCAGGTTCCCCAGATGACACTCATTTCTCTCTCAACGGCTCATGCTAACAGGACCCCATTCTCAGCACTGACCTTGCCCTATCCCCATGAGCCCACCTGACACTCCCCACCTCCCTCCCAGGTGGCCCTTGTCAGCCTTTTCACAAGCACACGTTGCCTAATGCATTGAATGTGAGCCCGTGGGAGTCCCTGGAGGGTGTTTGTCTCATGTGCATGGGCACACTCGGAAGCAATGAAGAGATATACAACAGCCCACTGACAACCATCTGCACACTCATGACCCCGCACAACCTTTTATATACGCATCATTATCTTAACAAATTCTGGAGTTACAAGAGTTTAGCTTCACACCTCTGTACACCAAATAGCCTCTTCTGGTCCTAAGAACTCAGTGAATCTCAAGGAACATTAGTGATGTTGGCTTTCATCGCCATATGGGCCACTAGAGTCGCAGAGCTCACCAGCCCTCAAAAAGCACTGAGGTCTCACCTCCACTGGTCTCACTTCCAGTAACGTCTCACCTCCAGTGATGGCTCACCTCCAGTGATGTCTCACCTCCAGTGATGGCTCACCTCCAGTGATGGCTCACCTTCAGTGATGGCTCACCTCCAGTGATGGCTCACCTTCAGTGATGGCTCCCCTTGACTGATGTCTCACCTCCAGTGATGGCTCACCTTCAGTGACGTCTGAACTCCAGTGATGTCTCACCTCCAGTGATGTCTCACCTTCAGTGATGTCTCACCTTCAGTGATGGCTCCCCTTCAGTGATGGCTCACCTCCAGTGATGTCTCACCTCCAGTGATGGCTCCCCTTCAGTGATGGCTCCCCTTCAGTGATAGCTCACCTCCAGTGATGTCTCACCTCCAGTGATGGCTCACCTTCAGTGATGGCTCACCTTCAGTGATGTCTCACCTTCAGTGATGGCTCCCCTTCAGTGATGGCTCACCTCCAGTGATGTCTCACCTCCAGTGATGGCTCCCCTTCAGTGATGGCTCCCCTTCAGTGATAGCTCACCTCCAGTGATGTCTCACCTCCAGTGATGGCTCACCTTCAGTGATGGCTCACCTTCAGTGATGGCTCCCCTTGACTAATGTCTCACCTCCAGTGATGTCTCACCTCCAGTGATGGCTCACCTTGACTGATGTCTCACCTCTAGTGATGTCTCACCTCCAGTGATGTCTCACCTCCAGTTATGGCTCACCTCCAGTGATGGCTCACCTCCAGTGATGTCTCACCTTCAGTGATGGCTCACCTCCAGTGATGGCTCACCTTCAGTGATGGCTCACCTTGACTGATGTCTCACCTCTAGTGATGTCTCACCTCCAGTGATGTCTCACCTCCAGTTATGGCTCACCTCCAGTGATGGCTCACCTTCAGTGATGGCTCACCTTGACTGATGTCTCACCTCTAGTGATGTCTCACCTCCAGTGATGTCTGACCTCCAGTTATGGCTCACCTCCAGTGATGGCTCACCTCCAGTGATGTCTCACCTTCAGTGATGGCTCACCTTGACTGATGTCTCACCTCCAGTGATGTCTCACCTCCAATGATGTCTCACCTCCAGTGATGTCTCACCTCCAGTGATGGCTCACCTCCAGTGATGGCTCACCTCCAGTGATGGCTCACCTCCAATGATGTCTCACCTCCAGTGATGTCTCACCTCCAGTGATGGCTCACCTCCAGTGATGGCTCACCTCCAGTGATGGCTCACCTTGACTGATGGCTCACCTTCTTCCCCCACTCGGGCCCCCACCTCATTCCCAGCAAACCACCATTTTTTGCACCCCTCTAAAATAAAGTCCCAATCTGTACTTGGAATAAAATCACAACCTATTCTCTAGAATAACATCCAGCCTGTTCTCTGGAATAACGTCCCAACCTGTTCTCTGGAATAACAGTCCGACCTGTCTATGGAATAACATCCCAACCTGTTCTCTGGAATAACAGCCCAACCTGTACTCTGGAATAATGTCTTAACCTGTTCTCTGGAATAACATCCTAACATGTTCTCTGGAATAACGTCCCAACCTGTTCTCTGGAATAACGTCCCAACCTGTTCTCTGGAATAACAGCCCAACCTGTACTCTGGAATAACATCCTAACCTGTTCTCTGGAATAACATCCCAACCTGTTCTCTGGAATAACATCCCAACCTGAACTCTGGAGTAACAGCCCAACTTGTCTGCATCATGTCATGTTCTATCTTTCAGGAAAAGGTTCAGAATTGGTAAGAATTCCTTGGAGTTAGGTAGAATTCTTCTCTGGGGTCAACTGGCGTGCCTTCTCTCAGGGGAGGATTTGAAACCCAGCTTGTGGTTGGTCTGTCCAAGCCCTGATCACTGCTCAGCCCGGGGGGCTGCCTGCCAGGGGTCAAGCCCAGTGCTCGGGCTGGCACTCTCCTCCCAAGCTACAATTTTGCTTACTCTAGTGACACTGAAATCTGTTTTGATTGAAAAAAAGCAGGTTCAAATCCATGTGGCAAGTCTGGTATATTTATATTAAAAAGAACAAACCATAATATCTATATTAAAAGATTATGGAATTGGCCTCTGTGTGTTGCAGAAAAGAACCACATTTCTACCAAATTCTCACATAAACTCAAACAAAACTTAGTAATTCCTTTAATGAAGAAAACAAATTTCTGCATTTTGTGGCTTTGGCAACTGAACCCAAATCTGGATTAAAAAATAAACTAAAAAAGTCAGTTAATCTTCCCAATATTTCCAAATATCTGTGTATTTTGTGTTCTTCGGATGTCTGGATCTTTTTGCCCATCTGTTTTGAATCGAGTAAAGTAATGAGGAGGTGTAGACGCTCTTCCCGTCTTGGGCATAAAGACCCTTTGTACAAATCTGTTTGTGCTATTTATTTCCACAAAAAAGTTGGCTGCCACATAACACAGAGACCCAGCCCTGGCAAAAAATAATGTACAAAAAAAAATCCTCACATTCTGAAACCATTTTGTGTAAATCTAGGAAAGTGAGGAAATTCGGTAGAGGTGCAAGGCCAGAGCTGTTTGTGACGCTGACAGGGGCCGTTCACTTCTCCGATGGGGTCACCCCCACTGGGGTTCTTCAGGACCCACCAAACACAATATCTGCTCAGGAATGCAGCCACAAACCCAGTTTCATGAATGAGATCTTTCTGGAATCTTACTTTCAGGCTAACTAGGGAGAACACTCAAGCAGAGGGAGAAGGGCTTTGGACTGAGTGTGGAACCGAAGTCACATACGGAGCCACAGACTCCTCGTGGCTTTTAAAATACCTCCTGGATTTCCTGTGCATCTCCCCTTTGTGGGATTTAACTTTAATTTATACTTTGGATTAGATGGTTACTTTTCTGCCAACGTTTATGGTATTGGTGCTCACAGTTAGTCTCCTGCAAAAGTGCCCACACCCCTCAGCCCTATCTCCCGGACCCCAGAGCTGATCACCAGGATCCTAACCCAGGTCAAGGGTTCACCTCACTGCACGCTGTCCTTCCCCTGTTTTTTTCCCGGCATTGGTCCCCTCCCTGTGTCTCACTCTCATGGTACCCTCTGTCTCAGCCACGGTGACCAAATATCCTCACTGGTTAGAGGTCAAACCAAGTGCTGCGTGTCAGGGCACCAATGCAGGTGTGTGTGTGTGTGTGTGTGTGTGTGTGTGTGTGTGTGTGTGTGTGTGTGTGTGCTCTTTGTGGGAATTCTGCAGCCTAGCTAAACGTCTGCTGGACCAGACAGGCCCCTCACTCAGACGAGGCACTGCCACGGGCAGGCAGCTTGGTTCAGGGTGCAGGGTTCCTGTTGGATCACTTGCCATCCCTGCATTTTGCGCTGTAAATCAGGGCTTGTTTCTCTCCTTCCTGTGGGCCTTTTACATATGCTTATGCTAAAAGAGAATCCTCAGGAAGCTACTATTGAAGACAGTGGCTTCTATTCACAGAGTCAAAGTCAGCATGTTTGAAAGGGCTTAACTCTCTACACTTCTCATTCTTTTCTTATCTCATATTGCTCACACATGCTCAAGGGTTCCCTCACACATGCAGAGGAGGGCCACGCTGGCCGGATTTGGAGTGGGGATTTGGGCTCCTCCTCCCATTCCTCCACCTCCATGTCAGTGGGTGTGGCTACGAGCTCCCAACCACCACAGCCAGCAACCCCGGAAGAGAGACACTCCAGACCCACAGCTCCACCAGTGCATAGCCGCTCTGCGGCCACGCAACAGTCTTAGAATAGTACTGGAAGTTAGGACCAGGTTCTTCACAGGATCTTTCACATTTATACACGGTATACAGTTCTAGGCAGGTTCTAGCCGTGGCCCATCATCCCAGTGAGCCTAGCAAGAAGCCAGGGAAACCCCACACCATGAGGTCAGTCCTTCTCAACATCTGGACTCCACAGCTCCTCAGATCTCCACCCTAGAGAAAAGCTGATCTCTCCCCGTTGAGGTTCATCAGTAAATGCTCGAGATGAGAGCCTACTACCGAGAGTATACCACCTACACGACAGAGCCTGGCAAGCTACTTGTGTTGTATTTGATATGCCAAAAACCAGTAACAATTACAGATCTCATTCCCATGATCTAAAGGAATGGTTTGAGGTTCTTCATGTTCCTGGAGTGAGCAGATGCCCTTGGGCCACACTTGCTTGTGACAGGACGTATGGAAATGTTACTGGCGCCCACTCGAGCAAATCGATGAACAACGGGATGACAAGTGATACAAGCGATATGAGATATCAAATATGGAAAATCCAATAAATCCTTCAGTACTTAATTTGAGTACAGTGGCTGTGATTCACGAGTTCACAGCTTGGACCAAACAAGCTCAGATCAGTGAATGCTCACACCCACGCTTCTACAGATGACCTCGGTGAAAAACACATGGAGATCATTAGGGAGAAATGCTGACTTAAACAATCTGCCAAATCAATACATTCGCTGATAAACACTTGTCCACAAATGACATCCAGAATATAATTAACATGAGCTTGAAGCCCTAATGCAACAGCCGCTCACAGAGCAAGAGGAAGCTAAGCAAAATCAAAATTTCTATCAAGTAGCTTTGGACAGAAAATTATACCATCATCTAGAGTATCTTCCTCAGACCATATTGTTATTCCTTGGGTAGGATGGAACAAGAGGGTCCAAGAGATTATTTAACACTGAGCACATACATGCTCTTTGGGTGTATGTATATACTCTGAGAGTGCCACAATACCCAAAGCGGCAGTGCTGAAAGAAGGCTTAGCTCACACATACTTTCTTAATAAAATCTCAGATGCTAAAATCATGCTATATTCAACTACACAGAAAAAGGACAAAAATAGAAATCTGTTCACTCCCTCCAACTGTTAGATTTAACAGCAAAAATGTGTGTTCAGATGAGGGTGACTTGAGGTCATTGATATCATCTTGTCTGTTGAATCAAATAATTAAAGGGAAGTATTATTTTCTGATGTAGCATGGTGAATCCATGCCCAAGTCATGGCTCAGTATACTCAAGTCCTCTGGCTGTAATCACAATCGAATTACTCCCACACAGAGGAAAAAGAATTCAACAAAAACCTTGATTATATTTCCGTTCATTGATTTTTTTTTTTGCAATTTCCAATAACTTTTAAATTTTTTTTGAGTTTTTATAGGAGAAAAAAACATTATTTTGGTGGTGGTGGAGGAATTTGGCTCCAGGGATATTCTTGACTTCCTCGGGGGTAATGACTCTTTGCTCAGGGATGACTCCTGACAGTGCTCCAGGGATTGTGTGGTGCTGGGTATTAAACCAGCGCCACCACAGGCAAGGCAGGTGCCTTACTCTTGTGCTAATTATCTGACCCCTGGTTTTTAAAATTTTTATTTCAGGTATATTTAGTGCAGAGGTGATTACACAGCAGAGAATTTTAGGGTTGGAAAATTGGATTAAATCACACCTCCAGACCAGAGAGCTAATACAGGGGTTATGGTGCTTGACTTTCCTGTAACCAACCCTGGTTCAATGCCCAGTTCCGCCAGGAGTGATCACTGACTAAAGGCCCAGGAGTAACCCCTGAGAACCACTGTATGACCCAAATCCCTTTCCCTCCAAAACTACAAATCACACCCCAGCTACTAGAATACAACTTTCCTTGCAGACCAAGTAATAAGTAGAAGCTGTTGCTTTATTACTTTCACTAAAAATATATTACAGGTTTTGTGTTAATATACACCCCATCATATACACACTTTAAATGCTAATGGATTCACTCAGCTTTTATAATGTATACAGTCACAAACCATTAAATTACTCTCTCAATACTATAAATATATTTGTAAAATTAACATTTTACTTTAATTATAATTATAGAGGCTAGAGTAATAGTATAGCAGGTAGGGTGTCTGCCTTGCATGTGACCTACCTGGGTTTGATCCCGACATCTCATATGTTCCCCCAAGCATCACCAAGAGTAATTCCTGAGTGCAGAGCCAGGAGGAACCCCTGAGCATTGCTGGGTATGAGCAAAAAAAGCAAAAAAGGAGAAAAAATTATATAGGATGCCCTCAAATTTATATGTCATACTACCAATAAAACTTTCTAATTCAGCATGATGGATTTGTATGATCATTTGTAAATCTTGCCCTATGTTATTATACAAACTTCTCTGATAAGCTATAGTATCTTAAATACACAATTTTCAGTTTATCAGTATAATGTTCTTCACTGACTTTAAGATAGAGTACTATTTGGTCCTCAAATTTATATGTCATACTACCAATAAAACTTTCCAATTCACTTGATCACTTGATCACTTGAATCCCGTTACTCATCGATTTGCTCGAGCGGGCGCCAGTAACATTTCCATTGGACCCTATCACGTGCCAATGTAGCCCAATGGCATCTGGTTGATTCAGGAATATGAAGATCCTCAAACTGTTCCTTCAGGGTCTTAACAAGGAAGTCTGACCATCTTGTAGGTGGGCGGCCACGTGATCTTTTGACATCCCGTGGGATCCAGTCGGTAACGGCTCTAGTCCAGCGGTTGTCTCCAAATCGCATTACATGTCCAGCCCATCTGATTTTCGATGCCTTGGCAAACGAAACAGCGTCCCTGATTCTGGAATAGCGACGGAGGTCAGAACTCCGGATTCCTTCTCTCACTTGAGTGAGACGTGATATTCCAAGCATAGCTCTTTCGATGCCTCTCTGGGAGACCCGAATAGCATTCTCATCCTGCTTTCGTAGGGCCCAGGTCTCTGAGGCGTATGTTAATGCAGGGAGAACGGTGGAGTCAAAGAGATGTGCCCGGAGCCGGAGGTTCTTTGTCCTTTTAGCTATTTCTTCGATGCCTTTGAAGGCATTCCATGCCGCTCTCTTCCTCCTGCGCAGCTCAGGTTTTAGGTCATTCATCATGTTGACTTCTCGACCTAGGTACACATAACTGCTGCATTCAGAGATGTTTGTTCCATTGAGAGAGAATGGGGCCTCTGGAACTAGTTCATTTCTCATGAACGTAGTTTTCTTCAGATTCAGCTGTAGACCTACCTTTCCACATTCTCGGTCAAAGTCAGCCAGCATTTGTGCCGCTTGGCTAATGTTTGGTGTTATTAGAACAATGTCATCAGCGAAGCGGAGGTGGTGTAGTTGCCGACCATCTATCTTCACTCCCATTCCTTCCCATTCTAATTGTCTCATGATGTTCTCGAGGGTGGCACTGAAGAGTTTTGGTGAGATGGCATCACCCTGTCGAACCCCTCTTTTGACATCAATGATCACTTCTTTGTAGAATGGTGAGATCCTGGTGGTGAATCCATAATACAGCTCACGAAGGATCTTGATGTATTGGGTTTGAACACCCTGTTTGACTAGGGCTTCGATGACTGCTTCAGTTTCCACAGAATCAAAGGCTTTCTGTAAATCAATGAACGTGAGACAGAGCGGCATCTTGTACTCCCTACAAACCTCAATGAGCTTGGTTACTGTGTGGATATGGTCGATTGTGCTGAATCCTTTCCGGAAACCTGCTTGCTCGCATGGTTGACCTTCATCTAGTGTTCTGCTAATCCTGTTCAGGATGACTCGTGTAAACAGCTTGTAGATGACAGACAACAGGCAGATGGGGCGATAGTTGCCAATGTCATGAATGTCTCCCTTCTTGAACAGTAGAACTGTCCTGCTGGTTTTCCATTGGGAGGGCACCTTGCATTCGGACAGGTAGCGTGTGAAGAGCCGAGCTAGTGTATTGATGAGCACCGATGGCAGATTCTTCAGATGTTCGGGTCTGACTTTGTCTGGGCCTGGTGCTGTTCCCTTCTTTACCGATGAGATGGCATGTCTTATTTCAGAAGGGAGAACGTTGGGAATGACGTATCCATCCTGTGGAATTTGGTATGTGGGCAGGTGGATGTGGCTATCAAAAAGATTTGAGTAGAAGTCCTGGATAATCTTCTCCATTGCCTTTCTGGAAGATGTGATAGATCCATCAGGGCGTCGGAGGGCAGTCATCTTGGTCTTATAGTTGGCGAAGGACAGGCGGGCAGTGCGAATACTTTTCCCGGCTTCTGCTGCATCTTCCAGTATTTCTGCTCTTCTGTCTTTGAGGTCTGCTTTTATCGCTTCTCTGCACTGTTTAGCAAGCTTGGACGTTAGCATTTGGTCTCCTGAGGCTCGCGCCTTGCCACGTTGGCGAATGAGCTCGAGAGTTTCTGAAGACAAGCGTCCTTTTGTGTTTTTTCTTTCTCTCGGCATTCTTCGCACAATCATGGAGGTGCTGAACCAGTCGGTTGTATTCTTCATCGATGTCATCAATGATGGTATCTTCCCATGTTGCCGCAATGGTGCTAAAGAGTTCCCAGTTGGTGGTCGTTCTGGGAGTTCTCTTCTTAAACTTTGCAGCCTTTTCTCCCTTGCGATGGAAGTAGAATTTTGCACGAAGGAGACGGTGGTCTGATCCTGTCTGGAATTTGGGGACGACAGCAACATCGGTCAGACAAAACCGTCGATTGAAGATGATGTGGTCGATTTCATTGTGGAACTGTCCACCAGGAGATTCCCATGTCCAACGTTTCGCTTCAGCCTTCTGAAACTGTGAGTTCCCATGAATAGTCTTGGTGGACATGATGAACTCAGATAGTCTCTCACCCTGTTCGTTCCATTCTAGGCCATGGGTCCCGATGTGGAGTTCTTCAGCCGATCTTCTCGGTCCTATCTTGGCATTAAAATCACCGACTATGATCTTGTAGAAGGTGTGATCTTTTTTATAGAACTCCTCCAATTCCATGTAGAATTTCTCAATTTCATCTTCTTTGTATGTGGATGTTGGTGCATAGACAATGAAGATAGAAATTGCTGGCAGTGGGCCACATCTCTTCAAGTGTAATCGTCCTATTCGGTTTGTTAGGCATTCAAATGAATCAATGTTGACAGCCATGTTCGTGTTGACAAGGACACCAATGCCACCGACGCCTCTTTCATCACATGTTCCAAGGAACAATTCTTCTCCGTGTCAAATACAGCATGATGCGACTGACGCCTCCTCGTCTCAGTCAGACCAATGATGTCGTACTTGATCTTTCTTGCTTGCAGCATCAGATCCTCAATATATGCTTCCGTTGCCAGTGTACGTGCATTGAAAGTACAGACAGTCATTTTAGTCCTTCTTCGTTTTGGCAGCCTAGGACAGCCTTGAAATTTTATCAGGCACTGCTTGTTTGCCTTTCTTACTGCTGCCGTATTAAGGGCTCTTTCGGGTCAGGAAAATAAACATTTTTGTTACTGGGTTTGGCATATCGAACACGCATCGGACAGCTTGCCAGGCTCTGCCATGCGGGCACTATATTCTCATTGCTTTGTGGGGCTCTCTCAGAGGGGTGGGTAGAATATTTGTGGTAGTTTGGAGGTAAATTGCGCGGGCCGCACAGCGGCCGCGCAACGGGGAAAGCTGGTTTCTGCTCTGCCGGGTGTATCTGTGTCTGAGGCTCAAGCATTCCTGGGTTTGAAATACTCTCCTCTGAAGGGCGGGTCTCTGCAGGGCGGGTCCTTGTAGGCTGGGTTTCTGACAAGCTGGGCTGGAGACTGGATTAATCTGTGGGCTGGAGAGTGGATTAATATGCTGGGGAGATCTTACCAGCTGCAGAGCTTTCTTTCTAATTCAGCATGATGGAAATGTATGATCATTTGTAAATCTTGCCCTATGTTATTATACAAACTTCTCTGATAAGCTATAGTATCTTAAATACACAATTTTCAGTTTATCAGTATAATGTTCTTCACTGACTTTAAGATAGAGTACTATTTGGTCCAGAAGCTACTGAGGAGTAATTTTAATTTTTATATTATTTGTTTGGATGGGGCTTACTGGAAGCTAAGAAATTAGCAGTAAAATTGGTCCCTAGTTGGAAGAGAATCAAACTCCTTCATTTCCAACAGCCCCACAAGACGGATAAAGATGAAAACCACTCATAGCTCCAGAATCCAAAATTAGTCGAAGTAAAAATCAGCAGCATACACCAAAACAACTAGGCCACCAAGATTTCATCTAATGGTCCAATTAAATAGAGTATAAGTACATTTAAAACAACTGAGACATCATATCAATCAGTTGAAAACATAAATACTTTAGAAAGCTAAATGTCAGTGTAAGCATATATGTTCCAATAGATAATCTTCGAGTGGCTATTTAGCTTCCAAATGACAGTTAACAGTAAATTGATCACTTGATCACTTGATCACTTGACATCCCGCTATTTGTCGATTTATTCGAGCAGGCGCCAGTAACATTTCCATTTGACCCTATCATGTGCCAGTGTAGCTCAATGGCATCTGCTTGCTTCAGGAATATGAAGAGCCTCAAATCATTCATTCAGGGTGTTGACAAAGAAGTCTGACCATCTTGTAGGTGGGCGGTCAAGTGATCTTTTGACGACCCATGGGATCCAGTCGGTAATGGCTCTATTCCAGCGTTCGACTCCAAATCGCATTACATGTTCAGCCCATCTGATTTTCGATGCCTTGGCAAACGAGACAGCGTCCCTGATTCTGGAATAGCGACGGAAGTCGGAACTCTGGATTCCTTCTCTCACTTGAGTGAGGCGTGATATTCCAAGCATAGCTCTTTTGATTCCTCTCTGGGAGACCCGAATAGCATTCTCATCCTGCTTTCATAGGGCCCAGGTCTCTGAGGCGTATGTTAATGCAGGAAGAATGGTGGAGTCAAAGAGATGTGCCCGGAGCCGGAGGTTCTTTGTCCTTTTAGCTATTTCTTCGATGCTCTTGAAGGCATTCCATGCCATCTCTCTTCCTCCCTGCGCAGCTCAGGTTTTAGGTCATTCATCATGTTGACTTCTCAACCTAGGTACACCTAACTGCTGCATTCAGAGACGTTTGTTCCATTGAGAGTGAATGGGGCCTCTGGAACTAGTTCATTTTTCATGAACATTGTTTTGTTGAGATTCAGCTGTAGACCTATCTTTCCACATTCTCGGTCGAAGTCAGCCAGCATTTGTGCCACTTGGATAATGTTTGGTGTTATTAGAACAATGTCATCAGTAAAGTGGAGGTGGTGTAGTTGCTGACCTCCCATTCCTTCCCATTCTAATTGTCGCATGATGTTCTCACGAGTGGCGCTGAAGAGTTTCAGTGAAATGGTATCACCCTGCCGAACCCCTCTTTTGACATCAATGATCACTTCATTAAATCAGAAAAAAACATAGAACTAAGATACCATTTGAAGAACAAAGAGGAATATCTCATGTCATAGTAGGTGACATAAATATTGACCTTAGGCCATTGATTTGAAAGTTACCCAGTTTACACAAAGCTTCTGTTCGGGTTCCCAACAACCCACACTCCTTGTCCACTAGAGACAAAATTATTAGATGTTCGAACACAAAAGAAGCAGCAAGCAGAACCCAAACACAACCTTATCCAGGCTTGAAACAAGTAAAGAACTAGAATATTCCAGCACTTGAAGAAAAACAGGATCAGAACAAACAGAGGCCCCCAAAAGATAAATGGCACAGTTAAAGAAGCTCCTGGAAACTGTAGAATGGAAGCACAATCTTTAAAGGAAAATCTTACTGAGTGAGCTTTAGAGAATGAGTTAGCAAGAAGCAGGGAAAACAGAAGACAGTTGAACACTGACCAGAAAGGCTGAGAAATGCTTGTTTCCACGACCAGAGTCTATGTTCAGAACATTACGCAACTAAATTATATCTCGCATTCTAGATAGAACAGTGCAGAGTGGAAATGGAAAGGCTAAAAGCAGAATCTTTTTTTTTATTTTCTGCAATAAAAATCAAGTTTTGGGTTCACTAAGCTCCTTGAAAGCTAGCAGGAAAACAAGTGAAACTACTTCCAAGAATGCGATCCTAAAACTGAAGGGCAGATACAGAGAATCTGGAATGCAAGAGAAAGTAACATCAAGGACAAGGAAAGGGCAGCAACTTCCTCTAGAATGGAGGAATCCCTGAGGACCCACTCCAGGATATGCTAAAGGGAGGAGACCCAGCTGGAGGTCTCTGCACTGCTCCAAGTGCCACCAGCATGCATGTGTGTGTGTGTGTGTGTGTGTGTACTTGAGTGTGTGTGCACACTCACGCTTGCTCACCAGTGAGTGGGGAGCTTGTAGTGGAAGGAAGCGAAAATCCAAGTCTCACATTTCATTTCCAAATCCTGGGAGTCTCATGAACTAAGGAATCACTATTTGCAACCTTCTGGGAGACTTTGAGTCTGTCTTTACCAGTCCCCTAACCAAATAAAGCATCATGGGGATTAAGAATGCAACACGAAACTATCCTCCTATGGCCATCACTGAGGTTCTGACCATCCGATCGCAATCCTCTGCAGCTGGTTCCACTTTCAGTATTAAAATTTCTAATACAGTCATTGACTCTAAAGCATTTCTTGTCTACAGGGAATTATAAGTGTGGGTTTTCCAATAAATAAGCAAAGCCATCTAATTGTTTACCAAGATAAGGACGGTGGTTGATGAGTGAATGCTGCTACTCGCTCGTTTTCTGAGTCGGATCTAATGCTGCCACAGGAAAGGGAAATGGCGGATAGTACAGGAGGAACCTGGATATTCACATGCTGATTTGTCGTCTAGCTTCATTCTGCTGCTGCACCATCTGGTGGCAAATGCTCAAAGTCCAGTGCTGTGAGCCCTGTAGCTAACCACAGCACACACCCTGCATAAGCACACATCCTGTTTTAATCACCTTTCCCACTCTACCTGATTGGCTGACAGAGTCCATGCCCCACTTTCTCCCTCTACCTGATTGGCTGACAGAGTCCATGCCCCACTTTCCCACTCTACCTGATTGGCTGACAGAGTCCATGCCCCACTTTCCCACTCTACCTGATTGGCTGACAGAGTCCATGCCCCACTTTCTCCCTCTACCTGATTGGCTGACAGAGTTCACACCCTACTTCCCTCCAGTTTAAATATCTCTGTTCCACCTAATAAAGCAAAGCTATTCCTCCACAGTGGTTCATGGAGGCTTCTTTGTAGGAGCTTTACTTGTTCAATCTGACCTCAACAGGGTATCAACAAGTCTTCTCTTCTTCACATAGGTCTGTACCAGAAATGAGCTGTTTCATGGTCTACGGTGGAAGTATGTGAAGGGTGGGACCCAGAAGAATGCTCGGGTGGGTCGCCGACTAAGCCAGATACACTTTCAGGCAATGCTACTGTACACACTCCCTGCACACATGAAGTGTCCATTAATGGGAGAGGTCCTCCTGCCTGGACACACTAAAGGTGTGTCTGTTGCTGTGAGATTCTCCTGGTGCTTGTTTGTGACTGGCTAGAAGTGAGAGCTTCCCATCAGCTCAGGAAGCCTTTCATGACAGCTACACAACAGTGTTTGTGGCACACACTTCCCCAGGCTCGGTTCTGGGATTGGTTATAATTCCAGCCAGGCTAACAGCTTAAAAGATAAGACTGGAACTTGATTTCCAATGAGACTGAGGTGGTTTGAAGTTTTATTGACACTTGCATTTCTTATAGAACTCACCCACTTATATCTTTTACTGTTTATCTTTTCTTATATGACTTGGGAAGAAATCTGAATGTTCTGGAGAGCAACCCTCGCCAGAGATTAGGTCATTATCACACCACGTTTTTAGTAAAACGATTAGATTGGCCAGTATTCAGGCTGTAAATAACGTCTCCACATCTGTCATTTGTAAATTATGTTCTTTCTTCTAAAGTTCAAAAGCGGTTGTGGAAATATGTCGCCAATATATTCTTCAAGAAACGCTCAGGGACCAGAGGGAGAGTGCAAGGGCTGAGGTGCACGCCTCGCCTCGCAGCCAACCCTGGTTGGATTCCGGGAACCGCCTGGTCCCCCAAGCATAGCTGGGGCAGCCCTGGAGACCCCAGCACCAAGGGGGTCGTGTCTTAGGTGTCCCAGCACCAAAGGCCCAGGGCAGCCCAGCAGTCAGGCGCTGGCACTGAAACACCAGCCTGGTGGGCCGAGAATGCCAGGAGGAGCACTGGACACCCTCAGGAAGGAGAGAGCTCATGGCCCGCATCCTGGGAGGTGGCCATGGACAGCGTCACCCACAGGCTCCTGCCGGGTCTCTGAGGAGCAGCGCCTCTGGGGTTTGTGTGCCGGGAGAGCACTGCAGATGCTGCCTACAATCTGCAGGCAAGGCGGGACCCCCACCCGGCTCAGGCCATCTGTAAGTGATGTCAGCAGGCGGGCGGGAAGGGGCCCCTCATGGCAGTGAACTGCGGCCATTAGGTTATCACCTTTTGGAACCAGGAACGAAGACTTGATAGGACCCATTTACCAACAATGGAGCCTGAGGAAGCTGGATCCACCCTCCTTCCACACAGCCCTTAGCCCCCCCCCATCAACCTTTGATGGTGCAGCAGAAGATTCCAGAGCATTCCAACCCAAAGGGATAAAAGCCCCCTTTGGAAATCAGTCAGGGCTTGCTCTCTTCATCTCTGGAGCAGCTCACATCTCCCCTCTTGAGATGTATTTCTCTCTCTCCCCCTCTCTCCCCTCTCTCCCTCTCTTCTCTCTCTCTCCATCTCTATTCCTTCCCAGTCCTAAACCTCCATAATAAAATGTTTTACTTTACTGCTTATCTACTCCTGAAAATTCTTTTCTGCAAGGAAAACAAGAACCCTAAAGAAACTCTGACTGAGTAAGGCCTAGGACTGACTTTTCCTTTCCTGCAAAGAGCAATTCCTCGCTCCAGCCTGAGTCCATGGCCCCCGAGAAATCTCGGGTGGTGGGGATCAACTACCGTGCCTAGAGATCAAGAAGACATCAGGTGTGGCGTGAAGGCCACCTCATGGGGCTGGTGGAGCACAGGCCCATGCCGTAGGGGGCACATCGCAGATTTTATCAATCCTTAGCCTGCCCAGTGGGTTCCGGGAGACAGAGGCAACTGGGGAGAAAGCCACCATCTCTCTCCCCTTCCCGCCTCACATAAGCCTCCTGTGGGGTCCACCTGCATCATAAGGATACTAGGATGCAGAGAATGCCTCCTCCAGAACAAAGGCCCAGCCCAGCCCCCAGTGAATGCCCTCTCAGCTAAGAGTGGGTTCAGGTCCCCAAGTTAAAGCACAGCCCACAGAGGTCCGAGACAGCCTTCTGGCTGCTGCTCGTCACCTCTGACCTCTGATACACCAGGGGTGTGGCAAAGGGAGCCACTGCATACTGGCTTTGGGGAAGGGGGCCCTGACACGTGAGCCCATCCTGCCTTGGTCCTGGCTATTCAGACGCTGTCTGAGCGAGTCTTGGTTCAGGAGAGCTCTGGAACACTCCAGAAGGAAGATTTGCACGTGCACAGACAAACTCCACTGGACAGTGTCTGAGGCCAAGCATCCAACTTCCCAGCCAAGAGAAGACTCAGGATGTTCCAAGCAGAGAGCAGCATCAGCAGCCCGCCCCAGACGCAGGCATCGGGCACAGAGGCACCCAATCTTGTTTCTAGAGAGAGCTCCAAAAGCCATTTCAAGTCATCAAGGATTGATGCCCCTGCATGAGCTCAGAAGCCAAGCAGAAAACATGACAAAAACTGGCCTAATTTTCTTCAAAGAAGAAATGGGATTTCTAGAGGCTTCTCTTTAATCCCTTAATCACTGTCTTCCAACATACCCACTTTCTTGGGAGTTGAGGAAGTCGAGACTTGATTTAAGTGGGCAACGGAGTCAGAGGAACATTTCCTAGGAAGCTAATTAAGGTTATAAACTCACAGGAGCGGAGAGGCCAAGCAAGCTGGGCTCACAGACCAGGGCCAAACACAACACAGAGAGTGAAGGAAATGCTTTCCTTTCATTGAGCAGTAAGTAGAGTTAACACAAAGAAAGTTCATGGAGACAAAACAAGCACATGGAAAAAGCTACTGAAAACAGAAGTGCTAAGCTACATCAGAATCTTCAACAAGCAACTTAGTTTTGTAAAGACGTGAGAAAGGAGAATGTAAATGAAGCCAAAAAAAATGAAGATGAGGAGAACAAAAACAAGGGCTTTGGGGACACTGTCCGATTTCTGCATTATGCAAAGGGAGAATTTCTTTGACTTACTGCAAAAGGAAGAAATTAACACTTCAATGATGCTAAAGGTCTGTAGCCTCTGGACCAGCCAACAGCCAACAGGAAACCTAGCACACAGACTGCCTTGTTAGAAGCAGTTTGTCCTGTTTTCAAACCTCCATTGCTCCCTAGATGAACTAGGAGACAGATCAGAGCCCCTACATCTTAAAAAGCTGATAAGAATTAGGATGAACTTATTGTGTTTTCCAATAAAACACTGTACTTGACTGTATATTTGAGGGGAACATTCTCCGGCAAACACCTCAAAGTGTCTGAAAACTAAACGAAGAGGCTCAGCTGGGCTCAGGTATCAGCAGAGGCCTGAGTGAGGCCTGAGTCCTTTCCCATCCTGAGTGCCCTGGGCGTGCCCCTAAAAAAAGAAAAAAAAAGTTCAAGTAATACTCGCTAAAGTTTTGTGATCTGAGAATAATTGAATCGCATTTTCACACAGACTGCTGCGGTTTCATGAGTGTAATTCTCTCCCCTACTTACCAATAAATACAGCTGGATATCTGAGTTTTTTTTTTCTCTTGAGTAGAAGAGAAAGCAAGTTTTAACACTAAGACAAAGAAAACGGGATAAAGGAAAAGACTGTAATCAACTGTCAGGGTGTGAGAACCCATAGAAATCCCCACTGCTGCCTCGAACCAGCGTTTCTCGACCTCTGGCCGTGGCCTCTGTGAGCTGTTTCCTTCGCAGGGACGGCAGTCCTGATGCTTGGGCCTGAGTTTCCTGGGTACCAGGCCCACACACTGATGTGATTTTCACCTGTGGCCGCTTTGAAATTGTGGGTCCCACAGGCCAACTGAGAAACACTCTTGTAAATAAAAATGTGAACAAGAATTGCAAAAATTTCCAACTGGCTTAACATGTTGGAAGCTACATGGATTGAGTCTTGATGTGAGTAATAAAGCCTCCCCCCCCCCCAGTGACATCAGGGCTTTCAGAGATTTCTTTTGTCTTAATATACTGATAAAAAAATTATATACAACCTATAACTCTAATCCCACTTACTGAATCTAGAAGATCCAAACACAAATTTAAATAGTTTTCTCTATTTGCTACCTCTTCTTTGTCTATAATATGCTCTAGTTACTCAAAGAAGACATTTCAATTTCTTGTTCCTTTTATACCAACCTCTGTAAAATTCATCTACTACATGTGAGAAAAACTATGTTCCCTGCACTGTGCTATGATATCCCACTGTGCTTGAGGCTGCTATGGGATTGCCCGTCTTCTGATGGATCATGTCATAAGCTTTTCATTCCGGTTTGGGTTATGCCCATGTCCTGACTTTTATTTCAGTGGAATCCACTCTTTATGGTGCATTTTATCCCAGCATCTCTGACGGTTACACAAAGTTGAGTATCCAGTACCATAGCCACAACAGAACATTTCCAGTCCTCTGAAATTCCTTCACACCATCCTTTTAGAATTGACCTGGGAGTGTTTTTTTTTTTTAATTTCTCGACCAACTCAGTCCTCTAGCTGGCCCATTTCTAGGCATTTCCATTGTGGAAGCGAATTAGTGTCCATGATTTTCTTATCATTTATATATAAAAGATCACTTGTCACTTGTATCATTTGTCTTCCCGTTGTTCATCGATTTGCTCGAGCAGGCACCAGTAACATCTCCATATGTCCTGTCACAAGCAAGTGTAGCCCAAAGGCATCTGCTCACTCCAGGAACACAAAGAGCCTCAAACCATTCCTTCAGGTCATGGGAATGAGGTCTATAACTGTTACTGGTTTTTGGCATATCAAATACGACACGAGTAGCTTGCCAGGCTCTGCCATGTAGGTGGTACACTCTCAGTAGCAGGCTCTCATCTCGAGCTTTACTGATGAACCTCAACAGGGAGAGATCTGCTTTTCTCTTAGGTGGAGCTCTGAGGAGCTGTGGAGTCTGGATGTTGAGAATGACTGACCTCATTCATGGTGTGGGGTTTCCCCTGGCTTCTTGCTAGGCTTACTGGGATGAGAAGCCATGGCTAGAACCTGCCTAGAACTGTATACAGTGTATAAATGTGAAGGATCCTGGGAAAGACCTGGTCCTACCTTCCAGTATTATGTAAGACTGTCATGCAGCCACTCTCTGGCCACATGCTGGCACAGCTGTGGGTTGGAGTGTCTCTCTCGGGGCTGCTGGCTGTGGTGGTTGGGAGCTCGAAGTCACACCTTCCGACATGGAGGTGGAAATCCCTAGAGGATTCAAACCCCTTGGAGAAAATAATCACTACAAGTAAGATTTCAGCCTACAAAAAAAAATTTTTTTTTAAAGAGGGCTGGGGACCTAAAATCTTGATCACTTGATCACTTGATCACTTGAATCCCGTTATTCATCGATTTGCTCGAGCAGGCGCCAGTAACATTTCCATTGGACCCTATCACGTGCCAATGTAGCCCAATGGTATCTGGTTGCTTCATTGGTATCTGGGCCAATGCAGCCCAATGGTATCTGATTTTAGTACTAACCTAAAATCTTAGTACTAAACAAATAAGCATTTGATAGTTCCAGGGAGCAAAAGAGGAACAAATTTTGAATGGGAATTCAAGAAAAGTGAAACACATTTGTCAAGGGTTTTGTGGAAAGATGAGGACAGTCCTTGGCATTGGGACCAAGTCTGTGCTTGTTAGGTAGGGCTGTGACCCTTCTCTGAAGGGGGTGGAAACAGAAGGATTTGATGGGCAACGAGGTCTCAGACAGATAAAGCCCGGAGGTGAGTGAGTACACAGAAGGCACCCAATAAGCAGAGGACTGGGGACAGTGTCCTTTCTTTTCTGGGAGGAAAGTGGCCGCTGCTTGGCCACACCCAACTTCCCTCTCCGCAGGTTACCCTGCCTGATTTCTTGTTTCTAAAGATCCAGGATGCAGAGACCTGCTGCAGCCTGCAGGTGACTCAGTTTCTTGGTTGAGGTGAGAAGACCATAGGTTGGTAAGGAGGTTCTGGAAGGTTTGAGAAGGTTCTAGAAGGTTCAAGAATGTTCTGGTCACCAACTCCAGCTGTCTCACTGCCATTCCATGATGTCCAGGAATAAGCCCTCTGCTGTGAAGGGGAAGTCAAGCCAGGTGGTGGGTTCCCTTCACTCGCACTCCTGCTGCTTCCCACTTTAGGCTTCTCTGCTCACAGGGGGAGCAACAGCAAGCGCAGGTTTCTGGGGAAGTGCAGCACAAGCAACAAACCTGGGCACATCTGTTTTCATTTGTTTGTTTATAATCGGAGTGTAGGCATGTGTGGGAGCTGCGTCCTGCAGTGCTCAGGAGGGAGGCTTGGGCATGCTCGGCTGAGGGTTGCGGTCACATGGGAGCTTGAACCAGGGTCTGCTGCATGCCAGGCAAATGCCTGATCCTTGCTTCCTCTCTGACCCTAAATGTTGGATTTTTTTCTTTTTAAATGAGTCCCATCACAATTACACAGTAACTGTCTGGGAAAGGTAGGCGTGAGTCAGTGGCCAATACACAGTTTGAATGGTTCTGGGATTCCTGCCTGTGTTGTTGGAGGAAATGTGCTCCCCCACCCCTATAACAGCCTCTCCTCGCATGCCGGTAGCTCCTCCTTTTCCAGAGTAATAGAAATTCAAAATCCATGGCTTGTAAGTGAGCCTGATCTCCTGGGCTCTCGGCTGTTCATTTGAATCCAGAATCATCTCTTCCATTTTTACCTTTTTGTTTCCCTTGATTTGGTTTGTTTCTGTGGCCAGGCATCAAACCTGGGGGTTACCTTGTGCCAGGAATGTGCTCTAGCACTGAGCTATCCTGTGCTGCTAAAGATTTGCTTACTTCAGTTTTTTTTGTGAAGGTGTTTTATGGGGGAGGGGAGGGAGACACCAAGTAGTGCTCAGAGCTTAATGACTCCTGCAGGGGGCGCTGGGGATGGAACCTCGGTCAGCCAGTGCAAGGCAACGCGTCCAATATGATCATGGCCGCTGAGCAGGCTGCTGAGCAGGGCCACCTCCCAGAGGAGGCCGCAGGGCAGAGGTGGGCACGTGGGGGCAACCGCAAACCTGCCACCCCCACCCCGTAGTGCTTTCCACACTGAAACACCCTCCGTGGCCTGGTCGCCCACCAGAACCAAGATGTCCTCCAGGAAGCATGTCCAGAGTTTGTGTTTCCAGCCTGGCCGCTGCTCCAGGCTGTGTCACAGAGAAATCCAGTGAGGAGAAACTCCAGTGCTCTCGGCTGTCTCCCTGCTGCTCTCAGTTCCAGCACATCTGCGAGAGTAATAAGTTCTGTGATTTCTTAGAGGCTTGTGGTTAACCTCACAGCATGGAATGAATTACCTCCAATTCCATCCTTCATTCAAATGCCCGTCCCTGAGACGTGTCAGAGAAGCAGGACCTGGCTGGCCACGGACCAGCCCGAGTACTGACCATCCTCTAGGGTTTTCTCAGCTGTTCCAGCTAAAGCCACGTCTTTGCTCCCCAGAGGTGAAGACTATTTCTGTGGTGGCCTGGGACACATCTTCCGGCTCCTTGGTGCAGGGGCAACCTTCACACAAATGCTGCACAACCTGCAAAGCACAAATGTTTGGCTTCAAACGAGACTCACTGGTTGCGGCTTCTTGCCTCCAAGGGCACCCACACATTCCTTGGCTGGTCTGAAACGTCTTAAACAGTCTTTAACCCCCAAGAGAGCCTGTGTGTGAGAAAACCAAGGAGAATAAGGATGTCCCTCAAAAGCCGCCTCGCTGTCAGTCACTCCTGAGCCAACCCCTGGTCTCTGCCTTCAGGTCTTCAGGAGCTTGGTCAAGAAACAGTTGAGGGAAGGGAACTTCTTCCCCATTTCGCAGCGTAGGTATCTCTGGCTGCCCCATGGCCCCCATGAAGATCACGAAGTCACAGCGGCCTGCCATCTGAGGAGATGGGGGCTCTGCCAAAACCCAAGTGAGACTCCCATTCCACACGCACACACTCAGAGGCGTGGGATTTGCACCTGGACTGAGCTAGAAATCCCACCTCAACTGCGCCGCTGGTCCTCTCGGCCGCCACCTTGCTCACCAAGAACCTCAGAACAACACACACTCCTGAAGCAGAGGTCTACACGGCACGACTCACAGAAAAAGAGCGACGCAATCTTCCTGAAAGCAACTGCCCTTCCCTGCCTTGAAACTATGACAAATATTCTTCAGGCACCTTAAAGACGATGAATCAATAACCCAACCCAATTTACATAAAAGATTAAAAAGAAACACATTTTTCACAATTGAGCGATTCATTACTTTGAATAATTGTGTTGATGCCTGTGCCAGAAATAATTAGGATGGTGCCAAGTCACATATCAAAGTCAGGTGTTTTATTTTTAATTTAATATATATTACTCATCCTTCTTACTCCCTGTATTATTCTGGAATTTATTAATATGGAGTTTTATAATTTTTATGATGAAATTTCTAGTCATTAAACACACATTTTTTTTCTTCCCTTGTTATGGTTTTTGCAGCTGTATTTGGAGGTGCAGCCTGATGAAGAAAAAATGTTGGCTTTGTGGTAATGAGAAATAAGAGCGCTGTTTTAATAAGATTTACTACCACACTATAGAAAGAACTTCTAACATAAGCATAATCAAATTGCATCACAAACTATTTTTAAACAGATTTTAAAGCTTTCTGGAATTGATTCTTCCCTCCCCTAACCAAAAAGTCCTGGGATTTTTGGTGTTTTTTATTTGGCAGGAGCCTTGTGTTGGCCGAGCCCCCACAGCCTCACTCCCTGCTCCCTAACTGTTCCTGTCGCTGACATGTGAAAGGCCCTGGGATGCGTTCCGCTGCGCATTCTCCTCAGAGCAGGGATTAGGAATCATCTGGGTTGATAGCAGATTTATGCCTTCTCTAAAGCTTTCTCTCCGAACCCTTCCTTTTCTAAACTAAGGGAAAACTTATAATAGACGTTGGTTCACTGTCCTTATATTGAAGTAAATTCTTATTGAGAACTGTAGTTCTTGTGTTTGAGCTATTGGTACTGAAGTGTCTTAGTAAGTTTTCTCTTCTTGGTGCAAATGAAGTTGAACTAGGTTAAGGAGGAGCGGCTTCTTACCAGTGATGGCTAAAATGATCAGGCTTGCTCAATACCTTTTGTTTTCTTTAAATGGTCTCGTTTTAACCAAGTTTCATACAAAAGTAGTGGCCAGACAGATTCAGGAAATTCTAGATTTAAAACTTTATTTTTTTTTATTTTTCCCTTTTGGGTCACACCGGAAATGCTCAGGGGTTACTCCTGGCTCTGCACTCAGGAATTACTCTTGGCGGTGCTCAGAGGACCATATGGGATGCCAGGGATTGAACCCAGGTCGGCTGCATGCAAGGCAAACGCCCTACCCACCGTGCTATTGGTCCGGCCCCTAGATTTAAAACTCTTAACGCAAGACGGATTCATTGCCTGTGCCCTGTGCATACTGTTTTGCTCCTTAAGGAATTGGAGGATCATTTCTATACAGCCTGGGGATTAGGAACCAAATCTAAGCTCTGCATGAAGACTGTGCTGGGGCGAGTCACACCCTTGAATAAGCGAAGTTAAGTGCTAATACCAACCTAAAACTAAGCATTAAATACAGGCAGAAAGATACACATGATAACTCATGTGTATCTTTAAATGTATGTATTGCAACCCACAATGTGTAAGAGATGGAAGAGAGAAATAGAGATAGAGAAAGAGATAATAAACCTGCCATAGAGGCAGGCTAGGGAGGGGGAGGGAATTGGGGACATTGGTGGTGGGAAATGGGCACTGGTGGAGGGATGGGTGCTGGAACACTGTAAGATGTAACCCAAATATGAACATCTTTATACTTGTATATCTCACAGTGGTATAATAAAATATTTTTAAAAAAATTTTTAAAAGTCTCACAGAGCCAAAATGGTTCCCGAGACCATTCATTGGCTCCACTAGCATTTAATGGAGGAAGCAGTTCAGCCGCCTTCTGGCTAGCCGTCCCCTTTAAACGGTCACAGCAACACTTCCTCCGGAGGACCTTATTCCTCGAATTGACTCAAGCCCACGTGTCATCCAGCTGTGGGGTCATAAGCTTCTTGAAGTCAGGAAAATACAAATCTTTCCTCTCACCTTTTTAAGTATCACTAAACTGCAGGTAGATCACTTAGACTACCAGTCTTCAAAGAAACATATTTCATTCCTTCTCATAAGCAAGTGTCTAATCCATTCTGGTGACCAACAAGTCTGATGAAAAGGAACCAAAAAGCTTGTTTCCAACTGTGTGGGTGCAGTTTATCAGGACCCTGATCATTAGAGGGGATCTTGAACAGCTCATCAGCTGTCACTTCAACCACCCATCCAAAATTAACAACGAGGGGCCAGAGCGATAGCCCAGCGGGTAGGGCGTTTGCCTTGCATGCGGCCGGCCCATGCCAGCCCGGTTTCGATCCCCAGCATCCCATATGGTCCCCGAGCACCGCCGGGAGTGACTCCTGAGTGCAGAGCCAGGAGAAGCCCCTGAGCATTGCTGGGTGTGCCCCCAAAAAAAAAAAAGCAAAATTAACGAGGACAAATAAAATTCAAAGCTACACATTTCCTCAACTGTGTGTAAATAAATAAGAACACCTAGGCCAGTCGACATGGTAGAGCTTTCAATTTGACCACAAATTTATTATTTATCTTCATGTAATTAGCTTGAGTGTGTTGTCCTTAGAACACACTGCTACAATTCAGTTTCAACTCTCCAAGGGGAAAAATAAAAAGATCCTTAGAGTGTACTTACTGTATTCAGTGCAAATTAAACCCAGAAAATAGTTACTACAAAGGACATTTCCACACATGCCCCCATCCCAACTCCTAGATCCATTAGGGCATTGGCCCCGAAAAGAAGAGAGGCACGTTAGCAATTTAAAATCCTTTGGGAATTTGCAATGGAAACTTACAAGAGCTGGATTTAATCTAAACTGTGTTTCAGTTCTATACTGTAAAATTCAGTTTTCATCTTGTATTTCAGACTGGCATATTGAATACTGAATACCAATGACTTGGGGAACGGGGGCTGGACAAAAGTAGAAAGTACCTTTTGTGTGCTCATTTCTGAAATTCCTCTGTAGATGAGTAAACGCAGTTTTCCAGCTTTCCTGCAATTCCTTGAAACATGTGTCTCGAATTTCACAATGCACTGGAACTTTTTTCCCTTCCTAATTCTGGATTTGCCAATCAGATCAGCATGTGGGGGCAACACATGCGCTAATGGGACTCAAATCGGACCAGTCAGTAGCATAACGGTCCTCAGTCACTGTCCATGAAAGATGCGCCCAGCCGTGCCTAGCTGACCAGTGCCTGAATCTCAATCCAAACATCCCTCAAGGCTCTGTGCTTTCAAGGACATAGCTGAGAACCGGCTGTCAGGCAGGTTCTCTTGGCATCTTACCAGCTTACACCAGAAGCCTGAACTGCTCTAGGGGGGTCCCACAGTGAGGAAGCACTTGTGCAAAACGCAGTAACTGCTGGGAGCAAAAGGTAACCCAAGGCTTTCTTTAATTTGGATGAATTTCCCTTTAATGTCTTTACAACTTTCTGTTCATCTCAAATGATACCAAGATTTTAATTAATACAACTAAGAAAACATTATCATAGCAATACAGTGAAAGCACCCACTCATGATAAAAACTCCTACTAAACCAAGAAAGGGGAAATTTCTCAAAACCTTGCCGCTCATGGTGCTTAACGAGAAACTTGAAGGGTTTCCACTAACTTCAAAGAGAAGGGGCTTCTCACTTCCTCTTCGCCCCTGCTCGAAGAAGAGTCCTAACTAATGAAAACCGGCAAGGAGAAACAGAATGGAGGCGTGGTGGGAAGGGATTCAAACTAACTCTGTTTATAGCTTTCATGGTCCATGTTCACCCCTGGGCAAACAAAGCTCACCTTGCAAGCAATAAAGCAAAGTAACACAGAATAATTTTATCTTTTCTCATGTTTTTATTTTTCCATGATTTTATTCAGTTACTTATGTGGTCAGGTGATTCATGATGACTTCTGATCAACAGGCAATTAATTGCTTCATATATTTATTTGAGTAATATATTGCTATATAAATGCTATATACACTAATTTGATTAATTAATACATTGCGAATGAATCCCTGTCAACTGAGGAACTGCTATGCCTTTAAACCATGGCAAAAATTAATTCTCTCACATAAATTGCATGGATTCGCAGTAAGTTAAGCTGTTGATGTATGTGTTTACATAACTAATGCCAATCTGGAGAATATCCATTCAGGAAGAGATACTAAAATTGCTCCAGTTTACAGACTCGATGTTCTGTGCATGAAAAGAAAAATACCGCATCTCATCAGCATATGTACTATAAAATCAGATGTTTTTAGAGACTAAAAATTTGTACCTATAAATACCTATTAATATTTTTGTGGAAAAAGTTGTTCTTCAAGAGAGTGAATCAGATTTAATAAAAAGGTAATTTTATTTGCAAAAGGGTGTGTTTGGAGTACAAAATGGTGAATGTGGAGTGCGAAACCTGTAAAGATGACACCATCTGTCAAAAAAAAAACCAGAAAAATTACAACAAAATCTGCCAGAACAAATAAGCAATTACAGCAGGACTGGGCAACTGCTTCTCTGTGCCCGGCCAGTGGTAAAAGTGGAATCTGAAACTCAAAGCACAATGTCATTTACATTGGCGCCAAGGAAAATATTGAGGTATGAATTTTTTAAAATGCGCACATTGACTATGGGGCAAAAATCACACAACTCTGATGAACCAAATAAAAAACTAAAGAAATGGCTATATCATCCATATTCACATACAAAAGCCAATATTGTTGAGATGTGAATTAATCATTGTCAACATCGACATATAAATTCAATGCAAATCCAATCAAAATCTAAGCAAGTGATTTTATTGATATCAACAAACTGATAATGTAAGTTTATGTGAAGAAAATATCCTGAATAACCAGCACTTTATTCAAATAGATGATTAAGACTTATTATAAAGTTATGGAAATAGGTAAGTGGTATTGGAAAGAGAATCCACAAACAGATCAATAGATGAATAGAGAACCCAGAAATAGACCCATGTCCATATAGCAGCTGACAGTTGACAGCCGCAGAGGCAGCCTCGATAGCGACCCAATCTCTTCAGCAAATGGAACTAAGCAATTAGGATCCAAGTGAAAAATAATGAACGTGGACACAGACACAGAAACTAATTTAGGAGAGGCAGACTGGTGGGTGGGGACAAACGGGTGGGAGGACATTGGTGAAGGCAAGTGGACCCTGGTGAAGAGAACAATGTGAAGCACTGCATGCCACACACCCAATTGTGACTAATTTTGCTATTACGTGATGACTGAGAGAATCACTTGTATCACTTGCCTTCCGTTGTTCATCGATTTGCTTGAGCGGGCACCAGTAACATCTCCATTCCTTGGGAATGAGGTCCATTATTGTTACTGTTTTGGCATATTGAATACACCACGGGTAGCTTGCCAGGCTCTGCTGTGCCTCTGAGTTCATCTCAGGGGACCCAGTCTTTTCTATGTCAGACCATCAACCATCCATGGCCCCCGGACAGAGCCCTAGGTGTGGACAAGCCTGTCTCTCCTGTCTGCCACCTGCCAAAGCAGCCAGATCCTGCATCCACACCTGCAACACCTCGAGGGGCAGGAGTCAGAACTGAGAGAATAAAAATTTAAAAAATGTTTAACTGAGAATAGATCCAAGAAACACCTGTAAGACACGATTGACCAAAGTCCTAGGATGTAACACAGCAGAAACCCTGGCTTACCTTGGGGACACACACTCACAGAGACCAAGGACTGGCTAGACATTTCCCCAGAGATAATAAACAGCTAGCGTGCCTATGACTCAATGCATCTCTGATTAGTAATGACGCCACCTCAAAATCAAACTGAGATATCATTTCACACCCTGGGATGTCTCTGGCCAAAGAGCAAGACAAAACGAAACCAAGTGTTTGTGAGTAAGTGGAGAAATCGAGCCCATGAGCAGTGCTGATGGTACGCACCACTGCCACCACGCATCCAGGTTCTCCAAACGGTTGGAAAGAGAAATGGGTGATTATGCAGCCCCACTTCCAACTCTCTACAAAAAGAACAGAAAAAAGATGAAGAACTCTACAACCCAAAGCATTGGGGAGGGTCTGGGAGAGGTCTGCACACCTGGGCTCCCAGTGGCCCAACTCACAGCAGCCAAACATTGAGGTAGCCCAGTGACTCTCGTGTCGTGCGCTACGTAAAGGCAGATGGAACATTCCCCAGCCTTCCAACAGGATGCAGTCCTGCCCCTACTACCACATGCACAGGCTATAACATTATGCCATGAAATAAGACAATCATCCAAAGAACCACTGGGTGGTTCCAAGATTCATGAATAAGCTGCGCCAGATCTGCAGGAATAAATGCAGAATGGCAGCTCCTCGGGACTGGGGATAAAAGGAGACTTATTTATGGGGTAGAAGGGCTTTGTAAACAGCAACATGCTAGGAGCCTTTTCACAATAATTTTAGTTTGCTGAATCTATTGAACTGCCCATTAAAAAATTAAGATGTTAAATGTTACTATTTCTGCCACAATAAAGATTTGATTATTTCTATTACAACAGAAGTCACATCTATCACAATAAAAATTAGTTATAAAATCAGTGGACAATGAAACCAAGTGGATGATGTTTTCCCTGAAGCCCACTATCTGTCTTTTTCATCTGTGTCTCGCTCACAGCACGCACTGATTTTTTAAAAATACGAATCTAGACCCACATCCTGCAGCCACTGCAGTGTAAAGTCACCTACCGGCCCTGTTCCAAAGACTCAAAATAAATCCCAAAATTTTGGGATCAGCTAGCTGAAAACAATTCTCAGATACCCAGTCCCAGCTGGACCTCTGGGGTTATCTCGGGACAGAGTGGGCCAGGTTTCCCCCACCAAAGCCGCGGCAGCAGCATTCACACCCATGAGCTGTTGCCACACCTCCGCCAGACTTCCCCACTTTAATATTCCGGATTTTCTGTAGCATGCGGCCACAAATGCAGCCAACATCTCCAAACTGTAAACTTTACAAACTCTGCAATACTACCATCCCAGTAGGAGCACACCAGATTGGGAATGTAACACAGAACCCACCTAAGCTCGACTAACAAAAAACATTAATGTAGAAGACTTACCTTGCAACAGCAGCTTATTAAACCTTCAGACAGGACTTAATGCCTCCATAGTGAGATACAATTTTCACAAGTTTTCTTTTACTGAAGTATCTTTTGATCATTCCATTAGCACTTAGTGGTAACAAGCAATATCGAATAAATTACGAGGGCCTACTCTGAGGGAAAGCTTGAGGGGTGGTTGGGAAAATAGTGACAGTGACGGAGGGGAGGGCACAGAGGTGGTGGGAGCAGGATTGGAATATTGAACGTCTGTAACAACTCGTCATGAGCAACTCTGTAAACCACAGTGTTTAAATAAAGTGGGGCAAAAATTAAATGCTAGTTTACTGAGATAGATATTCCAAATGTTGATATGTCAAGAAATCCCACCAGTTAATATCACCCATCAGTTAACAGTCTCATCAGAAAAATAAATGGAGGCAGTCTGGAGGAGGCTTTAACCCACATCATTAAGGACAAGTTTTCCAGGACTATCATTATTTTAAAATTTAGAGTCTAAGTTTTATGACTGGTAATAAATGCTATCAGTTATTTCACTCATAGTGACAGACTGGTCTTGTTCATTTTCAAGGGAACATTAGTGAAATATCCTAATCCAAAAAAAAACTATTAGCCATACAGCGGTGTGTGTGTGTGTGTGTGTGTGTGTGTGTGTGTGTGTGTAATTCACTGTATCACTGTCTTCCCATTCATCATCGATTTGCTTGAGCGGGCCCCAGTAACATCTCCATATGTCCTGTCTCATGCTAGTAGAGCCCAAGGTGTGTAATTCCTGAAGTAAAATATTCATCCCATGAAAAGGCTGGTTCAGCACCAACTCAAATCCTCTTAAAACATTTCTTTCCAAGAATCATTGTATTTCCTTCACATTTTACATCCCTCACAGAGATGGTCAGAACGGGCTTTAGGGTTATGTTTTGGGTAAATAAGCATTTCCTTCATCCTTATCCAGAATGTTCTTAAATGAAACTGGTCGAGGGCAGGAAGTACCAATGAAAGGACCTCTGAGGACCTCAGGTGGGACTTGGGCTTCTGCCCTTGCCATTGGGCTGGCCAGAGAGCAGTCCAGTCACCTTGGCAAAAGGAGACCAGTGGGGAGCAAATGAGCCAGAATTCCTGGGAATAAACGTGAAAACAAAGCGATTGCCCTGGAGACCACCTGCACCAAACAGGTGAGAGCAGAAACATACCTGTCTCTCCTCTCGTCTCTTCCCTCTGCCTGTCCAAGCCGACACATGCCAGAGATCACAGCAGCCCAGAAAGAGTTTTCAGAAGTCTAGAGGCACACAAACAGGACAATGCACAGCATAGAGCAAAAACAAACTCAGGAGAAACGTGTAAACAGAACCACCAAATAAAGGAAATGCTGGCTGAAGAGGCGGTCGAGGACGTGCCATGATTATCGGAAACTCGGACATTGAGAAACCCAAATTTGAGTTACAGGTAAAATGTCCTACAGAAGAACAAGGACATGGGTACTTGGAAAACACTAAAAACCTCTTGGACGGCAGACCCAAATCACACCATCTACCCCTGAAAAGGTCCCCCCAGACTCTCCCACATGCATGGGACAGCATGAGATAGTAGGGTCAATCATGAGTCTCCGCGCTAAGGCATCAGCCACACCAAATGCCTTCTCCAGATACACTAGAATAAAGTGAAAAAGCTGGAAAAAAGGAAACAGAAATGTCCCAGTTATGGGTAGTGAATGTTCTCAAACAAGTCGATCAAGGAGGAAATCTCAAGGGTTACAAAATATTTAGAGAAATGTTCAAATAAAAGCAGAAAATCTTACAACAAGAAAGAAAGACTTTGAGTAACTTTCTACCTTAAGGGATTTGGAAAACAAAGTTTTGCAGAGGAGGCCTCGAAAGAAGGAAATAATAAAACACAAGAAGATACTCAAGATTAGAAAATTTGGGGCCGGAGTGACAGTACAGCGGGGAGGGCATTTGCCTTGCAAGTGGCCAACTCAGGTTCGATCCCCGGCATCCCATATGGTCCCCTGAGCACCACCGGGGAGTAATTCCTGAGTGCAGAGCCAGGAGGAACCCCTGAGCATTGCTGGTGTGACCCAAAAAAGCAAAAAGCAAACAAAATAACCCAAACCCCACCCCCAGCCCACCCCCACTTGCTCTTGCAGAGAAACCATTTTTCTGCTGACAGACTTGTTTGCTTTCAGACAGGCTAACCCTAGCAGTCACCTGGCCTCAGAGAGAGCAGGACCACTGCTGTTCTCTTACCTGGCTGGAAGGGGCTGGGGGCCACTCCAAGTGCTGGGCAGAGTGCATCAGCGGAGCTCCGCCCCAGCTCCCCAGGGTGGGGTGCATCTGGTTATTAATTGAATATCTTTGCTGCTACGTGTCTGACTTTTCACTTTATTCTATTGTATCTGGAGAAGGCATTTGGTGTGACTGATGCTCTTAGTGCGGAGACTCATGATTGACCCCAGTATGTCACGCTGACCCATGCATGTGGGAGAGAGTCTGGGGGCTTTTTCAGGGGTAGATGGTGTGATTTGGGTTTGCCGTCCAAGAGGTTTTTTAGTGTTTTCCAGGTACCCATGTCCTTGTTCTTCTGTAGGACATTTTACCTGTAACTCAAATTTGGGTTTCTCAAATTTACTCCCTAGACCCACCTTCTGTCCCCAGAACGCACGCGCCTTGCGTCTTCCCAGTCACACGTCCGTAAAGGACAAGCCATAAACATGGGTCCTAGAAATCCTGGGCAGCTTTTCCCACACTCCGAGGAGCCGCTGGAGCCGAGCTGGGTGTGCCGCCCTCCCTGGAGGATCCTCTCCTTAGGAGACAAGACACCGAGTGCAACAGACCCTCCTGTGCAGCTGCCGAGCCCACAGAGCCGGGGGCCACACTCCCCCATGTCACAGGCGAGTCACAGCCCCCCCACACCAACCACACTCCCGCGTCCGCAGGGTGGGGGGCGCCACAGACACCTCCCCACCCACACCTGATCCTCTGCGTCTGGCCCCTCCCCGCAGGCTTCTCTCTGAACCCGCGGCAGCCCACAGACGCGCATCTGGCCGGCCCAGCCGCATCGGGAATTGGCATGTGGACAAATTAGCGTTTTTGGCTGAGAATAAGCCAGAACCTCTGGAAGGGCAGATTTTCCTAACACCCCAATTTGTTCCACATTTTTCAACCTCCACACCAAGAGACCCAGAGACAGTCCCACCTCCAGTCTGGGGCTGCCCTCCGGGCTTCAGGGGCACCTCTGCCCGCGGAGAAGCCAGCCCCCTCCTCTCAGGGAACAGAGGGTCCTGAAGCCCCTCTCAGAGAGGAGGCCCGGTCCACACAGGTGCACGGCCGAGGCAGCTGGGGGCTGGGCTGGGGGAGGGGCAGACTCATGTCCTGGGGTCACAGGGGTGCGGGCAGGGCTGGGGGAGCACCATGGGAAGCCCACTGACCGTCCACGCCTGCGACACCCCATCAGCTGCAAAGTTGGTCCTCTAGTGACTTCTGCACCATCCCACTAGGCCCAACACATCACAGCCCCGTCAAGCACCGCACACGCACATGCTCGCCAACAAAACCAGCGACTGCCTCACAGCCAGGCCTGGGCCAAACATCAGAGCCTCGTGCCTACAGGTACAGAACTGGCCGCTCACAGCAGTCATGAGGCCTGAGGGGCCACGGTTGCTTCTTCCGTTCTCCGTTGCTTCTCTGTCACCAACGCATCTGTCCCCTCACCTGTCTCATTACATTATTTTGTTGCTTTTCATGAGTAGCTTTTCCTGGAAGGATTCAGACCCTCACAGGGTGGGAACTGCTGTATGTTGTTGCTTGTCCAGGGTCTGAGCTGCTGACAAGGGCACACTCAATAGATAGTGAAGTGCCGGCATATAGCTGGAATATACACGGATTATGTATAATAGATGCTGGCATATAGCTGAAATATACACGAATTATGTATAATAGATGCTGGCATATAGCTAGAATATACATGGATTATGTATAATAGATGCCGGCATATAGCTAGAATATACACGGATTATGTATAATAGATGCAGCATATAGCTGAAATATACACGGATTATGTATAATAGATGCCGGCATATAGCTAGAATATACATGGCTATGTATAATAGATGCCGGCATATAGCTGGAATATACACGGATTATGTATAATAGATGCCAGCATATAGCTGAAATATACACGGATTATGTATAATAGATGCCGGCATATAGCTAGAATATACATGGATTATGTATAATAGATGCTGGCATATAGCTAGAATATACATAGATTATGTATAATAGATGCAGGCATATAGCTGGAATATACACGGATTATGTATAATAGATGTTGGCATATAGCTAGAATATACATGGATTATGTATAATAGATGCCAGCATATAGCTGGAATATACACGGATTATGTATAATAGATGCTGGCATATAGCTAGAATATACACGGATTATGTATAATAGATGCCGGCATATAGCTGGAATATACACGGATTATGTATAATAGATGCCGGCATATAGCTGGAATATACACGGATTATGTATAATAGATGCTGGCATATAGCAAGAATATACACGGATTATGTATAATAGATGCTGGCATATAGCTAGAATATACATAGGTTATGTATAATAGATGCAGGCATATAGCTGGAATATACACGAATTATGTATAATAGATGCTGGCATATAGCTAGAATATACACGGATTATGTATAATAGATGCCAGCATGCTGATGGAATACATAAGAATTCGGTATAACAGATGCCGGCATATTGCTGGAATATATACTTGATCACTGAATCCCGTTATTCATCAATTTGCTCGAGCGGGTGCCAGTAACATTTCCATTGGACCCTATCACGTGCCAATGTAGCCCAATGGCATCTGGTTGATTCAGGAATATGAAGAGCCTCAAACCGTTCCTTCAGGGTCTTGACAAGGAAGTCTGACCATCTTGTAGGTGGGCGGCCACATGATCTTTTGACATCCCGTGGGATTCAGTCGGTAATGGCTCTAGTCCAGTGGTCATCTCCAAATCGCATTACATGTCCAGCCCATCTGATTTTCGATGCCTTGGCAAACGAGACAGCGTCCCTGATTCTGGAATAGCGATGGACGTCAGAACTCCGGATTCCTTCTCTCACTTGAGTGAGGTGTGATATTCCAAGCATAGCTCTTTCGATTCCTCTCTGGGAGACCCGAATAGCATTCTCATCCTGCTTTCGTAGGGCCCAGGTCTCTGAGGCGTATGTTAATGCAGGGAGAACGGTGGAATCAAAGACATGTGCCCGGAGCCGGAGGTTCTTTGTCCTTTTAGCTATTTCTTCAATGCCTTTGAAGGCATTCCATGCCACTCTCTTCCTCCTGTGCAGCTCAGGTTTTAGGTCGTTCATCATGTTAACTTCTCGACCTAGGTACACATAACTGCTGCATTCAGAGATGTTTGTTCCATTGAGAGTGAATGGGGCCTCAGGAACTAGTTCATTCGAATATATACAGATTATGTATAATAGATGCTGGCATACTGATGGGATATATAAGAATTCTGTATAACAGATGCCGGCATATTGCTGGAATATACACGGATTATGTATAATAGATGACGGCATACTGATGGAATATAGAAGAATTCTGTAGAACAGATGTCGGCATATAGCTGGAATATACACGGATTATGTATAATAGATGCCGGCATATAGCTAGGATATACATGGATTATGTATAATAGATGTCGGCATATAGCTAGAATATACACGGATTATGTATAATAGATGCCGGCATGCTGATGGAATATATAAATTCTGTATAACAGATGCCAGCATATTGCTCTAATATACACAGATTATGTATAATAGATGCCTGCATGCTGATGGAATATATAAGAATTCTGTATAACAGATGCCAGCATATAGCTGGAATATATATGGATTATGTATAATAGATGCTGGCATACTGATGGAATATATAAGAATTCCGTATAATAGATGCCGCATATTGCTGGAATATATATGGATTCAGTATGATAGATGCCAGCATATTGATGGAATATATACAGATTCTGTATTATACATGCCGGCATACTGATGGAATAAATAAGAATTTCATATAATAGATACCGGCATACTATTGGAATATATATGGGTTCTGTATAATAGATGCTGGCATACTGCTGGAATATATATGGATTCGGTATGATAGATGCCAGCATATTGATGGAATATATACAAACATATAATAGATGCCGGCATATTGATGAAATATATACATATTCTGCATGATAGATGTCAGCATATTGATGGAATATATACAGAAATATAATAGATGCTGGCATATTGATGGAATATATACAGACATATAATAGATGCCGGCATATTGATGGAATATATACAATTCTGCATGATAGATGCCGGCATATTGATGGACTATATATGGATTCCGTATAATCGATGCCAGGATATTGATGGAATATATATATGAATTCCATATGACAGATGTCAGCATATTGATGGAATACATATGGATTCCATATAATTGATGCTGGCATATTGATGGAATATATACAGATTCTGTATAATGGATGCCAGAATATTGATGGAATATACATATATTCCACGTATACTCCTCCACAGGGGAAGAAAGGATAAAAGAAATAAGTGACTAGCTCTCACTCCTCATGTCTGCCCAAGGCCTTCCTCGTGAGTCCTCCTGTTGGTAAGAAGAGGACAGAGCAAGCCCAGTCCATGACCATCCGTAATCCCACAGGTCACCCATGACCCCACAGGTCACCTGTAACTCCAAGGATCAGGAATGAAAACTTGAGAACAGAGGAATTTATCAACCTCTCTGGAAATTTGCAGCAAGTCAGCCCAGAGTGGGAGCTGAGGGTCTCATCTTAACCAGGCCTCTGGTTCATGGGTCAGCAGAACTGGCCACAACAGTCAGTACTTCCAGCCCACAGGCCACAGGCCCACAGAGTCCAGCCGCCACACAGGAGGAGGGCAGCCAGACACAGCACAGGCAGGGCCAAAGCAATGGTCCCTGATGCCTGGCTCTGCCCACGGAGGCAAATACAGCAAGGACCCAGGCCTCCTGCAGCGGCCACCTGCTGTGATCTTCCTCCCTTCAGATCACCTCAGCTCTAAGTAGCATTCTGCTAATCCTTTCAGGTTCTTCCATGTATTTCTAGTCTTCACCCAAGTGTTCTTAGTAATGACTGAGATACGGGTTGCGCTTTGGTTAGGAATGGCAAAAAGTCGTGAACATGCTGTGACTCAGTGACAGGAGTTGTGAGCATGCTGTGATTCAGTGACAGGAGTCGTGAGCATGCTGTGACTCAGTGACAGGAGTCGTGAGCATGCCGTGACTCAGTGACAAGAGTCGTGAGCATGCTGTGACTCAGTGACAGGAGTCGTGAGCATGTCGTTACTCAGTGACAGGAGTGTGAGCATGCCGTGACTCATTGACAGGAGTCGTGAGCATGTCCTGATTCAGTGACAGGAGTCGTGAGCATGCCGTGACTCAGTGACAGGAGTCGTGAGCATGTCATGACTCAGTGACAGGAGTGTGAGCATGTCGTGACTCAGTGACAGGAGTCGTGAGCATGTCGTGACTCAGTGACAGGAGTGTGAGCATGCCGTGACTCAGTGACAGGAGTCGTGAGCATGCCGTGACTCCAGTGACAGGAGTCGTGAGCATGTCCTGACTCAGTGACAGGAGTTGTGAGCATGCTGTGACTCCGTGACAGGAGTCGAAAGCATGTCGTGACTCATGACAGGAGTCGTGAGCATGTCGTGACTCAGTGACAGGAGTCGTGAGCATGTCCTGACTCAGTGACAGGAGTCGTGAGCATGTCGTGACTCATGACAGGAGAGTGAGCATGCCATGACTCAGTGACAGGAGTCGTGAGCATGTCCTGACTCAGTGACAGGAGTCGTGAGCATGTCGTGACTCAATGACAGGAGTCATGAGCATGTCTGACTCAGTGACAGGAGTCGTGAGCATGTCGTGACTCGAGACAAGGTTGTGGGTATGTCGTAACTCAGTGACAGGAGTGTAAGTATTTCATGACTCAGTGACAGGAGTCGTTAACATGCCGTGACTCAGTGACAGGAGTGTGAGTATGTCGTGACTCAGTGACAGGAGTCGTGAGCATGCCGTGACTCAATGACAGGAGTCGTGAGCATGTCCTGACTCAGTGACAGGGAGTCGTGAGCATGTCCTGACTCAGTGACAGGAGTCGTGGAGCATGCTGTGATTCAGTGACAGAAGTCGTGAGCATGCTGCGACTCAGTGACAGGAGTCGTGAGCATGTCGTGACTCAGTGACAGGAGTCATGAGCATGTCGTGACTCAGTGACAGGAATCGTGGAGCATGTCGTGACTCAGTGACAGGAGTCGTGAGCATGTCCTGACTCAGTGACAGGAGTGTGAGTATGTCGTGACTCAGTGAGAGAAGTGTGAGCATGCCATGACTCAGTGACAGGAGTCGCCAGCATGTCCTGACTTAGTGACAGGAGTTGTGAGCATGTCGTGACTCAATGACAGGAGTCATGAGCATGTCTGACTCCAGTGACAGGAGTCGTGAGCATGTCGTGACTCAGTGACAGGAGTTATGAGCATGATGTGACTCAGTGACAGGAGTCGTGGAGCATGTCCTGACTCAGTGACAGGAGTCGTGAGCATGTCGTGACTCAATGACAGAAGTCATGAGCATGTCTGACTCAGTAACAGGAGTCGTGAGCATGTCGTTACTCAGTGACAGGAGTGTGAGCATGCCGTGACTCAGTGGCAGGAGTCGTGAGCATGTCCTGACTCAGTGACAGGAGTCGTGAGTATGTCGTGACTCAGTGACAGGAGTGTGAGCATTCCATGACTCAGTGACAGGAGTCGTCAGCATGTCCTGACTCAGTGACAGGAGTCGTGAGCATGTCGTGACTCAGTGACAGGAATCGTGAGCATGTCGTGACTCAGTGACAGGAGTCGTGAGCATGTCCTGACTCAGTGACAGGAGTCGTGAGCATGCCGTGACTCATGACAGGAGTGTGAGCATGCCATGACTCAGTGACAGGAGTCGTGAGCATGTCCTGACTCAGTGACAGGAGTCGTGAGCATGTCGTGACTCAATGACAGGAGTCATGAGCATGTCTGACTCAGTGACAGGAGTCGTGAGCATGTCGTGACTCGTGACAAGGTTGTGGGTATGTCGTAACTCAGTGACAGGAGTGTAAGTATGTCGTGACTCAGTGACAGGAGTTGTTAACATGCCGTGACTCAGTGACAGGAGTGTATGTCGTGACTCAGTGACAGGAGTCGTGAGCATGCCGTGACTCAATGACAGGAGTCGTGGAGCATACCATGACTCAGTGACAGGAGTCGTGAGCATGTCCTGACTCAGTGACAGGAGTCGTGAGCATGTCCTGACTCAGTGACAGGAGTGTGAGTATGTCGTGACTCAGTGACAGAAGTGTGAGCATGCCATGACTCAGTGACAGGAGTCGTGAGCATGTCCTGACTCAGTGACAGGAGTCGTGAGCATGTCGTGACTCAATGACAGGAGTCATGAGCATGTCTGACTCAGTGACAGGAGTCGTGAGCATGTCGTGACTCAGTGACAGGAGTCGTGAGCATGATGTGACTCAGTGACAGGAGTCGTGAGCATGTCCTGACTCAGAGACAGGAGTCGTGAGCATGTCGTTACTCAGTGACAGGAGTGTGAGCATGCCGTGACTCAGTGGCAGGAGTCGTGAGCATGTCCTGACTCAGTGACAGGAGTCGTGGAGTATGTCGTGACTCAGTGACAGGAGTGTGAGCATTCCATGACTCAGTGACAGGAGTCGCCAGCATGTCGTGACTCAGTGACAGGAATCGTGGAGCATGTCGTGACTCAGTGACAGGAGTCGTGAGCATGTCCTGACTCAGTGACAGGAGTCGTGAGCATGTCGTGACTCATGACAGGAGTGTGAGCATGCCATGACTCAGTGACAGGAGTCGTGAGCATGTCCTGACTCAGTGACAGGAGTCGTGGAGCATGTCGTGACTCAATGACAGGAGTCATGAGCATGTCTGACTCAGTGACAGGAATCGTGAGCATGTCGTGACTCAGTGACAGGAGTCGTGAGCATGATGTGACTCAGTGACAGTAGTCGTGAGCATGTCCTGACTCAGTGACAGGAGTCGTGAGCATGTCGTGACTCAGTGACGGGAGTTGTGAGCATGTCGTGACTCTGTGACAGGAGTCGTGAGCATGTCGTGACTCATGACAGGAGTCGTGAGCATGTCGTGACTCATGACAGGAGTCGTGAGCATGTCGTGACTCAGTGACAGGAATCGTGAGCATGTCGTGACTCTGTGACAGGAGTCGTGAGCATGTCGTGACTCATGACAGGAGTCGTGAGCATGTCGTGACTCAGTGACAGGAATCGTGAGCATGTCGTGACTCAGTGACAAGAGTTGTTCGCATGCTGTGACTTAATGACAGGAATCGTGAGCATGCTGTGGCCCAGTGACAGGAGTCGTGAGCATGCTGTGACTCAGTGACAGGAGTGTGAGTATGTCGTGACTCAGTGACAGGAGTCGCCAGCATGCCGTGACTCAGTGACAGGAGTTGTGAGCATGTCGTGACTCAGTGACGGGAGTTGTGAGCATGTCGTGACTCTGTGACAGGAGTCGTGAACATGTCGTGACTCATGACAGGAGTCGTGAGCATGTCGTGACTCAGTGACAGGAATCGTGAGCATGTCGTGACTCTGTGACAGGAGGCGTGAGCATGTCGTGACTCATGACAGGAGTCGTGAGCATGTCGTGACTCAGTGACAGGAATCGTGAGCATGTCGTGACTCAGTGACAAGAGTTGTGCGCATGCTGTGACTTAATGACAGGAATCGTGAGCATGCTGTGGCCCAGTGACAGGAGTCGTGAGCATGCTGTGACTCAGTGACAGGAGTTGTGAGCATGTCGTGACTCAGTGACAGGAGTCGTGAGCATGCTGTGACTCAGTGACAGGAGTCGTGAGCATGTCGTGACTCATGACAGGAGTCGGCGCATGTCCTGACTCAGTGACAGGAATCGTGAGCATGTCGTGACTCGTGACAGGAGTCCTGAGCATGTCATGACTCAGTGACAGGAGTTGTGCACATGCCGTGACTCAATGACAGGAATCGTGAGCATGCTGTGACCCTGTGACAGGAGTCGTGAGCATGCTGTGACTCAGTGACAGGAATCGTGGAGCATGCTGTGATTCAGTGACAGGAATCGTGAGCATGTCCTGACTCAGTGACAGGAGTCGTGAGCATGTCGTGACTCAGTGACAGGAGTCGTGAGCATGTCGTGACTCTGTGACAGGAGTCGTGGAGCATGTCGTGACTCAGTGACAGGAATGGTGAGCATGTCGTGACTCAGTGACAGGAGTCGTGAGCATGTCGTGACTCAGTGACAGGAGTCGTGAGCATGCTGTGACTCAGTGACAGGAGTTGTGAGCATGTCGTGACTCAGTGACAGGTGTCATGAGCATGCTGTGACTCAATGACAGGAGTCGTGAGCATGCTGTGACTCAGTGACAGGAGTTGTGAGCATGTCGTGACTCAGTGACAGGAGTCGTCAGCATGTTGTGACTCAGTGACAGGAGTCATGAGCATGTCGTGACTCAGTGACAGGAATCGTGAGCATGTCGTGACTCAGTGACAGGAGTCGTGAGTATGCTGTGACTCAGTGACAGGAGTCGTGAGCATGTCGTGACTCAGTGACAGGAGTCTTGAGCATGTCGTAACTCAGTGACAGGAGTCGTGAGCATGTCCTGACTCAGTGACAGGAGTCATGAGCGTGTAGTGATTGGTGAGAAGTTGTTTGCATACCATGACTGTGTCATGGGTTTTGAGCATGCTGTGACTCAGTGAGAAGCATGTCGTGACTCAGTGACAGGAGTCATGGATGGATTAGGAAAATGACGCTCTGAGAAAGAAAAACCACACTTAACAATGCGACGGGCAACCAAAGTGTGAGAGCAATTCCTATTAGGCCATTTCACTCGACTCGGAATCTTAAAGCAGCTGTGTCTGATAACTTTTACCCCACAGGTCTCAGGAGATGTTGAATGATTCTTACTTTGGAAGTAAAAAGTGCAAGTTTTTAAAAACGAAATGTATCTATTCCAGGACAGAAAAACATTCATTCAAAAAGATGTATGTACCCCATTATTCGTTGCAATAGCCTTTGATTTTGATTCAATACAATAGCTAAGATTTAGGTTCAACCTAGATGTCTAATAACAGGTGAATGGGTCATGAAGATGTGGTATGTACAGGCTGTATAGGCTGGAGTACTACACAGCTGGAAGGAAGGCTGAACATGCAATTAGCTGCAACGTGCATGGAACTGGAATTTATCATGTTAAACGAGGTGAGCCAGAAGGACTAACACAGGATTACATCCCTTTTTATGTGGTCTTTAGGGTAACCGGACAAAGGAGGTTTAAATAAAATATATGGTTTAAAGAGGGGTTGCCTGGATCACCCCTGGCCCCCAGGATATGGGAGGAGCAGGAGAGAAAACAAGTGGTGGGGGAGAAGATACAGCTGAGAAGCAATGGGGTGAGGGTCAACAGGATTCGGTACATCCGTGGTGCTGAGAAATGATGGAGCCAATTATCCAGACCAAGGCTCAAACACACTGAAATCGTGAGGCCCAAACTTTAACAACCACACTTGGAAAGGTTCCTCCCAAGATGGCAGGTGGGGTGGGCGGGCCTGGAATACTGTGGGGAGAAAGCTGGCACTGTGGTGGGATCTGAGACGGAACATCGTGTCCAAAACCCAACTTGCGAATAACTTTGTAAATTACGGTGCTTTAGTGAAATAAAGTTCTTAAACTTTAAAAAAACATCTAACAAGGGAAAAATCGCTCGTGTATCTCTTTTAAACCAGGTTATGGGAGTAAACGCAGGGTCTGATCACATGGCTGGGCTCTGGCATCTCCCTCTAAGCAGCTTGAAGAGGAGGAAGACCCAGATAAGGACGGAAGGATCAGCTGAAGAGGACATGCTCGGCCCCGGCACGCTCTGGGATGGGCTCAGGATCTCCGGGACTGTAATCAAAGCACCCGCCCCTCGGTCAGACACTGACCGTCACGCACGACAGAGCCCAGGACGAGCCAGTGGCTGCCACAGGCCGCAAGAATGCTTGTGTGGCTCCCCAGGACGTCAATACTGGATCCAGGGCTGTCTTCACATACCACCTACATTGCATGCTTCCATTTCATCAGACTTGGCTGCAGCCACCACCGCCACGAGCGTCCGTGAGGCCGACACAGGCCTGTCCCACGCCCCGTGCGTATTGGAAGAACTGGTTCTCCATGTCAACCTTTCCCCGACTCTGGCTCAGAGTCCCAAAACAGCAACACGTGTATTAGAAACAGGACATGTGGGCCAGTCTCTCTTCCCTCAAGTCAGTTCTCTGGCACTCCCCAAGTCACGGGCTTAATTCTCACTTCTATCCTCATGCCCAGAATCTACACACCCGTATCCTTTCACAGGAATAGACCGTGTGTCCTGGAGGCTGGTTTCCCCCCAGAACCTGCCGTTAGGCCTGTCCTTCACAGCTCCGGGACAGCTGGTCTGAAGCATCCCCTGGGCGCTGAGCCAGCGTAACTGCCAGACTGCTGTGAGCCTGGGCACCCGGAGCCGCCTTCAAGGAGTGAAGAGAGAGTGTGGCCTCGCCGCTTCCCTGGACAAGTCTTAAATGGCTGTCGTGTCGGCTTTTTCAGCTTGTTCGTCACATTAAGAAAATATTCAAGTGAGAAAATTAAATCCTTATTTTATCTTCATACTTTCCAACTGCCATGGGCGGTGCTGAATGACTTTGCATTTTCTTTCTCAAGAACAGGCACTCAGATATTTTCATCTGAACTTTTTTGTGTGTAATGGTTGACATGCGAAATTAAACCATGCAGATTTACTTGACAAGTTTTGATTGCATTCACATTGACTGTGTTCAAGGAATGAAAATGAAAAGGGACAGAGCTGTGCTTAGGCGGGCCCAGAGCTAGGTGCCACTCATGGGAGACCCCCCCACTCACAAACAGCTCTCAGGCACCTCTCAATGAGAGACGCCCACTCAGGGACAGCTCTCAGGTGCCTCTCAATGGGGAGACCCCCACTCAGGGACAGCTCTCAGGCGCCTCTCAATGGGAGACCCCCACTCAGGGACAGCTCTCAGGTGCCTCTCAATGGGAGACCCCCACTCAGGGACAGCTCTCAGGAGCCTCTCAATGGGGAGACCCCCACTCAGGGACAGCTCTCAGGAGCCTCTCAATGGGAGATGCCCACTCAGGGACAGCTCTCAGGAGCCTCTCAATGGGAGACAGGGTCAGCTCTCAGAAGCCTCTCAATGGGGAGACCCCCACTCCAGGGACAGCTCTAGGAGCCTCTCAATGGGAGATCCCCACTCAGGGACAGCTCTCAGGAGCTTCTCAATGGGGAGACCCCCCCACTCAGGGACAGCTCTCAGGAGCCTCTCAATGGGAGACCCCCACTCACAAACAGCTCTCAAGAGCCTCTCAATGGGAGATGCCCACTCAGGGACAGCTCTCGGGCACCTCTCAATGGGAGACACCCACTCACAAACATCTTTCAGGTGCCTCTCAATGGGAGACCCCCACTCAGGAACAGCTCTCAGGACTCCTCTCCCAAGAGGGGGTTTTGCTCCCGTCCTCCTCTTAGAGCCGGCGAAGGACCGTCTATTTGCCTGGTCTGCAAATTCTGGTCAATCTTCCAACCTGCTGCCTTTCCAAGAACTACAGGCCAGATGAGAGAGCCCTGGGTCCCTCTGTCTCTGTCCACGCCAAGTCCTACAGTGGTGGCCTCTGCTGCCTCAGACAGGACCCCGCTATCAGTGGCTGGTTTGTGATGGGTTCGGGGAACACTCAGTCCCATATGAAGCCGATGCTGGGCTCTTCCCGCTTCAAGAGCTGCGTCCATGCTGGTGGGCACTGGCCATTAGGAGCGAGCCCCAGCTAGTGGACTCACCCTGGCTCCATCCTGACTGCCAGCACTGTTGCTTCAGACGCCTCTGTCCCCTCCCGCTCATGCATAGGGGAGCAGGAGCTGTGACACACAGAGAGGAGGGAGAGCTCACTCAGGGGAGCACCCAAGGCGACTCCTCCCTGCCCGAAAGTGCTCCATTGGGAAACAGCAGAGCAATTCAGAAACATCTCGAAATAGCCATCCAGTCTAACTTTCCACCTGAATGGATAACTTGAATCTTCAAATAAAGAGGTCATCGGAAACAGAAAGTACACTTGAATGAAAGTATTGGCTTCAGGAAAATAATTCAGAGCCCCAAAGGAAACACTTAAAATTCCCTTCATGAACTACAGGTATGAGAATTCCCAGTGCTGTGGTTCAAAGCAAAAACCTTACGGATGAGAAGCCAAATACTCTACTGCGGAACATACCCCTGAAAAAATTTTGCATTTTCACTCGTTTTGTTGGGATTATTTTAGGTTTGGGGGGTCTCACCCAGCAGTATTCAGGCTACTCCCAGTGGTCCACAGCCAAAGAGCTACATCTTTGGCCCAAACACTGCATTTTTAAAGCAAGATAAGGAAGTTGTAAAAAGAAAACTAGAAAAGAAACTCTTGGAAATTGAAATATTTAACTGTTGAAATAACTGTTAGAGAGTCTATAATATCAAATAAAAATGTGCTAAGCTATATTATAAAGAATGAAAAATGAGGGAAAATACATGATGAAAAGCAGAGGGCCTCACATCTACTCGGCCTACTTCCCCCTTTTCAGAAGAAGAAAATTACTTAGCGCCACCCTGGAAATCTCTGTCAGCGGATGTAGAGGCATCCCAGCCGGTTTCTGGTCCACTTCTGGATCTGGGCCACATTGATGGATCAATCCACAGGTTTGGTAGCTAACAATAAATTCATAAAAGGAATTAGAGAACGGAAATTATAGCTCTTCTAAGAGCCTAGAAGAGGGCAGAGGCCCTGTGGTTAGATGAACGCCAAGCGCAGGCCAAGAGGCAGCGTGTGCGACCATAACGTGGGTGGGGGAAGGAAAGATTCTCAGTTCCCAGAGCAAGGAAACCACCACAAACAAAGCAGCAAAAATAAACCCCGTAACCAGGTCAGAATTTGCATGTGTGGGAATGAATCAGCTCCTGAGCAACAAAGAAAGGGTCGCCGGTGCTCCGGGGCACAGAGGGCCCGGCTGAGGGCACGTGACCGGGGCCAGCCGCCCAGTGTCCACTGTGTTGTGGAGCAGCTGCTGTGGTCCCTGTGTGTGGCAGCACCCACTCCAAATGCATGGATCCTCTTCCTCTCGCTCCCTCTCTCTCCCTCTGCCTCTCTCCCTCTCTCTCCCTCTCTTTCCATCTGTCTCTGTCGCTCTCTGTCTCTCTGTCTCTGTCTCTGTCTCTCCCTCAGATTCATTCCACACACTCACACAGACGCATTCACTCACACACTCACATGCACGCACGTAAACCTCGCTTATGCACATACAATACCACACCCGAGCTGACTGCGTCAGGGCAGCTGAGAGGGGACATGGGAGGGAAAAGCCTCAGAAGCTGCATCTCAAGAGAAGCGCGTGGCCGTCTCCGTGAAGCAGATCCGCGCTCAGGTAGCTGCCGTGGTGCCAAGTCTCTGGTGGCAAAGTCTTGTCCCCAGGGCCCTGCAGGTTGTTGGGGACAGAGCTGGGAAGGTGACCCACAGCAAGGGACCCAAGCCACTGAGTGGGAGCTCGTGGGGCAGAACCGAGCCCACACTTCACGTGCAAGACATCAAAGATGTCCAAGTAGCTGAGAAAACTGAAGAAGCTCTCTCGGCCTGGCCTGGGAGGACGCCGCAGCCTCAGGCTGAGCGCAGGCGCTCTCGAGGGCAGAGCAGAGGGATCTGTCCACGTTTTTCCAATGAAGATATAATTTCAAAGCCTGGCTTATTCCTAAATAAAAATGACACTGTTCAAAGCTGCATTGGTTTATTAGGCTAATGTCCCTAACTTGATAAATCAAGTGATTAAAAGTCCCACATTAAAGAATGGCTGTGGCAGAAGGAATCTTGAAGGCGCAATTTATTGGCGATCATATTTTTGCTAACAAAACTGAGTGAAGCCTTCAGTTCATTGTGTTTCAAAAACCTATAAAGATATCGGGAAAAAATAACTAAGCACAGATTAGAGAACGCCCTAAAGTTTGCAGAGCCAGTTCATGACTCGTACCGCAGAGAGCACTTAAGAACATTCAGAAGATAACCCTGAAGTGCTAGAATCACCCAAGAGGAGCGACCACTTTCTTTCTGGTAACAGTGTTTTAGAAAAGATAAAATTGCACTTAGTATATAAAAGAAACTGAGTGATAAGTTTCATGTATTAAAAATTATAGAAGTGTTAATTATCGCCCCATGAAATTGTTCAGTGAGAGCTCTATAAAAACATTTAGTCAGATTTAAGAAGTTCGCCTGGAGAAGTAGCCCAGAGAGGCAGGAAAAAGGCCCATCTTGGAGCCCTGACTGGCCCCTCACATGCAGGGAATGTCAAGTGATTTACTTACTTGTTCTCTGCCTCAGTTTCCTCTTGAAGAAGGATTATAATAGGATTGGATAGCACAGCGGGAAGGGCGTTGGTCTTGCCCGTTGCTGACCTGGGTTTGATCCCAAAACCCCATGGGGTTCTGCCAGGAGTGACCCCTGGGAACAGAGCCAGGAGTAAGCCCTGAACTCTGCTGGGTATGGCCAAAATAAAATAAAGATGATAATAGAAGGATTGGTTTGCAAAAATAACTGCAGCAGTGCTTGGCACACAGACAGACACACACACACACACACACACACACACACACACCCCATTAGCTTATACTGTTAAAAAAAATACTGTTAAGAATATTAGAATATTCTTACTATCTTTAATAAAGAAACTGAAAAAAAGTGCCCTAAAATTTGACTTTTCTTACATCTTTCATTTCTCCTAAAATGAAAATGAAGTGAAAGATGTAAGAATGAAATGAAAGATGTAAGAAAAGTCTAAAGTAATTTTAGAAGTAATAAAACACTACCACCCAGCAGAAGAGCTGATCTCAGCCCGGCTTGTCAGTCCTTTTGAAGCCCAGTCCAGGTACACTGATCCAGAGACTCACAAACTCAGGGCAGAGCTGCTGCCACTCTCCCCGTGGTGTAAAACAGAGGAGGCAGCCCAGCTGGTCACGAGGCGCCAGGGAGGGGAAGGTGGGTTCTAGCCCTGGCCCGCCACCCCAGCAGAGCCTTGCAAGAAGCTAGAGACCCCCACACTATGACGGCTGCCATTTTCCACATCCAACTCCCCTCGTGTCAGAGCTCCACCCAGCAGAAGAGCTGATCACAGCCCGGCTCATCAATAAATTCTCAAGATCAGAGTGACTACAAGAGTATCCCACCCTCACGGCAGAGCCTGGCAAGCTACCCGTGTCGTATTTGATGTGCCAAATACCAGTAACAATTATAGACCTCATTCCCATGACGTGATGGAATGGTTTGAGACTCTTTATGTTCCCGGAGCAAGCAGATGCCCTTGGGCTGCACTAGCATGTGACAGGATGTATGGAGATATTACTGGTGCCCGCTCAAGCAAATTGATGATCAACGGGAAGACAAGTGATACAGTGATACAAGATAAGTTATAAGTTAATAGGGGGAATTAAGATCATTGTATGAATTTATTGCACCTCTAAAATAATCATCTGATAGTCTATTTTAGAAAATTTTTATATAAATAAAAAGTAACAAAGTAAAGCCAAAGTAGAAGATTAAAAAAGTTTGACCAGAAGCCAATGAAACTAAAATGAAATATAGAGAAAATAAGATCCATAAAATAGGTATCTCTTGGATTTTGTAAAACTGTATGACTAAAATCTAATCATGAGCAACTATGTACCTGTGTATTTCACAGTGATTCAATAAAAACATTAATAACAAAAATAGGCATACCTCTGGCCAAGCAACTACAAAACAAAAGAGAACATTAATCATGAATATCAGAAGTAAAGGGTGACATCACTACAGATGCCATGGACAGTAATAATATTATAAGTAATTATGCCAAAATTTGAAAACCTGGATAAAATAAACCAGTTCCTTAAAGACACATTTGCTAAAATTAACACAAGAGAAACAAACCATCTAAACAGATGATCATCTTTTTTTTTTTTTTTTTTTTTTTTTTGCTTTTTGGGTCACACCCGGCAATGCTCAGGGGTTACTCCTGGCTCTGCACTCAGGAATTAGTCCTGGCAGTGCTCGGGGGACCATATGGGATGCCGAAGACAGAACCCGGGCCGGCACACGCTGGCTGCATGCAAGGCAAACGCCCTACCCTCTGTGCTATCGCTCCGGCTCCTATTTAAAACATTTAAAGAATTATAAGCTTCCCAAACCAAAGTACCAAGTTCAGAACAGTTTGCTGAGAATTCCACCAGATATTTAAGAGAGGATTTTTAGAACCCCTTCATAAGACGGAGTAGACAGTCTGCTCCTGACCCTGCCAGGGGTCTGACTGGCCGTAAAATGGAGGAGGCAGCCTGCTCCTGACCCTGCCAGGGGTCTGACTGGCCGTAAGATGGAGGAGGCAGCCTGCTCCTGACCCTGCCAGGGGTCTGACTGGCCGTAAGATGGAGGAGGCAGCCTGCTCCTGACCCTGCCAGGGGTCTGCCTGGCCGTAAGATGGAGGGGGCAGCCTGTTCCTGACCCTGCCAGGGGTCTGACTGGCCGTAAGATGGAGGAGGCAGCCTGCTCCTGACCCTGCCAGGGGTCTGACTGGCCGTAAGATGAAGGAGGCAGCCTGCTCCTGACCCTGCCAGGGGTCTGACTGGCCGTAAGATGGAGGAGGCAGCCTGCTCCTAACCCTGCCAGGGGTCTGACTGGCCGTAAGATGGAGGAGGCAGCCTGCTCCTGACCCTGCCAGGGGTCTGAATGGCCGTAAGATGGAGGAGGCAGCCTGCTCCTGACCCTGCCAGGGGTCTGAATGGCCATAAGATGGAGGAGGCAGCCTGCTCCTGACCCTGCCAGGGGTCTGACTGGCTGTAAGATGGAGGAGGCAGCCTGCTCCTGACCCTGCCAGGGGTCTGACTGGCCGTAAGATGGAGGAGGCAGCCTGCTCCTGACCCTGCCAGGGGTCTGAATGGCCGTAAGATGGAGGGGGCAGCCTGCTTCTGACCCTACCAGGGGTCTGAATGGCCGTAAGATGGAGGAGGCAGCCTGCTCCTGACCCTACCAGGGGTCTGACTGGCCATAAGATGGAGGAGGCAGCCTGCTCCTGACCCTGCCAGGGGTCTGACTGGCCGTAAGATGGAGGAGGCAGCCTGCTCCTGACCCTACCAGGGGTCTGACTGGCCGTAAGATGGAGGAGGCAGCCTGCTCCTGACCCTGCCAGGGGTCTGAATGGCCATAAGATGGAGGGGGCAGCCTGCTCCTGACCCTGCCAGGGGTCTGAATGGCCATAAGATGGAGGGGGCAGCCTGCTCCTGACCCTGCCAGGGGTCTGACTGGCTGTAAGATGGAGGAGGCAGCCTGCTCCTGACCCTGCCAGGGGTCTGACTGGCCATAAGATGGAGGAGGCAGCCTGCTCCTGACCCTGCCAGGGGTCTGACTGGCCGTAAGATGGAGGAGGCAGCCTGCTCCTGACCCTGCCAGGGGTCTGAATGGCCATAAGATGGAGGGGGCAGCCTGCTCCTGACCCTGCCAGGGGTCTGACTGGCTGTAAGATGGAGGAGGCAGCCTGCTCCTGACCCTGCCAGGGATCTGACTGGCCGTAAGATGGAGGAGGCAGCCTGCTCCTGACCCTGCCAGGGGTCTGACTGGCCGTAAGATGGAGGAGGCAGCCTGCTCCTGACCCTGCCAGGGGTCTGACTGGCCGTAAGATGGAGGAGGCAGCCTGCTCCTGACCCTGCCAGGGGGTCTGACTGGCTGTAAGATGGAGGAGGCAGCCTGCTCCTGACCCTGCCAGGGGGTCTGACTGGCCGTAAGATGGAGGAGGCAGCCTGCTCCTGACCCTGCCAGGGGTCTGAATGGCCATAAGATGGAGGAGGCAACCTGCTCCTGACCCTGCCAGGGGTCTGACTGGCCGTAAGATGGAGGAGGCAGCCTGCTCCTGACCCTGAGAGGGCACTGACTGGCCGTAAGATGGAGGAGGCAGCCTGCTCCTGACCCTGCCGGGGTCTGACTGGCCGTAAGATGGAGGAGGCAGCCTGCTCCTGACCCTGAGAGGGCACTGACTGGCCGTAAGATGGAGGAGGCAGCCTGCTCCTGACCCTGCCAGGGGTCTGAATGGCTTTCATTTCTAAACCAAAGATTCTATCTACGCTGTCTTAAGCAGCATAGATAGAATCTCTCTTGAATCATTCAAACAACTCTTCGCAAAATTCCTCAAATTCTTCAAATATTCACAAATCCAATCTAGTATTTTATTGAAAAACATTTATAAACCATGAACAAGTAGAATGCATTCTAGATATGCAAGAACTGATCGATATCTGTAAATCAATTACATAATCTAACATCCAACAGGAAGCACTAGAAGTTCTGGTCAATGCAATCCAACACATACGCACACACAAACACACACACACAAGCACATACACAAACATGCACACATACACACAAGCACATGCAAACACACACGCATTCACACACATGCACACACACACACACACACACACACACACACACCAGAAATAAAAACACAATGCTATGCTAACAGGGGGTATAAACACCTATTAGAAAAATCTACACATACTGATGAAACATCACAGCCCCCAGGTGCCTGGAAGAATGTGGCTTGAGTGGTTAAAGACCTTGAAAGAGGAAGGCCAAGTTTGGAGCAGTCACAGCCGTCCTGCTGCCTGGGCTCTGCGATCACAGCCGTCCTGCTGTCTGGGCCCTGCGATCACAGCGGTCCTGCTGTCTGGGCCCTGCGATCACAGCCATCCTGCTGTCTGGACCCTGCGATCACAGCCATCCTGCTGTCTGGACCCTGCGATCACAGCCGTCCTGCTGTCTGGACCCTGCAATCACAGCCGTTCTGCTGTCTGGGCCCTGCAATCACAGCCGTCCTGCTGTGTGGACCCTGCGATCACGGCCGTCCTGCTGTCTAGGCCCCTGCGATTACAGCCGTCCTGTTGTCTGGGCCCTGCAATCACAGCCATCCTGCTGTCTGGGCCCAGCGATCACAGCCGTCCTGATGTCTGGACCTCTGCAATCACAGCCGTCCTGCTGTCTGGACCCTGCGATCACAGCCGTCCTGCTGTCTGGACCCTGCGATCACAGAGCCGTCCTGCTGTCTGGACCCTGCGATCACAGAGCCGTCCTGCTGTCTGGGCCCCTCGATCACAGCCGTCCTGCTGTCTGGGCCCCTCGATCACAGCCGTCCTGCTGTCTGGGCCCCTGCGATCACAGCCGTCCTGCAGTCTGGACCCTGCGATCACAGTCGTCCTGCTGTCTGGGCCCCTGCGATCACAGCCGTCCTGCAGTCTGGACCCTGCGATCACAGTCGTCCTGCTGTCTGGGTCCCTGCGATCACAGCCGTCCTGCAGTCTGGACCCTGCGTTCACAGTCGTCCTGCTGTCTGGACCCTGCGTTCACAGTCGTCCTGCTGTCTGGGACCCTGCGATCACAGTCGTCCTGCTGTCTGGGCCCCCTGCGATCACAGCCGTCCTGCAGTCTGGACCCTGCGATCACAGTCGTCCTGCTGTCTGGACCCTGCGTTCACAGTCGTCCTGCTGTCTGGGACCCTGTGATCACGGTCGTTTGTGTCATTTAGAGCAGAGAGAGCTACAGCCCTCAGAGTGCACTAAAACCACACAGGCGTGAGTGCCCGGCTGAGCACTGTCACTGAGCACTAAGCACACAGCAGCTAGAGCCAGTGAAAGAGAAAGAGAAGGGGAGGGGCGGGAGGGGCCCTAAAGCTCCCAATCATAAAACCCACCCTAGCGCAGCTACCGGACCCAAGGCTAATCACGAAAAGAAAACCACTCTCCTCTGTCTCAGAAATGAACCTTGGAAAGTGCCCATTTCCACTTACGTCACCCATTAAATGACTTAGGCTCCAATCTAATGAAATATGTAGAAGATCCGAGGAGACTCACAAAAGAATTCTGACAAAATATTGTGAAACCCAAACAGAGAGACAATCAATTAATGATGAGTCAGAGAGGGAAGACCACGGGGTGCCCAGACACCAGTTCTTGCTATCAATGCAACGAGAGCCCCACCAAAACCACGGCCAGCTCTTCTGCACATCAGTAAACTGTAACATTTACACAAACAGACGAAAGACCCAGGATATGTCACTTGACGGTAAGGACAAAGTCCGAGAGCTATGCTGGCGGACGCCACAGACTTCAGCTGGGAAGTCACGTTTCCCAACATGCCCCTGACCATGGTCCCCTCGCGGCCTGGCTCCTTGCTGTGGCCTCCGCTATCTGACCGGGTCATCACATCTGCAGCAGTCTACGGCATTATCACCGCGGTCCCTGGGTATGAACAGCTGGTCTCAAGCTACAGAACAAGGCAACTTGGGGTCAACGGATCGGCGGGAGCACAGAAACAGAGCAACAGAATCAAGAAGAACTCAGAAACACCCAACATGGAAGGGGTACAGAGCCCCAGAAGGGGCAGAGGAATCTGTGGAGGGAGAGTCTCAGCAGGCGTGCCGACCAGCTGCCATCCACCTGCAGAGGGACCCCCCCGGAGACCGGCTTTTCACTCACACCAGATCCAGATCGTGAAACTACTTGTAAAACACTCAAGTCCTAAAAGGCAATGAGGAGAAAAACAAAACAACATGTGGTATGGCAACGACATCTTAGATACAGCATCAAAAGCACGATTCGTGAAGGAGGCGGTGGAGAATCTGGACTTGATTAAGGCGTTACACGTCTGCTCTGTGACAGGCATCATCAAGAGAAGACAGCGGCGAGACCCAGCAAAGGAAAACCAGTCGGGAGAAGGGCAGTGTCTGCTGAAGGGCCCTGATCCAAAGTGAAGAGCTCTTGAAACGCAATGAGAAAACAGATTTCAATACAGGCCAAAGGCGAGAACAGACCCTTCAGCGAGAAGACATGCCCATGGCAGCTCGGCGAAGGAAGAGACGGAATGTGACGGGTCCGCGGGGGACTGGCCCCGGAACACCACGAGAATCCAGGGACCGAGCACTGAAGACACACAGGAGCAGGAGCACCCAGGGCAGCTGCCGGCCTCCGAGGCCGTTGGTTTAACTCAGTAAGAAATGGCCAACGTCCTCGAAGCTCTGAGCCTCTCGGTAACTACTCAGGTGTGGCGGAGCACAGAAGCAGCCACAGCACCATTTAGTGAGTGAGCAGGAAAGTGGACACACGCGGACAGTGGGACCGCGGTCCTGCAACACACACAGCGGCTGGTCACACGGAGAGAAGGCGGCCGAGGACAAGGCCTCTGGGGTCGGTGAGGTCTGAGCCTGAGTGCCGCCTTGGGAGAAGCAGAGCTCGGGGGCAGGAATTGGGGCCGGGTGGGTGAAGGGGATGCCCGGGACGTTAGGGCAGTGAAGAGGCGAGCAGCAGCAGTGAGTGCGACAACGTGCCATGGAAGGCTCATTGTCCCTAGCCTAAGAGGGCGTGGGAAGGAGGAGATGTCTTTCTTCTCACTTTTGCCACAAACCTAAAACTGCTCAAGCCAATAAAGCTGTTTTTTTATTATTATTTCCAATGCTGTGCGATTATCTCACGCCTTCTCCACATGCGTGCTGCTCCCTAACAGAGCGCTAGGCAGCGAGAAAAAGAGACCACGGAATAATTGGTGGGAAAGTGCAGAGTTTTCCAAAGTGCTCTTCCAGAACTGTTCGTTAGGGAATAGTCGGGAGCTGGCCCGTCCAGCCTTGGAAAGCATCAGGCCTCCCGGCTCGGGGGTGCCCAGGAGGCACTGACCGCCCTGTCCTCGACTCAGTGCCCAGGAGCTGCTGACTGCTCTGTCCTCAACTCAGAGTGCCCAGGAGCCACTGACCACCTTGTCCTCGACTCAGAGTGCCCAGGAGTCGCTGACCGCCCTGCTCCCTACCTGTCTTCACACAAAGCTGAAGTATCCTTACTCCTAGGATACTGGGCCACTCTGTACCAAGGGAAATAAAGCGTGATGAGGACAATGATAGCCCTTAGGGGTGGACAGTGCCCCCTGCTGTCGCTTTAGGAGTATTTCCCGAGGCGGCACAAAGACCACCTCGGGAAATACTCCTAAAGCAGGTATGGAATGATTCTCCCTAGTTCCAGGAGTTTCCAGAGAGACCCATGGAGCGCTCAAGCTTGTACTCTTGGCAAAAGTGCTCTGCTAGGAAAGGGGCCTCTGCCCTGGACACAGGCTCAGTGGGGCTGCTCTGTGCAGTCTCTCCTAACGTGAGACTGAGATGGAGAGATTGGGGGGGGGGCAGCTCCATGGTCCTGAGGGTCTGTCCTCCTGGACGATCAGCTGGGGTGGAGTGGGTGAGTCATTCCCTTGTGCTTCCGGGTTAACGCAGTTCACAGCAGAGTTCTGCGAGGGAGAATGTGAACAGGTGTGCGCCAGGCCTGGGGCAAAGGATGCACCTCAGGAGACCCTAAAATGATGAAATTAGTCGTTGTTCTGAAATGAAAGATTTTCTCATTAAAACAAACAGTTTCCGCCCTCTTAACTCACGAGTGGCGACTGCCACGCGTTTTTAACAAAAGCAGCGATTTTCTCTGCTGTCCTCACTCTTCCCCTCCTGCCTCTCGCCAGCGAGAACACGCACCGTCTGGGGTCCCAGTGCCCTGAGCACTGAGCAGTGTGTGCTGACCATCTGTGGGGGTCTTTTGCCAGCAGCTGCAGCCCCTCTGACCACGTCTGCAGGGAGAGCACTGTTGCCTGAGAGGCACCAAAAGCTACAGAAGAGCGGGTCTGAAGTGGAGGCCGCTGGGCCATTTCTACAGGATGAGGTCAGCTGACAAAAGCTCAGCTCAGGGAGGAGCCTCGGGCCCAGCAGCTGGAGCACAAGGACAGAGCCAGCCTGCAGAGAGGGGCCTTCCCGGGCGCAACAGCACGGGGGACGCAAACACCCCTCCCCGCCCCCCTAAAAGGGCAAATTCGAGAAACGGAAAATCAATTGCAACCATGAAATGTATATGCAGATACTTTGAAACGTGATTCTGAGTATCGGAGAGCCAGCCCCAAACAGCTCCAAGCGCTCCCATCTTTGGGCATAGCTCAGACTGCTGGAAAATGAGCTCATGAGCCCTCCCCCTGCCCGCAGCCTCTCAGAACCTGGGGCTGCTGGGGGCAGGGCCCGGCCCGGCCCGCAGGCTCTGGAGGGACTCCCAAGTTTGGGGGGAGGCGCCATCCTGAGCCCCTTCAGCGGCACCGTGAGTGTCTTTCCCTGCAGGCCGCATGCGGTTTGGATTCTCATTTCCATTCTCTTGCTTTCAATGTTTTTGGAATTCGCTGAAGTTGAAACATCTTGGAAGAAAAGTTGGGTTTTTCTGATCCCCCCTGGTTTCAATTATTTTTTAAATCTGACGCACAAACAGTGCTTTTAAAGATATGTGGCTAAAGAGCCAAATAAGGACCTTTTGATTTTCTGAAACGCATGTGGTTGAAACCGGAGCCCGCTGCTGCCAAGCTGCAGCGGGGAACAGAGAGCTGCCCGGGAGGGGCTGCTGGGAGGAGAGGAGGAGGGAGGGAGAGAGGAGGGGGGTGAGGCCGGGGGGCCGGAGGAGGCGCCATCTCTGCCCAGCAAGACGCGCACCTGGATACCAGCAGTGGGTGCCTGCCCAGAGCACGAGAGAAGGTGCTAGAACCGTCACCGTGCAGAGAGCACGTGCTCCCTGCTAGGGGGATGAGGGTGAGTGTGACTGAACCCCAGAACAACACAGACGTATACATACGCACCCACACACATGTGCACACAAGCATACACAAGTGCACATGCACGCACATACACTTGTTCCCATACGCACATGCACACACATAAGCATATACTATCACTATCTTCCCGTTCATCATCTATTTGCTAGAGCGGGCACCAGTAATATCTCCATATGTCCTGTCTCATGCTAGGAGAACCCAAAGGCATCCGCTTGCTCCAGGAACATAAAGAGCCTCAAACCATTATATTAAGTCACGGGAATACCTAATATAAATGTTACTGGTATTTGGCATATCAAATACTACATGGGCAGCTTGCCAGGCTTGCCGTGCAGGTGGCATACTGTTGTAGTCACCTCTAAATAAAGCATTTATTGATGAACCACATGGCCGCAAGCGAGCCGGGCTGTGATAGTCTGGTCTGCTGGGTGGAGTTGTGACAAGAGGGAAGTCCGGATGTGGAAGATGGCGGGCCCCATGGAGTAGGGGAGGGTGGTCTGGCTTGTTCTGAGGCTCTGCTGGGGTGGCAGGCCAGGGCTAGAACCCGCCATGCCACCCAGGTGCCTCATGAGCAGCTGGGCACAGGGAGAGCAAGTAGCAGCTCTGCCCCATGTCTGAGAGTTTCTGGTTCAGCATACCTGGGCCGGATTGAAAAAAAAACTGCTGCAGGGTGGGTGTCGATGATCTGGCATATACACATATACACGATTGTACACATGCACACACATGCATGCCCATGCATGCACACAGGTGCACACACATACACTCACACACATACACTCACACACATATGCACACACACATCCCTGCATACTCACACATGCACGCAGACACGCGTAGCTCTGGTTGCGGAGACGGCTGAGTACACGCTTTCTGCATCTCACAGTAAGCACGTAAGCAGGGCAAGACCCAGCATTCAAGAACAGAGCAGCCCTGACAGAACACACCGACCTGGACGCTCAGGGAAGGACAGAACAGGACACGGTGTGCCGCCACCCGGCAGCACTTCAGCTCCCTCCAAAGCTGGGCGCCACCATGGACCTGGGGCCAGGCAGGAGGCAGAAATGAGGCACGTGCCCCTCCCATCTGGAGGCAAGGACCAAAGGCAAGAAAGAGCCAGCAAGGGGCGGGGGGGGGCGGCGGCAGGTGCCTCCCAGACCCGAGAGAACACCTGCAACTGAGTTCACATTCCGAGAGCTTGGGAGAGCATCTGTGGCTCCAAAAGGCCTGGTTTAGGGACTCAGATATAGAACCCCCACGGAACCAATGCACCGGCCACTGAGTCTCCTCTTGGCCCGCCAGACAGAGACACACTGTCTTAGTTCCCCTAAATACCCTGTGATTTCGTGCTATACAACAGTCACCAATTTTCAGAACATAAGTCCCTCTTACCTTCCGGTCGCCCGCACGGGGCAGCTTTGGGACGTGTGGCTCTGCATGGCAAACCCTGATGCAGTCCCCAAGCTCCACGCAAGTGCTCGCTGCCTTCAGGGACAACAGGAGTCACATGAGCTTATCTGAAGACGGGCGCCTTCCAGGCAGCCCTGCCTGGAATCGAGGCCAGCAGCTACCTTCCTAGTCAAGAACACGGGCTTCATTGGGGATTCTCATCTTTGAATTCGTAAGTTCAAAATAATTTGAGCTCAGTAGGAGCACCCTTCACAGATCTGTGGTTTAACATGCGCTTGCGTTTGTGAATTCAAAGTAAATAATAGCATGGTGATGATGACCGTGAAGGAAGAACAGTGTGACTCTCGTACTGCACTGCACAGAGGCAGTTCTCTGTATCTGCATTTGTCTCCAGAGGGTGCTCTGCAAGCGTTTCTTGCCCACTTAAAAGCAGCGTAAGTTACTACATCTATTGCTTCTGTTAAAATTCTAATATTTTACTGGCCTGATTACGTACATATAATTCAACACAAGAAAACATTGCTATTTGCATTTCCCCTATAACCTCTGCAGGCACCTGTCCCACCCAGTGCTAAACTAAAAGGAACAGCCTCACAGGGTGCATCACAAAAGCTTCACCTGGGAGGCCATTTCCCTCAGATACAGCACCTGGTCCGAGAAAGCAAAGGTGTGCGCTCTAATTACTTACTGACTTGGCGGACGGAGTAAAGAGGGTTAAACGTTTCCAGAAGCTGAGGAAAGAACTCCAGGTGAGGCCACCTGAGAAATGTACAAAAAAGGGATGCACAGAGCCAGTGCAGGAAATGCATTGGAGGACGCTCGGGGAACCCCTAAGCCGCAGTGCAGGGAAAGTCGGGGACAGTCTGGGAAGACGCCCAGAGCACACCATGGGCTTCATCAGAGATGCCAGGGTTGGGGGCCACGGGAGGCATGAGAGGGGTGCTGTTGGATGACAGGTTTAGCTAGTCTGGGAGCTTTGCTGTTTTGCCCACTCAGCTTAATCTACTTAAGCCAAGGTTCATTCTAATGAGGTCTCTCTTCCATGTAAACACTGCTAGAGGGTGTGGCACTTACAGAAGTCACTTTGATTGAATAACTTCTGACTTATACATCTACTAAGACTTCTATGTTTTCTAGATTGGGCACAGCTCCTCTTTATACCCACTGCACCCAACGTGGGACAGTTAGAATTTACCAGGAGACTACCACCCTGGCTACACTGAGACTATAAGACTATAGGAAGGATCATACTAGTTTGCTCTTAACAGGCGAGTGTTACCCTTTCAGTATACGGAGAACAAGATACTCAGAATCACCCTGGTGCAGATAATAAATAAGAAGGACCTTGTGGGTACCATCTAGATTACATGAAGCTCATGAAATTAAGATGTGTTACTTTATACCACCCTCCAGTGTTTTACATAAGAGATAATCTCGGTAGAAGTGATTAGTCCTTGGGTAACCTTTGTTTATACCTGTAATAGGGTGTGGCACCACCCTTCTACAATTAGAGTTCTTTGTTGGCACGACCCTCCCTGTCACAGATTACTTTGGTGTATATAAGGGGACTGACTTGAGGCCCCTTCGCCTTTGCTCCTTCTTTTTGGGTAACTCCTCTCAGGTGAGATCCTCTCTCTTTGGTGGGAGACTTAGGCTCTTTTGTATGGTCTAAGTTCGGACCAGAGCTAGAGTTCTTTCATTAAATTGGATTGCTGTGGAAGAGCTTTTGTACTATTAAAAGCCTTTTTGGAACTGTGCCGGACTCATGAGTTTTCATCCGTTCCCGGCGTCCTTGGAGGTAGAAGAAAACTTCTGTCCTGACACTGTCGGGGACCCCAGCAGCAACCCCACAGGGCGGGTCGTAGCAAAGACCTGGTGAAGGTGAGTCCTGACCTACATACCTGACACCAAGCCCTCTTCCCCAAAGAAACCCAGCCACAGAAACAGGGGTTTCCACTAGGTAGGAAACGTCTGTGAAACTCTTAATGTCTTCGTCATCAGGTCACTATTAATTTCTGAAAAGATGAATCACTCAACGGTTCAGCATAATCTCTAAGAATAAGATTATTACTTTGAAATGAAGTAGAAAATTACTGTCAGATTATTAGTGTGAAATGAAGTAGAAAATGAATGCCTTCACGTATTCCTCATAATCCTATGCATAACTTTAGACACGTTAATAACATAATCTGAATCATTCCTGAGAGCTTCGATGAGAACTTACTGACGCTGCGCAGGAAGTAACATAAAGCCCCTTTGCAAGCAGAAGTGAGAGGACCTGGCTCAAAGCGAAAAGGAACTGCTGGGACTCAGACCCCGCGGTACAGCTGGAGGAGCAGAGCAGAGCCCCAGCCTCCATTCTGTTACGAGGAGAACCTGCTGTGCGGGCACCTGGCCGCTGCCCCGCCAGCCGGCACACAGCTCCACAGGCTCGGCCACCAGAAGCTCCCCAGATCTCAACACGTGAGACTTCAAGGATGGCTGGCCTTTGGTGGGGGATGGCAAGGAGTCTAGGGAGACCCCACTTCTGGGAGATGGGCTACTTCCAGACCGTCACCCACTGTGGAGGGAACTGGAGTTTCCAGGCATCAAGCAACACTGCCTGTAATCCCTCATCTGAAATGCTCTAATACAACAGAGCTCCGGGAAATTTTTTTTCTAAGTATTTCCCAAAGAATCTTCTCAAAGATGAACTCTAGTTCCCTAAAACTATTAAGATGGGGTCAGAGGGTTAGTACAGAGTCTAAAGTACTTCTTAGACACAGTCAACCTGGATTCGATGTCCAGAGCCATGTATAGCCCCCACCCCGCCCCAAGCCCCTCCAAGGGTGATTCCTAAGAAAAGAGCCAGGACAGAGTCCTGGGTACAACTAACTGGCACAAAATCAAATAAACAACCAAAAATAAACCCATTCAAACGGAGTGTGTTGGTCAAAGAAGCATGGGAAATAATGCATATTACAGGTCCTGAAACAAGCTAAAGAAAATCAATAAATCTGACTAAGTTGGTGTTTCCCTCAAGTATGTAACTTGTTTTAAGTGAAATAACAACTGACATCCCTAAGCTCTAGTTCTTTGAGGGGGAAAAAAAGGAGAAATGTTGACTATGGACAATTGCAAAGATAAATAAAGTTAAATAAATTTATAATCAAATTAGGGTCGAGGCCAGGGAAAAAAATAAGAACAATGAAGACTTTTAAATTGGAATAAAAATGATTCTGTGATTCTTGGCCCTGTGGCCAGCGCAGTGTGGGTGTGGGTGGGGCTAGCCTTGGAATCTTGTCTCGGGGCCAACGAAAAGCCATGAGACGCATTGAGAGCGTCCCGGGCTGTGCACCCTGCGCCCCTGGCACCCCCAGGATAGAGGCCCAGCCGAAGGGGTGGGAAACACAGCTGCTGCTTTGAGTAGACGGAAAAAAGCTCAAACGCAGTTTAACTGGCCCAACTCCAAGTGACTTTAGTAAAAGCACTGTAGACTCCTGAGCACAGAAGCCCAGTATAGACGAGTCACATCAGCGGACTGAAGGAGGTTGTGGGGCCGACTGTGATCCATGAAGGCTGTGGACACGATGGACAGACGTGGGCCTGTACCTCTGCATACACTGGGAAGCAGGGGGCAGAGCCGTCGGCAAGCCCACGGGACAGCGGAATGCTGAGGCTCACCCACCGGTGAAGTCCACCCACTGATCCTGAGGCTAACCCGCTGTACCGAGGCTCACCCACTGTACTGACACTTACCCACTGTACTGACGCTCACTCACTGTACTGATGCTCACCCACTATACCCGAGGCTCACCCACTGATCCTGAGGCTAACCCGCTGTACCGAGGCTCACCCACTGTACTGACACTTACCCACTGAACTGGCGCTCACCCACTGATGCTCACCCACTATACCGAGGCTCACCCACTGTACTGACACTTACCCACTGAACTGACACTCACCCACTGTACTGATGCTCACCCACTATACCGAGGCTCACCTACTATACTGAGGCTCACCCACTATACCGAGGCTCACCCACTGGTACTGATGCTTACCCACTGGTACAGAGCCACCCCTCTTCACCGTTTTCGATATCTGATTAGTGACTTTTCCTCACTCATGCCAAGACCCAGGAATGGACTGGAGTTTATTTTATTCACCTGTCTTTCTTCTGTCTTATGATTGACTTGGATTTTTTGGGGGAGGGGGTTGTTTTATATCTTTATTTCTGCACTGTGATTTATGAGGCTCTTCATAGTCGAGTTTCAGGCTTACACTTTCTGACACGCCTCCACCACGGACCCTTTTCCTCCCAGGCGCCAGCCTGTGTCTTTGTATCGTTAAGTTTGATCTTGTGTTTTCAGTTGTGCCGGTTCTATGGTTCAGATATATAATTACTTAGGATTCTAGAATGTTCTATGACTGGGAAAATAACTCCACAGTCATCATGCAAAGACTAGGAGGGGAAAAAAAAATCTGACTCTAGACGCTGCTCCAGGCCACTCAGAGACCGTGTATATCAGTCTTGGTGGCATCTAGTGTGATGTTCAGCAGGGTGAGGTCGACCAGGTTTCTGACGCTGATGCTGACACCCATCCAAGCGCTGCCGGGGCTCTGTCTACAGAAAGCATGTAAAGAGTCAGATCCACTGAGAAGAGAGACGGTGGCAGAGGGAAGGGAGGGAAGGGTCTCCGGTGCTCTTACAGGTATGGATTCTGTTGGGGGCCACCAAGTCCTGAAGTGTGAGGCTGTGGGCCGCCCGCTAATCTTCAGGGTGTTAATGCCACTGGACTGAGCCCCCCAGGAGTTAAACTGCAGCTCGAGGTCCATCCAGAGAGCAACCCCTGTGAGAGGCTACAGGCAGGTGGGGTGAACATCTGAGGGAACCCCCCCAAGACCCAGCCACATCCCCCTAAGTCATTCTGGGAAGGTCCACCCCTACATTCTCATGGAACAGGCCCTTGAGCAGACACGTGCCAAAGGCAGCCGCAACACACTGGTCACTGGGGCCCATCCACGTTCTCCATCTGACCCTCCCAGAGAAGCCAGAAGCCCAGAGTTTGGGAAGAGTCCCACGTTCCCATGGTGGAAGGGATCCCAGGGCTCCACACTGGGCGGTGGCACAGACCAGCCCAAGCGCCCAGTCACAACTTCTGAAGGAGCCCCCGAGGGCCCGGGCGGTGGCTTCACATCTCGTTCAATGCCTCACAGCCCTGCCGCTGGGAAAGCTGACCTGGCTGACCCGTCCACACCGTGAGCTTCCCTGCCCGCATCTCTGTTCCTTGGCGCTCAAGCCTCAGAGCCTCTTATCCACGTCACAAGTGGTCCCCTGAGCTCATGCTACAGATTTGGGGTGTCACTCTCTGCCACTTGAGCCCCCATGGGGCCCATGATCAGCCTGGCTTTGTCAAACATGCTGAATCTGCTCCCTGGCCTCAGCTCTGAAGCCCAAGTGTCACCTCCATAAACTGAGAGGCGTGTGTCCAATCTGCGTTATGGGAGCGGCTGGGTTAAGTGGGGTCTGAGGAATCTCCTGATGTGGCTGTTCTCTGACTGCTGAATGCGCCGTGCCCTAATCGGCAAGCAAATGGGAACACTACAGACCGTGACAAGCGAGTTTTTCAAAGGACTCAATTTGATCCATTGATGGGAAAAAATCACATTATGTGAAACCAGGCACCGCATGCATTGTCTGGGACAGGGAAAATGCTTCGTAGCTCCAAATCTCTGGTCTGAGAAGCAGAGAAGCTACAGATGACAGGAAGCAGTAAGCAGGGGTTGGTGTGTGCTCTGTGCAGTGAGTGGAGGTTGGCGTGTGCTGTGTGCAGTAAGCAGGGGTTGGTGTGTGCTGTGTGCAGTGAACAGGGGTTGGTGTGTGCTGTGTGCAGTGAACAGGGGTTGGTGTGTGTGCTCTGTGCAGTGAGCAGGGGTTGGTGTGTGCTGTGTGCAGTGAGCAGGGGTTGGTGTGTGTGCTGTGTGCAGTGAACAGGGGTTGGTGTGTGCTGTGTGCAGTGAACAGGGGTTGGTGTGTGTTCTGTGCAGTGAACAGGGGTTGGTGTGTCCTGTGTGCAGTGAGCGGGGTTGGTGTGTGTGCTCTGTGCAGTGAGCAGGGGTTGGTGTGTGCTGTGTGCAGTGAGCAGGGGTTGGTGTGTGCTCTGTGCAGTGAGCAGGGGTTGGTGTGTGTGTGCTCTGTGCAGTGAGCAGGGGTTGGTGTGTGTGCTCTGTGCAGTGAGCAGGGGTTGGTGTGTGTGCTGTGTGCAGTAAGCGGGGTTGGTGTGTCCTGTGTGCAGTAAGCGGGGTTGGTGTGTCCTGTGTGCAGTGAGCGGGGGTTGGTGTGTGTGCTGTGTGCAGTAAGCAGGGGTTGGTGTGTGCTGTGTGCAGTGAACAGGGGTTGGTGTGTGCTGTGTGCAGTAAGCAGGGGTTGGTGTGTGCTCTGTGCAGTGAACAGGGGTTGGTGTGTGCTGTGTGCAGTAAGCAGGGGTTGGTGTGTCCTGTGTGCAGTAAGCGGGGGTTGGTGTGTCCTGTGTGCAGTGAGCGGGGGTTGGTGTGTGTGCTGTGTGCAGTAAGCAGGGGTTGGTGTGTGCTGTGTGCAGTGAACAGGGGTTGGTGTGTGCTGTGTGCAGTAAGCAGGGGTTGGTGTGTGCTGTGTGCAGTGAACAGGGGTTGGTGTGTGCTGTGTGCAGTAAGCAGGGGTTGGTGTGTCCTGTGTGCAGTGAGCGGGGGTTGGTGTGTGTGCTGTGTGCAGTGAGCAGGGGTTGGTGTGTGTGCTCTGTGCAGGAAGCGGGGTTGGTGTGTCCTGTGTGCAGTGAGCGGGGGTTGGTGTGTGTGCTGTGTGCAGTGAGCAGGGGTTGGTGTGTGTGCTCTGTGCAGTGAGCAGGGGTTGTGTGTGCTGTGTGCAGTGAGCAGGGGTTGGTGTGTGTGCTCTGTGCAGTGAACAGGGGTTGGGTGTGTGCTCTGTGCAGTGAGCAGGGGTTGGTGTGTGCTGTGTGCAGTGAGCAGGGGTTGGTGTGTGTGCTCTGTGCAGTGAACAGGGGTTGGTGTGTGTGCTCTGTGCAGTGAGCAGGGGTTGGTGTGTGTGCTCTGTGCAGTGAGCAGGGGTTGGTGTGTGTGCTCTGTGCAGTGAGCAGGGGTTGGTGTGTGTGCTCTGTGCAGTGAGCAGGGGTTGGTGTGTGTGCTCTGTGCAGTGAGCGGGGTTGGTGTGTCCTGTGTGCAGTGAGCGGGGGTTGGTGTGTGTGCTGTGTGCAGTGAGCAGGGGTTGGTGTGTGTGCTCTGTGCAGTGAGCAGGGGTTGGTGTGTGTGCTGTGTGCAGTGAGCAGGGGTTGGTGTGTGTGCTCTGTGCAGTGAGCAGGGGTTGGTGTGTGTGCTGTGTGCAGTGAGCAGGGGTTGGTGTGTGTGCTGTGTGCAGTGAGCAGGGGTTGGTGTGTGTGCTCTGTGCAGTGAACAGGGGTTGGTGTGTGTGCTCTGTGCAGTGAGCAGGGGTTGGTGTGTGTGCTCTGTGCAGTGAGCAGGGGTTGGTGTGTGTGCTCTGTGCAGTGAGCAGGGGTTGGTGTGTGTGCTCTGTGCAGTGAGCGGAGGTTGGTGTGTGTAGCTGTGTGCAGTGAGCAGGGGTTGGTGTGTGTGCTGTGTGCAGTGAGCGGGGGTTGGTGTGTGTCTGTGCAGGTGAGCGGGGTTGGTGTGTGTGCTCTGTGCAGTGAGCAGGGGTTGGTGTGTGTGTGCAGTGAGCGGGGTTGGTGTGTGCTGTGTGCAGTGAGCAGGGTGTGTGTGTGTGTGTGTGTCTGCAGTGAACAGGGGTTGGTGTGTGCAGTGAGCAGGGGTTGGTGTGTGTGCTCTGTGCAGTGAGCAGGGGTTGGTGTGTGTGCTCTGTGCAGTGAGCGGGGTTGGTGTGTGTGCTCTGTGCAGTGAGCGGGTTTGTGTGTGCTCTGTGCAGTGAGCAGGGGTTGGTGTGTGTGCTCTGTGCAGGAAGCGGGGATTGGTGTGTGTGCTCTGTGCAGGAAGCGGGGTTGGTGTGTGCTGTGTGCAGTGAACGGGAGTTGGTGTGTGTGCTCTATGCAGTGAGCGGGGTTGGTGTGTGTGCTCTGTGCAGTGAGTGGGGGTTGGGTGTGTGCTCTGTGCAGTGAGCAGGGGTTGGTGTGTGTGCTCTGTGCAGTGAGCGGGGTTGGTGTGTGTGCTCTGTGCAGTGAAAGGGGCTTGGTGTATGTGCTGTGTGCGGCAAGTGGGGTTTGGTGTATGTGCTGTGTGCAGTGAGTGGGGCTTGCTGTATGTGCTGTGTGCAGCGAGTGGGGTTTAGGTGTATGTGCTGTGTGCAGCGAGTGGGGCTTGGTGTATGTGCTGTGTGCAGCGAGTGGGCTTTGTGTATGTGCCAGTGCAGCGTGGGGGCTTGGTGTATGTGCTGTGTGCAGCGAAGTGGGGCTTGGTGTATGTGCTGTGTGCAGCAAGTGGGGCTTGGTGTATGTGCTGTGTGCAGCGAGTGGGGCTTGTGTATATGCTGTGTGCAGCGAGTGGGGCTTGGTGTATGTGCTGTGTGCAGTGACTGAGAGATGGGATGTGAACAGCCACAGGCATCAGCCCATCACAGGACTGGTGCTGTGTGCCTTGACCCAGTTGTCTTCCAAAACCTGAGTGTCATTAATAGGACCCTTCATCGATACTTAACCCCCTCTGACAATCACCTGAGAGTACGGAGGTTAATGAGTCTCTGGATCCAAGGCCACAGCCTCCGTGCTGTGGTACATCTCTGAGGGGAGGCGAGCCCCTCCCCGCTGAGCTCTCCGTCCTGCCCAGCCCTCACGCCCATACCGGCCCCTCCATGCTTTCTTGCCTCCGCCTCCGTGATCAGCCTCCTCCAGTTCTCTCTCCCTAACACAACCCTTCTGCATGAGGCAACTCGGGAGCAAATGCCGCCCATAACCCGGTTGATTGCACTGCGTGGCCCCACCCCGGCTGTGCCGGCACAGAGCATGCAGTGGGGCGACTGCAGAGACTGTGCAGCCCCAAGAGGCAGCTGGAGCCTCGGCTCTGGACACATCACCTGAGCGCTCTCTAAGGCAGTGCTGCCAGGTTGGCTGTTGTGCACACGCGCCCATCCTCTGCAACATGACAGAATCTCTCAGGGCATGTGGTTCTGTCGCCCCCCTCCGTGCCATCCTTCCTACTTCACCAACAACAAATAACACAGGGGCAGGACATACAGGACCGCGGATGCGGCACTTTTCTTGCTGTGGCCAAGTCAGGTTTGATCCCGACACCACATACGATCCCCATGGGGAGTGATCCCTGAGCACAGAGCCAGGCATAAGCCCTGAGCACTCTGGGTGTGGCCCCAAAACAAATGAAAACAACTTATGAGTGACAAGAAGCTGTCCGCATTATTAATACAACACAGGCCTCTGTTTGACAGGGAGAATGTATTCGCTTTGCAAAAAAAAATACAGAAATCACTTGCACAAGAATGCTGCAGAGAGAAAGTGGAGAGAGGTTTGGCAAAGCCTAGTCGCAGGTAACAAAAGAGGGAACTGTATGTAACTTTTTCATACATATTTCATAATATACCAAGACCTCCAAGTTATTTGATTTCTACCATCAATTTTAATCAATGTCTCTTTGCAACCTGACGCTCTCCACTTCCCCATTTAAAGTTTTCCAGATCTAACTCAGGACTCCTCTATTAATAAAACATGAAGATGAAGTGGCTTAACATACCTGGAGTTCCTCCTAAATTGGCTCACTGATAGTTATCTATTTTTTTCTACTTAGCATGAAGTCCGTAAGTGTTTGCAAACTACACAACTCCAGGAACTGTGTACTGAGACACAACAAATCAGCCAGCCAGGACACAGGGAGTGGCAGGTGTCTGTGTAACCAGCAATATTCACCTCACAAAGTGGGGAGAGGTTCAACAACTTCCCAGTACATGTTTGTGACAATTAAAACTAAGATTTGACCAGAGAACCCCCGCTGGAAGTGCAGATTGGCTGCCAACAGCCAATCAATTCTTGAACTGACTGCCGTGCACGACACTGTCCCCTGGCAGAGCGCCGCCGCCACTCTTCCTGAGAGCCAGCACAAAGTCCAGCTCCCCTGGAAGGTGGCCAGTCACTAAGATCCTGGTGTCCATCCTCTCCCTGCCTGCTGTCCTACAGCTCCAGGGACCAGCATGACGCCAGCCCCAGAGGATGCTGAAAGCCTCCCAGGTGCAGCAGAGAGAGTGGAGAAACATCAATTTTTCCGTGTCTAATTATCAAAATAATTTTATTCGCTTCTAAAAAGTCGCATCTTTTGGGTTTTTTTTCATCCACAACTTTAGTGATGTACTTTTTTTCCATTATGTATTCTAACACAAACCCAAAAAATTGTTGGCTGAGGAGACAGTTACTAAAATCAGGTTACGCTTCACTTGGAGTTTGCTTGGGGCTCATTTGAACAAAAATCAATGAAAGTTTAAGACTCCAGTGTGTGAGCTGACTTCATTTCCTTGATTCTCAATAATGAGGTGTATCCGCATGACATCAGAGCAAGCTGGCGCACAAGATCAGTGAGTGGGTCCCTTCCTGATTGGGGGGTGCCCCTCCCACCGAGGCCTGTTGCCCAGCACCAGGGGACTTGCAGACTGCTCTCCTATGGGCACACTCGTAGGTCTCACAGAGCTGGCACTGCCCTTGGGGAGAAAGACTGCAGTTCTCGGGTCAGGAGGCAAAGCCGGAAGGAATGCAGAGAAGACACCTGTCAGCTTGAGAACAGTGTGGTACAAACTGACGGTGCACCCGGTCAGTGACGGCCACCCAACACGGGGGTCTAAGGCAGAGTTGGCTGCATGCTAAGGAATCCCTGCACACGTGTGAGCAAGGAGAGGCCAGGACCATGCCTGGGCGAGCCCCCATCTCTCCCCAAGCTCCCTGTGCCAGTTACTGCCAGCTCCCTTCTGCCTGCACCTGGAACCCAAAATCACCTCCTCCGGGTTATGCAAAACCATCTGTCACTTACATGGATCATTTTTCAGAACCAGAAACTCTGCATCCATGCGGGAGGCTGAGGGAGTTAGGAATGCCGGAGCTGTGGCTCAGACAGAAGGAAAGGGTATGAGGGTGAGGTCAGGGGGCCAGCTGGCCCTGGCCCACCTCACCAGCCCTGCCTTCCGAGGTCAGTCACTGAAGCATCTTCCCAACAGCACCAGGCTCACGTGTGCACCGGGGTCCACCCACATCCCAGACACCCGGCAGGACTCGCCACCAGGCTGGGAGAGTGGTGGCAGATTCGGCCCCTTTTATTCAAATGTGCAGGGTTCGGCCCCTTCTTCCCTATGGGCTTGGCATCAACTGTGCATATGCTCTTTCTGGCCTCCTACAGGACACACGACGCTTTAGAGCAATGTGCCAGTGACTGAAGACCCTCAGCTGTCCTGGGGTCCATCATCGGAGTAGTTACCTGCTCTTGATTATTCCACAACTTTCTACCAACATCCTGATGAATCAAAAATGAGGCGTCTGCTGCACAGCTGTGCACTGATTGAAGCTTGGCTGTGTTTCTTGCTTGGCTCTTTCTCATGGACGTGTTTCTCCTGCCCGAGCACTGAGGCGTCCCACCCTTCCACAGACCCTCTGCCCTGTCTACCAACGCCTTCCCGGTGCGAGAGCCAGGACCTGTCACAGCCCGGCCACCGCCCTTATTTAAAACCCCTCTGTACTTTGAAAAATGACATTTACTGAACTGGGAGCCTAGAAAACAGATGCTAAGAGAACATCTGATATTAAAATACATATTTTTCAAGACTGAATTATGATCTTCTGGGAAACAAATTGTTGAGATCATCTGGTCACAAAATGTGATTTTCGGGTAGGAACGTGGGAAGCGTTTAGCAGATCTGGGACGCACACACCGTAAAAATTAACATCAAGCGCATTGTGGAGATGCGGGGGGGTCTGGGTGTCAGGAGGCCCGAGGGAAGAGGGGGCTCTGGAGGCTCGCAAAGCCCCATGGTTCTCGTTCAGGGAAGCCTGGCCCTGGGGTTGAGTGTGGAGCAGCCTGTGAGAGGCAGAGTCCAGCCCCTGCTGCTTGGGGAGGGTCACCAATGTCACAAATCCCACCAGCCTCCCCATCTCAGGCTGAGCTGTCAGCTGCGTGGGGCACTAGGAAAGACGCCCCTGCATTCCCCGGGTCAGCCTCTCCCCGGATTACCCTCTCTCAGGTTACCATCTCCCCGGGTTAGCCTCGCCCCGGGTTAGCCTCGCCCGGGTTAGCCTCTCTCCAGGTTAGTCTTGCCCCGGGTTAGCCTCTCTCCCGGGTTAGCCCCTCTCCGGGTTAGCCTCTCTCCGGGTTAGCCTCTCTCCGGGGTTAGCCTCGCCCGGGTTAGCTTCGCCCGGGTTAGCCTCTCCCAGGGTTAGCCTCTCTCCGGGTTAGCCTCACCCCGGGTTAGCCTCGCCCGGGTTAGCCTCACTCCGGGTTAGCCTCGCCCCGGGTTAGCCTCACTCCGGGTTAGCCTCTCTCCGGTTAGCCTCTCTCCGGGTTAGCCTCTCCCCGGGTTAGCCTCTCTCCTGGGTTAGCCTCACCCCGGGTTAGCCTCTCCCGGGTTAGCCTCTCCCGGGTTAGCCTCTCTCCGGGTTAGCCTCTCTCCGGGTTAGCCTCGCCCGGTTAGCCTCGCCTCGGTTAGCCTCCTCCCAGGGTTAGCCTCTCTCCGGGTTAGCCTCACCCCGGGTTAGCCTCACCCCAGGTTAGCCTCGCCCGGGTTAACCTCACTCCGGTTAGGCTCGCCCTGGGTTAGCCTCTCCCGGTTAGCCTCTCCCTGGGTTAGCCTCTCCCCCAGGTTAGCCTCTCTCTGGGTTAGCCTCGCCCGGGTTAGCCTTGCCCCCGGGTTAGCCTCTCTCCGGGTTAGCCTCTCTCCGGGTTAGCCTCGCCCCGGTTAGCCTCGCCCCGGGTTAACCTCACCCGGGTTAGGCTCGCCCTGGGTTAGCCTCTCTCTCCCTGGGTTAGCCTCTCCCCAGGTTAGCCTCTCCCCCAGGTTAGCCTCTCTCTGGGTTAGCCTCGCCCGGTTAGCTCTCTCTCCGGGTTAGCCTCTCTCCGGGTTAGCCTCGCCCGGGTTAGCCTCGCCCCGGTTAGCCTCGCCCGGTTAGCCCACCCCGGGTTAGCCTCGCCTGGTTAGCCTCACCCCGGTTAGCCTCGCCCCGGTTAGCCTCTCTCGGGTTAGCCTCTCCCGGGTTAGCCTCTCCCTGGGTTAGCCTCTCTCCGGGTTAGTCTTGCCCGGGTTAGCCTCTCCCTGGGTTAGCCTCACCCTGGGTTAGCCTCTCCCCGGTTAGCCCCTCACCGGGTTAGCCCCTCTCCGGGTTAGCCTCTCTCCGGGTTAGCCCTCGCCCCGGGTTAGCCTCTCCCCGGGTTAGCCTCGCCCTGGGTTAGCCTCTCTCCCCGGTTAGCCCCTCTCCGGTTAGCCCCTCTCCGGGTTAGCCTCTCTCCGGGTTAGCCTCTCTCCAGGTTAGCCTCTCCCGGGTTAGCCTCTCTCCAGGTTAGCCTCTCCCCGGGTTAGCCTCTCCCCGGTTAGCCTCTCTCCGGGTTAGCCTCTCCCCGGGTTAGCCTCTACCCGGTTAGCCTCTCTCCGGGTTAGCCTCTCCCCGGGTTAGCCCCTCTCCGGGTTAGCCTCTCTCCGGGTTAGCCTCTCTCCGGGTTAGCCTCTCCCGGGTTAGCCTCTCTCCCTGGGTTACCCTCTCCCTAGGTTGGTTATCCTCTCCCTAAAGACAGGAGGAAGAGGCTGTCCTTGGACCAGTCCCATGGGCACAACAGCAGTCACACAGCTTTGTGGGGTCCCCCCATCCCCATGCCCAGAGGAGACTCAAGAAGCCCTGAGGGCACCAGCTACCCCTTTGCTGCTGCTAATTCAAGAGTCAAGTCACAGAATGTCACTGGGCTTTCACAGCCACCGCGGTCAGTTCACCTACAGCCACAGTGGTCAGCTTACTACAGCCACAGCAGTCAGCTTGTTCATGGCCACAGCAGTCAGCTTGTTCATGGCCACAGTGGTCAGCTTGCCCACGGCCATAGTGGTCAGCTTGACCACAGCCACAACAGTCAGCTTGACCACAGCCACAGCAGTCACTTTGCTCACAGCCACAGCGGTCAGCTTGCTCATGGCCACGGCACTCAGCTTGTCCTCTGCCACAGCCGTTAGGCTGCTCAGGGAATTCCTTGCCTCTCCCTATACTGAACCGTGAGCGTTTGTAGAACCAGAGGCCGGGAGAGCCACCGCAGAACCCGAGTGTCTGCAGACCAAGTCCAGTGTTCGGACAGCCTGGAAGTCACCGGGGAGGTGTTAGAGATAAAATGATAGGAGACAAGACAGGAAACGAAGCCTCTCATCACTCAACACACAAAGGAGAGAGGAGCGAGGGAGCAGGAGGAGAAGGGAAGGGGAGGAGAGAGGGAAAAGGGGACAAGGATGGGGAGAGGGAGGGGGGGCAGAGCTGGGTACCCAGAGCAGACTGACATCACTGAAGCGGGAGACAACCCGCAACATCCAAATTCACAGTGCGCCTGTTCCTGTGAGGAGGCAAGCTGTGGGGGAGGGGACCTTGGGACACCGCTGAAGGGAAGGGGACCCCAGTGGTGTTAGAACACTGCATGCCTGAAACGCAACTATGAGTAACTATTCACAAGTCACGGTGTTGTACTGAAAAATTCGAACTAAAAATATCGAAACATAAACCCTAAGTGGACTATCTCTGCTTCACTTCCTTACTTTGAACCAAAGTAAGGAAAGTCCAGCAGCTGAGTCTGGTCCAGCCGCAGCCCTACCCATTGAGCCATAAGGGCGACTGACAGGGGTGGGCGCCCCATGCAGTGCCCCCCGTAACCTCTGTACCATGTCCCAGGCACGGAGGCTGACTCTAAGATGCACGACAGATACGGGGAGATTTAGCTCCCCTGACCTAAGCTATATCACAGCATCTCCAGAACCCTGCTCAGAGCGTGATACAAACCCCAGCACAGAGATGGTAAGGCTGAGGCAACTTAATCTCCGTGAAGTGAGATTAGACACTGTAGCTCTCTTCCTACAAGACTCGAAACCCAGGCCAGTGCCAAACATTGATTAAAACCATGTTTTTGTACCTTGTTGGTAAACCAGAATAAATATGTTTCTCATAATCCGCCAGTATTTAATTAACATGTGATAACTGTCCTATTAAAGCTAAATTAAATCCTTACTGAAAAGATAAAGTGCAACCACAACTTTTCATGTAAATTATAAATATTCACAATGACCTAAAACAAATCCCAAATACCCCTATCTGAAGCAAATATATAGTTTGAGGCGAATGCAAATTTGTAAACCCAAAAGAAGAGAGGCTAGGAGCTTGAAACATTGATTCTTTCTCACCTTTAAAGTTTTGTACTCTTTTACTTGTCACAGACTGAATGGGATTCACTCAGATATCCAAACAGAGTTGGGGATCTAAGATGCTCTGCTTCCTGCCCAGCAGGGGCTCCTCCACCATCCACACTGTCCACAGAAGCTCACATAGGTCATCTCTCATCTGCACCCCAGTGTCCTGCAGCCACTTAGCTGGGCAGGAAGGTCACCAGAGCAAAATCTAGGCCTGGATGGGCGGGAGAGCCATGCGAGCTGTATCCGGGTTAACTGCTCAGCACTCAGCATCTGCTGTGGGGGAGTAACGGCCACGGACAGGAGACCTGCCATCAGCTTTGTTAGGAAGAAGCTGCGCGCTTCGTGTGTGAGGCTAGGGAGCGATCTGAGGGTGACATCAGGTGGGAAAACACCTGAGAGACCGAGAACAGTCCAACTTTCTCCTCAGGCGCCAAGAGCAGCCCATTTCACATCCCCACCGATGCACGGACGCATGTCAGTAGACTGCTGAGACCTGGGATTTTATGCATAATAAACCCACAGGAGCAGCTGATCTCTGAACAACCTCCTCTTCTTAATCCAAGCACATAAATCACTGGTCTAAAAAGTGCAGATTATGTGTTCCTGAAAAGTGTGTGCTGCAAGCATTCGCAGGCCAGGCACACTCCATGCATCTGTCTCTCTGAAGGCCCAGGTTCCTCGACCCCACGCCACCTCAGCAGCCTGCTCCTGGCATCACCTGGGAAGGCTCACAGTCATGAGGGACAATGCTGGAAACTAAGACATGGGAACAGGCAGACTCTGCCCAATCTCACCCACAAGTGCAGTTGCGGCTCCTGACCCATCAAATGGGAGCTCAATATCTAGTTTTCGGAGGAATGTCAGAGTCTGAGACAGCCCAGCCACGTTTGTTCCTGGATTCCCCTGTACTCAAAGGCTCTCTTGGCTCTGCTGATGACGGTCAGGCCGACAAGCTTTGCAGAGAAAGCGGTGGGATCTCAGCAACACCTCAGCTGAGTCTCGCCTCGCTGACCGCCAGGATGTGGCACAGAAGCTGGCCGGGCGGGCACAGGTTGCGACTGGCAGCATACCCTTGCTCCAGGCTCCCCCTCCATGTGAAAAGGCGTCTGCAGCCTGAAGATGGCAACGCCAAGTCCAGGAGAAACAGAACAACGGCAGCAGGAGAGAAGCAGTTGTCCTTCAGAACAAGAGAGTCGGGAAAGGAACCGCGGAAGTTTCTAGAATGAGCTGGAGCGTGGCCACCCAGGCAGAGGAAGCAGCGCCAGGCGTGAAAGGTCCCGTGGCTCCTAAGAAGAAATGCAGGCAAGCCGCATGCTGCACTCAGTCTGGAGATGACAAGCTGACAGCTAAATGAACACGCCTGCATGCTTAGAGATAGTGAATAATGTGTGGACCCACAGGAACCCCCTATGTACTCAAGGGTCTGGAAGGCCAAGACACTGCCAATGCATACACCCCAGTTTACCAAACCACGGGCCACACCCCCATACGGACTCTCAGAACTTTTCAAATGCTGGTTTTACGATTTTCCAGGAATGCCTACGCAGTAACCCTATTTTATGTACCCCAATCGCAGAAGGATTTCTCAGGTGAAAGGGGGCTCCAAGTGGGAGAGCTAGAGAAGCCCGGACCCCTGGGGCTCTTTTGGAGAAGCTGAGGGGTCGTCCAGGGCTTGGCCACGAGGTAAGCCCTGAGCTGAGTGTGTGGATATGCGAGGTGTCCAGTGCCACCCACAGCCCCCTTCCACCCACAGGCCACTGGAATGTGCAGCACGGGCAGCGGTGTGTGTCGAACAAAGGGTTTTTGATTCCAGCGCAAACTGTTAGTTAGTCCGAGCCTGGCCAGCGCCTCCTAAACGAGGTCAACCTCAGGGTCTCTTTAGAATATTTGATTTTTCAAAAATGTCTGTGTAACTTCAAGAGGAAGAAGTCCCATGACGGCCACTCTCCACGTGGTGTCTAGCATCATGCAGAGCCTTGTGAAAGTCACTCTCCACATGGTGTCCAGCAATGTCCAGAGTCCCGTGATGGCTGCTCTCCACATGGCGTCTAGCACCATCCAGAGCCCCGTGATGGCCACTCTCCACATGGTGTCCAGCAATGTCCAAAGTCCCATGATGGCTGCTCTCCACATGGTGTCTAGAACCATCCAAAGCCCGTGGATGGCCACTCTCCACATGGTGTCCAGCAATGTCCAGAGTCCAGTGATGGTTGCTCTCCACATGGTGTCTAGCACCATCCAGAGCCCCGTGATGGCCACTCTCCACATGGTGTCCAGCAATGTCCAGAGTCCCGTGATGGCTGCTCTCCACATGGTGTCTAACAACATCCAGAGCCCCCTTGACAGCCACTCTCCACGTGGTGTCCATGACTGTCCAGAGTCCTGTGGCAGTCGCTCTCTACATGGTGTCCAGCAACGCCCAGTTCTCTCTGAAGGGTTCAGTCAGTGCCTGGAGCCCAAAGGACCCATCAGACAAGCATCTCCCCCTAAAGGCAAGTCCCATGGTGCTGTCTGAGGAGGGGACAGAGCATCCTGCATCCACTCCACGTCCCACAGCTCATAGAGCACATCCAGCCACGGCACATCGCATCAGGGCACAAGAATATCCCAGTTCCTTCCCCGGGGGCATCAAGGACTCACTGCACAGTACCAAGGGCCACACTTCAGTGAGATCAAGCACGGGTGTGGCCTTGAGAAACTCAGTAAAAATCCAGTGTGGAAGCATCACACAGAAACTGAGATTCCAACCACTGAAACCACTAAAACCTACAGGTACACCTGTCTTTCAGCTGAAACCTCTGGGGTGCCTCGGAAGGTGGCTGGACCAAGTCCCCTGCCAGGGCCAGGTGGCCTCACCCACCCCACAACTGCTACCATGCCAATGACCTGGCATCACTGCTTCACAACTGATCTCTGCAGAGATGCCAAGGCAAGGAAAGTTCCATGTCCACCAGTTTTCTTGGAGTGGTGGGCAGTCTCCCCGCCCCCAAATTCTGAAAGCCCCCAAGGCCCACAGCTGCCACCATGTGAACTCAGAGGCCTAGGTCTGCGGATTCTGAGCTCCATGAGGCTGCTCAGCACCTCCAAATTCCACAATTCTGACCACAACTCTGACCACACTGTTTCTGATGGGAAACAGTATAGAATGAACTAAACTCAGCAAACAAAGATAGTAACACACAGCTCAGTCAGTCCCCAGACAAGGACTTCATGACCCCTGGTGAGATACAACAATTTTCACACTTTTTTACCGAATTATTTTTGATAATTTCCATTAGTCATTTAGTTGTAACCAGCAATATCACTTCACTAGTATCACTTGTCCTTCCGTTGTTCATCGATTTGCTAGAGTGGGCACCAGTAACGCCTCCATTTGTTGGGAATGAGGTCCATTAGTGTTACTGTTTTTGGCATATTGAATACACGGGTAGCTTGCCAGGCTCTACCATGGTTCTAGGTTCATCCCGGGTTGGGGGGGCAATCCTTTACTATGTCAGACCATCAACTATCCAGGCCCCACGGGCAGAGCCCTGGATGTAGACAAGCCTGTCTCCTGTCTGCCACCTGCCAATACAGCTGAGTACTGCAGCCACATCTGCAACACCTCGAGGAGCAGGACCAGCAATATAAAATAAATTATTTTGTGCCCTGTCAAGGGGACTTGTGGGGGGGCGGGGGGGAGGGTGAGACTGAAACTGGTGGAGGGAAGGTCACACTGGTGACCAGATTCGGGCTGGAACATCAAATGCCCAAAACGACCATAGTATAAGCAACTTTATAAATAATGAGGTTAAAAATGAAGTATGTGTGTGTGTGTGTGTGTGTGTGTTTGTATAAAGAATAAATGTCCAGTGTGAATCCTCTAGCTCTGAGTTCTTTTCTGCACTGAGGAAGGGAAACAAAGCAGACTGTTGGCCTCAGTGTAGTTCTATTTTTGCTTGAGTTGGGTTGGGTTTTGGGGGGTCACACCCAGTGGTGCTCAGGGATTACTCCTGCTTCTCCTGCCTCTGCACTCAGGGATCACTCCTGGTAGGGCTCAGAGAGTCACATGCAACAGCAGGGATGGAACCTGGTTGGCCGTGTGTTAAGGTTAATCCTATGAGCCCAGTCCAGCATTGCTCTTTAATATTTTCTCACTGTAACAGCAGCCTGTACACACTACAGCGGTCTACTGTCAGGCCTCTTTAACAAGTCTGCCACACAACACCCATCCCCAAAGGAGCAATCAAGGGCTCGTATCTGAGGGAAATGTCGAAGATGAATCTCTGACAAAGTCCATACGATAAACGTGATTTCAGCTCCAATCTCTGCTAGCACAGGGCAGCACCCAAACAGCAACCTGGCAAGCTGCCCTTTCAGTGTGGAAGAGCCGAGGAGCAGGGGAGAGAAGGCTGAAATGGAAGGCAGGGGGGTGGGGGTGTTGAGGGAAGAGAAAAGAAATAGTTTGACCCAGTGGAGATTCAGCCTCTCCCTTATTTCAAGCTTTTGGGGTTTCTGTGCAGAACAAAAGAAAATACAGATCAAAGTGCTCTGCTCCCATTTCCTCGTCAGCTATTCAGTCTCCAATAGAGCTGCGCTAGGGCTCCTTCCCTTTCGCCTTGGTCATGGGCCGTGGAGAACGTGTTCATTGTGCAGCATGGAGACAAGGGTGATGGACCCAACAGGGCGAGTGTGAGCAGCCTGGCCCGTGCGCTCAGAGGTCAGTAGAGCCCGGCTGAATAAGGCTCCTGTCCATGTGGGATCGTTTCCACCGCTCTATTCATCGCTCCAACAAATCCCAGTCTGGGAGGACGCGCATGCATCAAGCAAACAAAGGATTTCACATGGTAATTCCGTCTGAGTCAGGCAGCTATGCTCCGTTTGAGAGCAAGATTCTTGCGTGCAAGAATGTGGGTTTGTTTTTTTTTCCTTTTCACTACATGGTCCATTTGCTCACCTGAGCAATGCCTATATTATCCGGAATGAAGGTTAACCTGATTTAAAAAAATGCATGTTCCTGCTCCTAGAATCGCTCAGGTAAGTTCTCATCAACCCCAGAAGCAAATCGGATGGGTTTGGGGCATCCCTCCCTGCTCGCCGTCACACGCCCACACCCTGACAGGTCCTTTGGCTTCTCTTTTCAGCCTGTGCTTGGCGGACAATTCTCCTTTTGTGAGATGGACAGGCGAGCAAATCTCACAGCGCCTTTCCCACAGCCACCGGGAGCGCCCAGCCCTCACAGCGGGCTCATTACCATAGCGGGAGGCGACGTGCGTCGGATTTAATGATGATACTTTGGCCTGTCCCATCTCCTTTCATGTTAGCACTGAGCCCCAGTCCATAATTGCCACTGCTCCTTTCAGAGAGTTTCATCCTAACACTTGGATACAAAAGGGCTCTGCAGGCTGGAGGCTGTGTGCAACGGGAGACCAGCGCCACTGGGCTGCCCTGACCAGACCATGGGCTGGCAAGACCCAGTGGCTACAGACACAAGTATCCTTGGCTCCAGCATATCTAAGCTAGAGAACCAGCACGCATGCAGTTCTGCTAGCCTCTGACTAGCCAGAACCCCGAGCTCCAGAGTCTGGGCTCAACTCCTCTACTCCCAGCACACACGGGCCGGGCCAAGCAGTAGCTAGTGTCGGGGCAGAGCCCACCGCACGGTCAGCACACACGGAGTTCCTGTGTCATGGCGGAGATTCACTCACACAGCGACAGTTCAAGTCAGCACAAAGGGAGGCTGTGCGTGAGTCTCACTGACCATGGCATATAGTAACTGCAGCAGACACCATGACTGGTGGCTTTGTGGCTCACATTAGCTGAGGCAGACACCATGGCTGGTGGCACTGTGGCTCACAGTAACCGCAGAAGACGCTGACTGAAGGCCCCGTGGCTCACAGTAACTGCAACAGACACCATGACTCGTGGCTTCTTGGCTCACATTAACTGAGGTAAACACCGTGGCTAGTGGCACTGTGGCTCACAGTAACAGCAGCAGACACCGTGACTCGTGGTTTTGTGGCTCACATTAAATGAAGTGGACACTGTGGCTGGTGGCACCATGGCATATAGTAACTGCAGCAGACACTGTGGCTGGTGGCACCATGGCTCAGTAACTGCAGCAGACACTGTGACTAGTGGCATCATGGCTCACATACATGGAGGTAGACGTCAGGCCAGTGGCACTGTGGCACATAGCAACTGCAGCAGACGCCGTGGCTGCAGGCATTTCCCTTCAGTGCTATGCTCTGCAACCCTCCGATAATTCACTTAAGATCCAGACTGAGTCCAACCCCAGCCTTGCCATCGCCTTCATTTTTGGGTAGGTTGCTGCTTGTTGTCGCCAGGCAGTGCGGCTTACACTCGCAAGACTATCTTTAGAATGTTGCTTAAAAAAGTCCCTGCTGGAAGTGCCTGCTCTGGAATCCAAGCCAAGCTAATGGCCCCACACGTGTTTTCTGTTATGCTATGGTTATAATTTTACATGTAGAAAGTGTAGAATATATGTCTTTTAACCATTCTCATGCACATCCTCTCATTTTAGACCCTGGTGCTCCAGCATGTCTCTGACACATCTCTGCCACCTACAGAGTCAGGCCCAACAAAACTCCCCTTGGTTTGGTCCTCACAGCCACCAGACTCCACCTGGAAGCATGATCCATAAAAAGGTTAGAATGTTAGACCTGGAGATAGATAAGCAGTAAACCAAATGTGCCTTTCACTTACCTCAGGTGGTTTACATTACCATAAATAAAAATTAATAAGTATATTCCCCCATGGCCATAACTATCTGACATGTAGATGAAAAAAAGAAATATAATTAAAATAGCTCAGGATTTGAATTCAAACAGGTTTATTTATTCTGAAACCTAGTGGCACATACATGCAAACCAAGTTTAATTTCAAATATTTATAAACGGTCTATAATTGCTTCCAGGGTTTGAACCAGTCAACAAATGAGAGTCATGTTACTTGGGGGAAAGTTGGTGACAGAAGTGTCACCCTCACAGATGTGTCATCCCTAAGAACTCTGCAACTCTTTGAACGATCTGTGTCGTGCTCAGCTTGTTCAACAGAACCAGAGTCTGTCCCAGACACGTCCTGGCACATGGGCTGCTCATGTGGCCACACACTGTCAGGAAGCAATAGCACAGCCTAGGCAGGAATCTGAGGGGGCAGCGTGTTAGGGGTGCAGGGCCACTGAGGGCTCCCCGGTCACTCTAGTCCAGACCCACAGATCTCGCCACAAGAGAGCAATCCTCGCTACAAGTGTGGCCCAGACAGCACTCAGCAGAGAAGGGAACTCAGGACAGAGAACAAGGTGGGGGAAGGTGTCTGCCTGTGTGCGTCAACCCCGTTTCATCTCCGATGTCATGCAGGCCCCCTCAGCATCTCCTGGGGTCACCCTGAGCACAGCCAGGCGTAAGCCTGAGCACTCCCGGATATAGCCAGAACAGGGGAGAGAACAGCAAGACCAGGGGAAAGAGAGAGGGTGGAGGGGGAGGGCAAGGAGGAAAGAAGGAAAAGGAAAGAGGAGGGGGAGGGGAGAGCAGAGGGCATTTCCCTGCAAGCACCGGTTCTCTTCCTTCTACCGACACAGCACCAGCTCCTCCAGCTCCATCCAGGCTGCTCTAAGCTGCAGATTTCCTTCTCAGAGCTGCATAGTATTCTCCTGTGTATGCAGACCACGACTTCTTGCTCCTTTCATCTGTCGTTGGCCGTGTGGGTTGTTCTCATATACTGGCTATTGTTCTAAGTACAGCAAGATTATAGCTGTGCATATTTTTTTCATTTTGTATATACATAAGATTAAAAAGTCTCTGCATTGAAACTCACCATTGAATATACACTTAAGTTCTCTAAAGAGACTTAAGTGATAAACTCTAAATATCTGCAGGGCTAGCCACAATGTGTAAAATAAGAGGGAGAGAGATGCAGAGACAGAGAGAGAAAGAGAGGAAACTGGGGTACCTGCTATTAAGGCAGCATGGGGGGGGCGGGAGGGGTGGGGTACATTGGTGGTGGAAATGGGGCACTGGTGGAGGGATGGGTGCTGGTATACTGTACTACCAAGAACCAATTATGAACACCTTTGTAATTGTATGTCTCATGGTGGTATAATAAAAAATTTAAAAAAAAGTAAATAAAAAGTCTCTGCATAGTGAAAAAACTCAAGCTTTACTAAAAAAGACACACTACTGAATGGGAGAAAATATTTAATAATTTCCAATATTTAAAAGCACACAATACGCTCACACACACTCTCACACAGTTATACACATGCACTCTCACTTTTCACAGTGCCTCAGTAAAAGGATTGAATTCCATCAACCCTGTCCACATTTTTTAAAAAATCCCATGTGCAGAGAGCTAAGTCTGAGTGCCCAGGTGGGCAGGCAAGTGGGCAGGCAGCTGTGGGAACAGAGAAAGTTCCCGCATGGAACCAGGTAGGTGGCCCCAGAGGTGCCGCTGCTAGCACTGCCACAAGAATACACCCCAACTGTACCCCCACAAGGAACACAACATCTCCTGGGACCAGTGCAAGAAAACCAAATGAGTCCCAACAGCTGATGCCATATAGCCTCAGAGGGAATGGAGAGAGCAGACAGGTAGGTCACAGAGAGCTCGCAGAAGGGGTGCAAACGTGAGCAAACAGGGAGATCCTTGCTGCCAACTCACACACACAGAGAAGCGACACAGAAGCCCACCGTGCCCGACTGGAGGGAGACAGCTGCCCTGACACACACCACCTCTCGGGCAAGAACTTCCCAGTGTAGATGTGCGGATGGTTAATGACTGCAGAAAGTCAATGGACAGACAATAAAACACAAGAAGGTATGAAAGCAGAAATGAGAAAGCTGCTAGCAGAAATGATCCACCTGAAAAATTTGGTGGGTGAAATGAAACACACACTGAGAGGCCTCAGCAGCAGAGTAAAGACAGCCAAGGACAAATCAGAAAACTCTCAAATGGGGCAAGGGGATGAAGTCACATACACTCTCTCACACAGTTAGACTCACAGAGTTGTTGGGGTACATTGCCCTGGTAGGCTCTTGGTCACAGCTACCCAGAGCCTCTGCATCTGGCCTGGAGCTCTCTCCTGCAGTTCACATTGTAGATGGGGGGCAAGAAGACAGTTTGGATCTGTGGATTCTTTGTATGGAATATTCTTACCTTGAGTTCTATGTTAGCTGGTCAAAGTTCTTCCTCTTATATTACCACAGATCCCTCCGTGGGACTGGGCAGTTCTACCAGAGTTCTCCTGGCTGTGTTTGGATCCTCCTTTAAATAAAACAGCCCTAACTAAATCAGAGAGGAATGCTGTTTGCCTCCTGGCAAGCGAGCACAGCTCTCAATAATCCAAATTACTGAGAGCATGACTCTCAATAATTCTGAAGGCTAGTACCCAGAACAACCCTGAAATAAAGATAATGATCTTGTGGAAGTTTGGAGGAATATATACCTGGCTGTAGAATATTCATGGTATAGATATACACCTTTTGTATTAATCTGAGATACATTCATCTCGGGTATCCTGACTGCTATCTCTACAAAGTGCATGCAGGAAGGCTTCTGAGGCAGACCTTGGCTCTAGCAATTTAGCATTTGAATGGCCTGGGCCAGGTGAGCTCACTTGGGGATGCACACCTCAATGTGACAGATTTCTGACTGCTACTGAGACACATCCTTGTGGGCCAGAGGGCTAGGTGGGTACAAGAAGTAGCTCTCTTCCACTTGCTCTCGGCCTGCTAATCTCCCAACCTGCCTGCCAGCCCACGCACCTGGTTCGGGTGCAACGGCCATCTTGGCCTAGGAGTCTAACCTAAGCACGTTGGTGTGGATCGGGCTAGGAATTTGGAAGGTTGGGGTTTTGTTGGAGGACAGGTTTAGCTATTCTGGGAGTTTTGTTGTTTTGCCCACTCCCAGCTTAATCTTATTTAAGTCAAGGTTCATTCTAATGAGACCTCTCTTCTATGTAAACACTGCTAGAGGGTGTGGCACTTACAGAAGTTACCTTGATTGAATAACTTCTGACTTATACATCTACTAAGATTTCTATGTTTTCTAGATTGGGCACAGCTCCTCTTTATACCCACTGCACCCAGTGTAGGACAGTTAGAATTTACCAGGAGACTACCACCCTGGCTACGCTGAGACTATAGGAAGGATCATACTAGTTTGTTCTAAGCAGGCGAGTGTGACCCTTTCAGTACAAGATACTCAGAATCACCCTGGTGCAGATAATAATAAGGAGGACCTTGTGGGTACCATCTAGATTACATGCTCATGAACTTAAGATGTATTACTTTATACCAGCCCCCTCTCTCTCGAAGTGTCTTACATAAGAGATAATCTTGGTAGAAAGGGATTAGACCTTGGCATAACCTTTGTTTATACCTGCAATAGGGTGTGGCACTACACTCTGTTTAGAGTTCTTTGTTGACATGACCCTCCCGATTGGATTACTTTGGTGTATATAAAGGGCTGACTTGAGGCCCCTTCACTTTTGCCTTTTTGGGCCTTTTTCGGCTTTTTGGCTCCTCAGCCTTGCAGCTTTTGGCTTTTTGCTCTTTGGCCTTTTGCTCCTTCTTCTAGGTAAGACTCAGCTCGGGTGAGATCCTCTCTCTTTGGTGGGAGACTTAGGCTCTTTTGTATGGTCTAAGTTTGGACCAGAGCTAGAGATTGTTCATTATATTGGAGTGCTGTGGAAGAGCTTTTGTACTATTAAAAGCCTTTTTGGAACTGCACCGGACTCGTGAGTTTTTATCTGTTCTCCCGGCATCCTTGGAGGTAGAAGAGAACCTCTGTCCTGACACTGTCGGGGACCCCGGTGGCGTTCCCGACAGGGTTTTCCTGTCCTTGGATTGTAATGCCAGAACTTGGTGAGTAAAGCTTTTTGAACTTTGCTGGATTCGTGAGTCTTTATCCATCCACCAGCTGCTAGTCCCTTGGGGCAAAAAAGGGGATTCATTCCTGCTCCCCTATATTGTTGGGAAACACAGCTGCACCCCAGCCCAGGTCAGCAACAAGTAGCAGCGGGGTTTTCTGACAACCACTCACTCTCACACAGTGACAAAGTCACACACACACTCACTCTCACACAGACTCACACGGTCACACAGCCACTCACACAGTAACACACAGTCACTGTCACACTCTCACACAGTGACACAGTAACACACAGTCACACACTCTCACTGACACAGTCACACATAGGCACCCTCACAGTTACACACAGCCAAACACTCACAGTGACACGCATTCACTTTCAGTCATAGACTCACACACACTTTCAGTCATACTCTCACAATCACATTCACTCACACAGTGATACATACACACTCAGTTATACACACTCACATAGTGACACAGAGCCACACAGTTACTCTCACACATTCTAAGCTATACACACTCACTCTCACACAGAGGCAGCACACAGTGACACTCATGCCCACACACACTTCCAGCTGGTTCTCGTGCTCTCACACACCCCGTCAGTGCTGTGAGGACATGCGGCCCCATGGCCGCTGTGCAGCATCAGATGCTGAGGACGGCGGGGTGGAACTGGGGGTGGCTGTGGGAACAGGGCCAGCCCGGCCATGTCAGGGAGAGGCAGCGAGAGGCTGGTGGCTCCCACTCTCCTTCCGGCTCAGAGCCTCCTCTATGGCATCTGGAGGCACAGGGAAGTCCAGGAAAGGGCTGGCCACCACCTTGTCCCCATCAGCCGCCAAGTTGCCAACACCAACACACTGCAAGAGAGGGAGAGGCAACGGCCACTTTCATCTCCACCATGCCCGGGATCCTCCCTGCCGGCTCTTGGCAGCGGGTCCAGGAAACACACAAAGGCCCAGGCCAGGCGGGCACAAGGCGAGGGGCAGCTGCCATCGGGACGGAGGGAGCTGGCAGAAGATGTGACGAGGCAGGCGCCTGTGCCAGTGACAGCACAGAACCCCCAGGAGAGACACATGCAAAGGGGGCAAGCCTGCCAGTTACTGCTTGGACGGGCCCCCTTAATCCTAAGCCGCTCCCCACAAAAGGCCATTCAGGGTCCCCCAACCCGGCGTATGCCTGCTGCAGTGACCTCATGAGAACTCCTGGAGCAGAGGGCGCTCGTCTGCCACAGGTGTCCCCTGTGCCGACCACTGGTCTCTGCAAAGCTGCCCGGACTGGTCCAGCCGCCTCCATCCCTTCTCCAGCATCTCTGGTCCTTGCAGCAAAGCAGGTGCTTGAGCCCGTGTCAGGTGCCCATCAGAGCAACTGGCCAGCTCAAGAAGCTTGGAGCCGCCCACGCTGAAGGCAGGAGGATGTGAGGAAGGACCGTGAGGGGCTGCATCCCCTTCTGAATGACGCCACGGGGCTGTTTGTTGAGCTTCCAGCAGACACAGGCAGACTCTGTTTCTTGCCAAGTTCCGTGAAGTGGTTTTGTGAGTTTAGGCCTCCCCCAGCATCAGGACTGGGACAGGAAATTCTGTCACCGTGGCTCAGTCAGACGCACGCTGAGGGGAACGTAGTTTATGGTAAAGAGGGAGATGAGGCTTTCTGGCCCAGGTGGAAGCTGAGCAAGTCCCAGCATCAGTGACAGGGCAGGCCCCACGCAGAGGGACGCAGAGGGGACGGCGGCTCTCAAGGACCACAGCCACATGACCAAGACGGTCTTATGCATGACAAGGATAAAGGCCAGGAGACCGTGCAGGGGTCCAGACACCTCCCTTTGCACACAGAAAACCTGGGTGTCACCCCCGCACCACATAGGAGCCCTACCCCCTCACCGGACAACCCCTGAGCACAACCAGGAGAGAACAACCAAGACCGCCTGATTTCCTCCACCAGTGAGGCCACCCAAGGACAAGCAGCCATTGGGGAATGGGTCTTTACCGGCCTGGGTGGTCTGTGACGTCTGTGGGTGTGACAGGACAGTAACGGTGCTGGGCCCTGGAGGCTGGTGGGCAAAGCAGCAGCCGAGACCTTGGTCACGGATGGGTCAAAGGAGAAGGCTCGGCCAACAGGGGAGGGGCACAGTCCTAGCTAGACCCCCATCTGCACCCTGCCTGGGCCTCCCAGGAACTAGCATGGTCCTGGGTCCCTTCTGCTTCAGGGAACATGCCAAGGGTGCTGATACCTCCAGCTCTACCCCCAGGCTGACCGAGATTAATCTAAAGAGGTTTTACTGGGTCTAACCTGGGCAGAACCAACCTCTCCCCTCTGCAGAGGAATTCAACACCATTCTCTTTGGAAAGCAGAACATGGAACCTGAAGGCGACTCTCCAGGGAAAGGCAGAGCTCAGGTTTGTTCTCAAGGAGGGAGCACGACACTGCCTGCTGGCCTTCTGTCCACAGGAAGCTGTCCACACTTCCCAAGGGGAAAACAGTGCCCAAGGCCCCCAGCAGGCCGCGAAGCCCCTAAGGCTCAACCTTCCATCCCAACCTCGTTTGAAACTAGCCCCAGGTCTGGGGCTGAGCTGTGAATGTGGCTGACCACTCGCCCACCTGCAGGGGTTGTCCCTCACTTACCCCAGCGCTGGCCACCGACACTCCCTCTATACCCCAGATCCGTCTCCTAGGTACTGGACTCCCTGCACAGGATGAGGAAAACATTGACCAGCTGCCAACTGGGATCAAATATCTCATCATTCCAAATTCCTCACCATGTCCGTCGAGTGCCACACTCCCTGCTGACCCCCTGCTGCTCTCAGGAGAGACTGACTTCAGGTCAGGCCACGGCCGTGACACCCAGACTGGCAGAGCCTAAACTGAAAGGAAATTCAGCATAAACTAGTTCTGACGAGCCGTGCTCAGGATATCTCCTGTTCCTGCACAAGGTTCCCCAACTCTCCAAACCCCTGGCAACTCAGAACAAGCGTCAAGAGTTTGTTCCTTAAGAATTTCCTTCTGAGTTTCTTCCTTAAGAATCCGTTCTAAGCACACAGGTCCTAACAAGGAAGCAGACACAGGGATCCAGCTGGGGGCAGATGCAGGAGACCTGGGAAGAACCGAGCACACGGGGACAATCCTGCAGCAGAAAGTTGTTCTGAGTGCAACAGTAAGGTCAACAGCAGGGCGGCTCAGGAGATGGCCAAGGAGGACCCGCCCCACCTGACCAGGAATGGGTCATCGCCAGGCAAAAAAAATACCCTGAAACCATCCTTTGGGTGATGTAATTCATCCTAAGTCATCCTGAGGTCCCGCCTTCCTCCTTAGCAAGCCATGTAAACTGAACATGCATCCCCACGCTGGCGTGCATGTCACAATTCCCACACAAATGAGCAAGTGGACAAGCCTACGGGCTGTGTGGACTCCGTGTGCTATAAGGAACCAGGCAGAGAAACTGGCCTGTGCAAGGGGCTGGGATGGCCCACCTCAGAGCAGGGGTGAGCAAAGCAGTCCCAGAACCACCTCTTCAAAGACCCATTTCTAGGGGCCGCCTCCAAGCCTCCCTCTCCTGCCCTTGTGTCCTCTCTAACTCCCCCATCACTTCACTGGGGACATCAGCATGACGGGCCCTTTGTTGCTGGAGTTCATTGACGGGAGCCACTTCATTGTTAGTCCGTGGACAAAGGGGTCCAGGACCAGCACATGTGGTTCCCATGGAAACTTGCCCAGAGAGCAGGGCAGGAGACGGCCCAGCACTCCGGCCCTGTGGGGGAGACATGACTACCCATGTGCCCTCATCCTTCTGGGTTTGCCAGCCAAATGTTGCCTCCAACAAGCGCCCCTGAGCTCATGCCAGCTGGGCCGGAAGGTGGCTGGACACGATGGCCACATACAGAGAGGGGGATTGTTGGGAAACAGGGTAGGGGTGACCCTGTCTCATACCAGGAACTCGGGTCACACGTGCAGAGAGAAGAACCCTCGCGGAGACTCGACTGAGGAAAAGGAAATAATGCACCACCCAAGATTGCAGCCCTGGGTCCCAGAGCACACGAGGCTGCCAGGAGCAGCTTCTGCCTCCTGGCGTGTCTACACGCCCAAGCCCTACTTGGGGGATACCTCAACAGCAGCACCTAACCCTGCTGGCGGTGCTCCCCAGCACAGCCCGGAACCCGAGGTCCCAGCCCCATGGGCTACCTGCAGCAGCGGGCCTGGCCCCTTCCACAGAGGCTTGAGCTCCTGGAGCCGCCCTGTGCCCTGGGCTCAGCCGAGCAGGACAGAGGGCAGTGACCGGCACCAGCTTCCAGCTAGAGGGGCAGGAGGCTCAAGGGTCAGCACCAAGCAGGCTCATGTCAGCCGAGGTCCCAGGAGCCAGAACACGGCCCCGAGATCTGTCCTGGAATCCCCAGAGAGTCTCTCAGTTTCCAGACCCTACTTGCACACCTGACACCTGCCCAAACAGCACGTTAAGAATCAGTCAGGGCTCGGGAAGGAGGTTTTGTCTATACAGCACCCACGTGAGCCTGTCCACTCAAGGGAGGCTTTGTCTACATAGCACCCACATGAGCCTGTCCACTGAGGGAGGCTTTGTGTGCACAGCACCCAAGCAAGCCTATCCACTTGAGGGAGGTTTTTTCTACAGAGCACCCAAGCAAGTCTATCCACTGAGGGAAGGATGATCCAACAGATTCCCTGATGGTGGAACCTGATGGATCATCCTTTATTCACAGCCATGGGTTTTGTATTGTGAATGAAAGATTGCTTCTCTTTCTGTGCCCTTTCTTCTCTCTTTTATGTTCCTTTACATATGCGTATTCTACTACAAAGAATTTTTGTATAGACACAGGAAGACAATTAAGGCTATGCATTTGTGATTTAGGAGTTAATTAGCTCTGAATCAGTTACTCCTGGGCATCCATCATATTTTCTAACTTAAAACCTCAGTTGCTATTAGACTGATTCTAATTCCTTATACCCCCAAAGGAGGGTCCCATCAAGGGATTGGATGGACCCAGGGCAAACCGTGATTAAGCTACCCTGACCTTGACGTGGTAAAGGCCACGACCTGAGCAATATTATAATCTAAGAGCAAGGTCATTGAACAAATTTTGTCCTGACCCAAAGAGAAGCAATGGATCAAAAGGACTCTGCGGGGATTAGGAATAAAAACAACCTGGAGAGAAGAATGTATTCTGTACTAATGGCCCCAGGAATGGTCACCCTATAATTTTAATCCCAGGTGTAGATAAATGTCTTACTGTATTTACACAAAATGACCAGAAATGTTATTAAAATGATTGTTTACCAGCACGCTAGGATTCCACCCTCATCCTGGGCAGGCTTACAGCCCCAGGAGATCAGTCTCTGGGGAGTCCCCTGGTGGTTCGCCCTAGTAAGGGTCAGCTTTCCCTCACCTCACTGTTTCCGGATTAAAGGCCTTTACCTCTTGTGATTCCCTTCCCCAACCTTTTGTAAAGTTTGTTCCTCGGCAGATTTGGTGGAGTTAGGTGGAATGAGTGAGTGGGGAAGAGATTAAAGCGCCAGATTTTCTAGAGTCTGTGGTCTTATTCCTTTGTCCATCGGTCAGTGGACCACTGTCAGCCCCAAACACAGCCAGGGAACCCGCTAAACCCCAAAATGTGTTGGGGGTCCTTTTCAGTCCCAACAGAACCAACTCACAAACTAATATTCTGCTGGCGAGGCAGAATATACTGGCCTTGCCCAGCACCTAAAGGACAGTCTGTCCATCAGGGACCAGCACAGCTGGGCTCAGACACCATCAGGTATCAGTACACCTGGGCTCAGAGACCACCAAGCACCTTGGAAGGACCCCTGGAACTCCTCCACTCTTAACTGCATCAGACCTAGTGCCAGAGTTGCCCCCTGAGGAGAGTGAGAGGCAAACCCTGGAGACTTTTCTCCTCCTTCTTAGGCTATGATGCCCGAATCCTACATTCCCGGTCCCAGGGGCTTTTGGTCACTGCCAGTGTCCAGGTAGGCCATCAACACTCTCAAGCGATGAGACATCGCTTGGGGGAAACATGCAATTCGAATAATGTTGGCGTGACATAGAGTGTTGGCAGAGACCTAAGAAAAGAGAATCAATGTTCTTTCAACACGAGAAGAGATGACACACAGAGCATCTAGCTTGCCCTGGGAATATTATCCGAGAAATGACTGCCAAGTCTTCTCCGGTGACAGGCAATCTTCAGGCTTACTTATACAAGTGTTGCTTTGTGTGTGTGCCGCTGAGCACCCAGGTCTAGCTTCCAGGTGTGCTCTCAGGAATTTGTGCTGAAAGGCCAGTGGGCCTGTCCTCCTGGGCCGAAGGGAGAGTCTTCTGTTCCATGCTGCTGCAAACTGCTGGTTTATCCAAATCATTAGCAGGTTGCCCTCACCTCAACCCCCACTTACGTCGTGGGCCTCAGGGTCCAGAGGCGGTCTCAGTACAATTCTGAAGTGAGGAGAAATGCCCACAGCGCTGCTTCCAGCACTCAGGGGTAGCCCCCTGCAGGACAGGCTCATGCCAGACACCAGCACTCCTTTCTCCAAGCTGTGAGTAGACACGATCATAAAAACAGAAAGTCTGAAGCAATGTAGATGCGAATGAAAAACCACACTGATATTGACAACATATGACAGGGGATGAGCCTTTCTGTATGAAGAACTGCAGAGCACTGCATGAAGAACGCCTGGACAAGGGGGTAGAGGCTGGACACCGTTTCTGGAGGGCACGCCCGACCCTAGCAGCTGAGGTTGCACAACGGAATTCTGTAGAGCAGAAGGCAGCCAGTACTGCACCGTGGCTGACCCTCCTGCAAACGCACAGGAGAATGTGGCTGGAATCCACACTGCAGTTCCAGAAACCAAAGCCCAGAAATGCCGCATAACTTAGGAAAATCACTGAGACAGAAGTGGGAGTTAGGATTCACATGCAAAACACTGGGCCTCAGAGCCTTAAATCTGTCGACCCCGAATTTCTACAGTCTTTTAGAAATCTTTCTCCAATAAATTACTGAGGATTTGCACCAGGGTTCACATGCAATTTTGTTGAAGGCTGGCTCATTTGTAACAGCACAATCTTAGGGGGCAGCCTACATGTCTAATGATTGGCTACTGGTTGAATAAATTAGAGGCGCCCACCAACAGGCATGCAGCCGTGTAAAAATCATTTCTCAAGAATTGCCAAGGGCACCGGGCGAGGGGAGGCAGCATGTGAAATATGACCGCAAATTTAGACATAAAAACAAGGTCTGTATTAGTAATATTTGAATGATATATATCAAAATGCTAACAGCGACTTGTTAGAGAAATCATAGAAAATTTTCATTCCTTGCTTCATAGCTTCCATATTTTCAATATCTGCTATTTACAAAAGCCTTTTGTCACGCTAACTTTCTACGCATGATCACAGGCCTTAGCCCTTATGGGCCTGAAGGCCCCACACTTCTCATTCTCTCCTCCTTTCCTCATTGTTTCTTTTCATGCATGTAGTTTTTTCAAAATTCCTTATTTGTAGTTTACCACTTACTTTGTGTTTTTATTACAAAATGCCTTAACTCCAAATGGGATCCAGTGTAAAACTTCAACATGGAAACAGCTTAGCAATCACTGAGACTCCAATGCCGCCAGCCCCAGATAGGGCTAAAAACGCAACTGCAAGGCACAAGCTTGAGAAAGCGGCTCTTTGTGCACAAAAAGCAAAGCGTTAAGCTTCCTTTCATGTCCCAGCCTCCACCAGCTGAACACTTTACTGGCACTTTCACAAAAACATCACTAGGTGCGGGACCATCTGCAGACCCTGGAACACATTTTCCAGTCCTGAATTTAGAGCGAATCTAAATATCACATCCACAATCTCTCTGAGCTTGTGCTTCGAGATGGATGCGGACACAGCTTCCACCTGCCCCAAGCATGTCCCCAGACCGCAGCTCCGCAGGGCAGGGCAGAGACAGAACCAGCATCCCTGGGGAGCCCGAGCTCCAGCTCTCCACAAAAGCAGGGGGCGCTCCCGTGCAACCAGAGCAAGCCTGCTGCTCTCAAAGCTGCACTGGGGGACCGCAGGATGTTGGGTTCGGCCCAGCTCAAAATTGTATGCTACAGCCACGGACAAAAATACCAAAACTTCTTGGAGTGCACACACACCATCCTTTACAGGGTCAGGTCTACCAACTCGGGCAAGCTTGCTGAAACCTGCGTGATTCCATGTCTAATGAGAACAGACAGACATATGTGCATGTACATGCATACATAGGTACACACAGACAAACATGAAACCTGCGTATTCCATGTCTAATGAGAACAGACAGACATTATATACATGTACATGCATACATAGGTACACACAGACACACATGAAACCTGCGTATTCCATGTCTAATGAGAACAGACAGACATATGTGCATGTACATGCATACATAGGTACACACAGACAAACATGAAACCTGCGTATTCCAGGTCTAATGAGAACAGACAGACATTATATACGTGTACATGCATACATAGGTACACACAGACACACATGAAACCTCGCATTCCATGTCTAATGAGAACAGACAGACATATGTGCATGTACATGCATATATAGTTACACACAGACACACATGAAACCTGGCGTATTCCATGTCTAATGAGAACAGACATATATGCATGTACATGCATACATAGGTACACACAGACACACATGAAACCTGTGTATTCCATGTCTAATGAGAACAGACAGACATATATGCATGTACATGCATACATAGGTACACACAGACACACATGAAACCTGCGTATTCCATGTCTAATGAGAACAGACAGACATATATGCATGTATGCATACATAGGTACACACAGACACATGCACAGACATATGCATGCACATGCGCATACAGGTACACATATATAGACACATACATGCATGGACACAAATAGGCACAGATACATGCAAGGACATGAACATGCAGATACATATACATGTCCATGCACACATATACACATGCACAAGATAAACATGCCTGCAAGCACTGATACAGACATGCATGTATACACAGAGATACACATACATGCTCATATGGTTACATACACACATGCATGCGCAGACACACAAGCACGGCTGCAGGTACATGTGTATGCACATGCACATGCACATATGCATGTCTATACAACGTGCACATGTGCACACACACATACACACACAGGCATATTTTTCTCTAGAGAATAATTAAGCTGAATATGCTTCCTTTGAGATGAAATACAGGCATCTCATTAAAAGTAAAATATTTCCTTTCAGAATACAGAATAAAATGTTCCTATTTTTAAAAACTCCAGATGGCTATACGGGTGTGTTGGAACCGGCTGTGCTAGCACAGATTCTCATTGATGAGTGCCCTGAGCACCTCTCTGTGTCTGCCTCACCCCTGCCCTCACTCACAGCTGCAGGACAGGAGCTGAGCATGGCCGTCTGCCGGGTGCAGGGCACTGACGGGCCCCTCTGACAACCGGGCCCAGTGGCCACCATGTACACGCCCTGTGTAAGGGTCGGGGTACTCTTACCCTGCACAAGGTGCTCCCGGTTCTCCTGCTCTCAGATACAAGCAGGATCTTCATGGGTCCCAACCGCCACTGACCCGGGCAGCTCAGCCCATGAACAGGACAGAGGCGCCACAGTGAGAACCAGGAGCTCACGGGGCAACACAGGCCAAGCAAGTTGACACCACAGATGCTCTGAAACTGGGCCGAGAGAGCCCTTAGGACGCCAAGAGGGGCTATGCTGGCCCAGGTTCCCCCGGTGTTGTTTGGGGGTGACACCACGTAAGAGCCCTCCCAAACTACGCCAAAGGATCCCCACAACTGCCATGAGTTTTCTCTGTTTGGTTTCTGTTTCTCTGTCAAACCGTTGTGTTCTGAAGTTTTTGCTGAAGGTACCCAAGGGCAGCTCCTTAAAGCGGGCCCCCGGCCAAGGTGCTGGTGCCTGTCGGGAGGCTACACAGAGAACTGTCCACACATCCAGCCGGCTTTGTGCAGGACAGCTGCCACGCAGGGCCAGCACCCCAGAACTCAGGCAGAACCCCCTTCCTTACCAGAGACCAGCCACTCTGCCTTCTCAGCTATCCCATGGGCTGGCTTTGACTCTGCCAAGAACATGGGCATCCTGCCTCCCCAAACAAGTGCTTGGACTCTGCTTCATCCCCTCCCGACAGCCCTGACTATAGTGGACCTGCCGGCTTGGGCTTGGCCAGCTGGGAAGCTGGAGTTTGCATTTGGCCTAAAGACAAAGAGCCATTGTTGGTGAGGCAGCAGCAAATCTCCTGCAGCCAGAGGTTACAGACCAGAATCCAAGGAAGGGAATGGGAGGGGAGTGTGAGGAGGGGAGGGAAATGGAGGAGGGAGGGAAGGGGAGAAGAGGAGAGGGGAGGGGGAGGGGGAGGACAAGGGGGCAAAGGAGAGGGAGGGAAAGGGAGGGAGGGAGAAGAATAAAGACCCTCCCGGGTCACACAGGCAGACTGTGGCCGGCCGGGCTCCCCAGGGCCGCCTCCCCTGAGTGAGGGCTGATTAAATGAAGGCCTCTGATAAATTGCAGACTGAAGGTCTCTCGAAAAGCTCTGGACGAGCTTTTTTATCTGGAGCCAAGGAAAAGATAAATTGGCAAAAAGGAAACTTTCCTCCACGTTAACAGCGTCTCCTTACATCTCTGCCCGAGCGGCACAAGCTCAGATGGGCGGTTCTCGAGGCAGCGAGCACTGAAGTCCTCCCAGTTCAGAGCGTGGCCTTGTCCTCCTGTCCCGGGGACTCCATGACTGTCAGTCCAAACAGCAAAGCCCCCGGGACCCACTGCCTGTGTGCACACTCCATGTCTGCCTTTACGAAGCTCCTTAACCCTGCAGAGCCTGGAACCGGGGTCAGGGCTGAGGAAGGCAAGTCTTCAGACACCGCGGGGGCTGGGCCTGCCCCAGCTACTCCCGGCCACTGCTCTCAGGCGGGGCAATAGCCATGTCCCTGGGGGTGGCAGGGCAGCACCCCAAATAAGACCACAGCTTGTTCCCTCTTTCCTCCCTGAGTTTTCTCCAAAGCCACCATCTCTGAGGCAGGACTCCAGGTCACCATATTGTGGGTGCCGTGAAAGGACACCAGACACGTCCTACAAACCCTATGGCTCTGAGGGCAAGCAGCTGGAGGCTAGGCCCAGGCAGGACAGCAGAGCCCAGAAGCCCCACTCCAACCGGCTCTGCTGCATGGGCACAGAGGGGTGCCCTGTCCACGGCCACAGGGCCACAACAAGTGGCTTCAGACCCAGAGCAGAGCAGGGCGTTGCCCAGGCTGAGGAATAGTAAACCAAGACAGAGGAAAGGTCAGTCACTCCCTGAACGGGAGAGAGAAGTCAGGCTAGCCACAGGCTGGAAGGGGAAGATGGGGCCTCAGCGTCTAGAAAGCTCTTACTCTCTTGCTGAGGGGATATGGGCGCCGTTCAGTAAGCAGCAAAGAGAGACCGGATGGTTCCATGGCTGCCTTTGCTCTTATAATGCGCTTTATTCAGACTCTGGTTCTAGAAAATCACTGTATTGGGGAGGAGTCAAAACCGTTCCAGCGCAAAGGCGCAGGCACGTGACGGCTGCTAGCCAGTTCTGTAGCCAGAGGGCTCAGGAGTCCCACTGGGGTGTCTAGATCCCTCCCCCCCACAAAGCAGCATCAACGGTGTGGGACGTCCAGAACTAGGCCCCTACAGTCAGCCAAGCTTCATGCTGCTCGCATGGGCTCCAGAACCTGCTCCACGCACGCAGAGCCACGTGGAGTTCTGGAGGGCCCATGGCCGGGTGTTCCAGGCTGCACCCTGCCTGCGCAGCAGCCAACAGCCAGCTTCGGCCTCCAGACAAGCAAGATAAGTAGCAAGATAAGTGTCTCCAGCCGTCTCCACACACGCCCGCAGGGCCCCTGCAGTGGGAGGCAGAGAGAGGTCAGAGGAGCAGGGCAGGAGGCACCAGCTCGGGGCTAGACAGAGACCCAGAACACATGCCAAGGCTGCTTGGGCCGGTGTCCCTGCAGCTCTCAGGGGTCCTGGTGCCCCGCACAGACTAGGAAGAGCCCCACAGACTAGGAAGAGCCCTTCATGTGTGGGGCACTGGCACTGCCCCACACGTGAAGGGCCAGAGAGGTGACTTCGTCCCTCTCTCCAAGCGCACCCCTACTGCTCCCACCCACTCAGAGTCCGGACAGACAGACAGACAGGAAATCCCTGCTTCCCAGAAGACGCACATCACACCCATGGAACAAGCACTCTGCCCACCTCTGAGACACACCATGGATCCCACCTGCTCACCATGCGCCCCTGGCACTTCCACGGGCATTACTGGGTGCACAGACAGAACAGGGAGACACGAGCCAGCACAGCTCCCTCAGCGCCTGACTCCTGCAGGACAAGCCCTCCTCGAGCTGGGTTCCGACCCCTCCTCGGGAGCACCAAGGGGGCAACCAAGACCTCCCCATACCTCTGTCCTGTCCCACCCAGGCCCAGGACCTGACTGTTCCTGGCTTCTCACTTCCTTCCTGCCCGCTGTGTCCTCAGCACTAGGAGCCCGTGGCAAGGGTCAGATGCACCGACACCCAGGCTCCACTGTGGGGCATCCAGCAGGCGCCAATCTGCAAAATTCTCAAATTTCCATCACAGACACAGACACCCTCAGAGCTCAGCACCACCATCGCAGGCACAGACTGCAGCACAGACCCTCAGAGCTCGGCACAGCCATCACAGGTACCGATGCCCTCAGGGCCCTTTCTCCTGCTGGCAGTGCTCACTACTGGAATCATGGGCAGAGAAAGAAGAGTAGGGGGCAAGAGATGCCAAGACCCACATAGCCAGGGTGACACTGGTCACTGGTGCCACGTGCTGACGTCAGTCCATGCAAGCAGCTGTCCAGAAACCCCAGCTCAGGCCCTCGGTCTTCCTCCTCCAGGTTTGTGACTGGGGTGCAGGAGAGTCTCTGCTTTTTCATCTGGTACATCAGTATTGAGCAGTGAGCCTAGTTCTACCTTCCAAGAGGATTGTAAAATGCCAGCAGGTCAGCAGAGTGAGAACAGAGCAGGGTCGGTGTTTTCCATATATTCCTCCAACCCATGTTCCATCCCTGGCATTCCATAGGGTTCCCCAAGCACCATCAGGAATGATCCCCAAGCACCACTAGATGTGGACTAAAATCTCCAATCTGTGCCCCTCACCGAAGACACCCTGAGTGAGGTACAGGGTCTGCCAGCAGGTCCCTGCCAGCTGGCCTGTTCTGGGAGGGCTCAAGAATGATCTAGCATGACCTAGAATGATCTGCGAACATTTCTCTGCCACAGGCCCATGCCCACCCACTCTGCACAGGATTGCCCTCTGGCCACCAGAGCCCTGGACCAGCAACACCTAGAAGTCCTGTCCTTGGTGTAGTATTAGTTGCTCTCACTTGCTAGCCTTGGGTTTTGAATTGCTAATGAGGGATTGTTTTTCTCCTTCCTGCAAGCCTTTTCATATATTTATGCTAGGAATCTCTTGTATAAAGCACAGAAGGCGGTCAGGCAGTGCATTTTTGAGTTATTTAGCTCTAAATTATTTACTCCTGGGTTTCTGTCATATTTTCCAATTATAAGCCTCATTTATAGACCTCATTCCCATGACCTGATGGAATGGTTTGAGGCTCTTTATGTTCCTGAAGCAAGCAGGTGCCCTTGAGCTCTACTAGCATCAGACAGGATGTATGGAGATGGTACTGGTGGCCACTCGAGCAAATCAATGATGAACGGGGAAGACAGTAACACAGTAAAAAAGCCTGAGTACTGTTTAGACTGAATCTAATTCTTCATACCTCCATAGAGGGTCCCTACAAGGGACTGGATGATACCAAGCAAAGAGTTCACCCCTGGCTTTGAAATGGGACAATTCTAGAGTAAACCCTGACGTGATCCAAGTTTTAGAGCAAGATCAGAAAAGCTCTGTTGTGACCTAAGATAAGCAGTGAATTGCCTTGCAGTTGGAGTAGAGCACTTAAAACTGTTGTTGGAGATAGGATCCTGAGGGAGATTGGAAATGCTCAATCTGGCAAGGGAGCACAGTCTGAATTCTATGATGCAATCTCCCCAGGAAAGATCACCCTATTGGTTTAATCCCTGCTGTAGATTTATGAGGTCTATAATTGTTACTGGTATCTGGCATATCAAATACGACACGGGTAGCTTGCTAGGCTCTACCGTGCGGGTAGCATACTCTTGTAGTCATCTCAAAATCCAGCATTTATTGATGAACCGCGCGGCTGCAAGCAGCCGCGCATGCCGGGCTGTGATAGGCTGGTCTGCTGGGTGGAGTTCTGACGAGGGGGAAGTCTGGATGTGGAAAATGGAGGCCCCTCATGAAGTGGGAGGTTGTCTGGCTTGTTGTGAGGCTCTGCTGGGGTGGCGGGCCAGGGCTAGAACCTGCCATCCCTCCCGGGTGCCTCATGAGCGGCTGGGCACAGTGAGAGTCAGTAGCAGCTCTGTCCCATGTCTGTCTCTCATTCCCATATAGACCTCATTCCCATGACCTGATGGAATGGTTTGAGGCTCTTTATGTTCCTGGAGCAAGCAGGTGCCCTTGGGCTCTACTTGCATGAGACAGGTCATATGGAGATGTTACTGGTGCCCACTCGAGCAAATTGATGATGAACGGGAAGACAGTAGATTTATGCCTGTCTCTCTTCCTGTGTTTCATTTGTATCACACCAAAGTAATTCTGTTGACAGGGAGGATCCTGTCAACAAAGAACCCTAAACAGAGTGCAAAAAGGGTGGTGCCACACCCTATTACAGGTATAAACAAAAGGACTAATACCTTCTTTTGAGATTATCTCTTATGTAAAACACTAGAGAAAGAAAGAAAGAAAGAAAGAAAGAAAGAAAGAAAGAAAGAAAGAAAGAAAGAAAGAAAGAAAGAAAAGAAAGAAAGAAAGAAAGAAAGAAAGAAAGAAAGAAAGAAAGAAAGAAAGAAAGAAAGAAAGCAAGCAAGCAAGCAAGCAAGCAAGCAAGCAAGCGAGCTGGTAAAAAGTAATATATCTTGATTTCATGGGCTTTATGTAATCTAGATGGTACCCACAAGGTCCTATGTCGAGGAACTCCACCGAGGGTCCCCCGACAGTGCCAGGGAAGCAAGTTCCCTTCTACCTGCAAAGCCGGCGGGGAATGGATGAAGACTCAGGAATCCGATGCAGTTTTAAAAGGCTTTACTGCGGGAATCACTGGGAAGTCGTCAGATGGAGGCGGGGTGCGCCCTTTCCCCCTCCATTTTGTCGAGCCTGGTGGCCCCACCCAGGAGCTGCCCAGGGGCCAGCATCCAGAGCCTCACAAGCGGCTGGGGAGGCTGGAACTCGGCTCGCACGGGCCCAGCTGACTATGGAGCCCGAGGAGGGCAGATGGGTTTTGGGAGTGGGCCCATCGCCTCTGGGGGGTCCCGGAAGCAGCCAGATGAGATTCGCCCATCACACTAGCCACCATTTTCGCTGTCCGGATGCTGGGAAACTGCCTCACGACCAGATCACAGAGCAAAACCAGTTCGAGCCCAGGTCCGCGCGGCCGCTTGCGGCGGCGGTCCACTAAAATAGTGAAACAGTAATGTCTTTTAATGCACTGCATTCCACGAAGAGCAGGAAAGTTTATTGGGAAGGAGATATAAAGAGGAAAGAAATGACATACAGAACCCGCCAAGTAGTTGAGGTGCGGGAGGCAGGAGGGAGGTGAGGACATTGGTGATGGGAGATGGGTTTGAGTGGAGGGATGCGTGTTGGAACACTGTAGAACCAAAACTCTACATGAGCATCTTTCAATTGTATGTCTAAAACAGTGTAATAATATTTGGGGGGAATAATAAAATTTTTTTAAAAAAAGGCTTTACTTATCACAGATTCAGGATACAAACCAGCAATAAGAAAAACCCGGTGCTTAGGATTCCCGGCTAGAACCCCAGTCACGAGTAGGCCAAGATGGCGGCCACCACATGTAAAGGCTCTGTAAAGATGAGACAAAGACAAGACTCCCAAGAAGGGTGCGAGTTCACAAAGAGAGAGCCCAAAAAGAGAGCGTGAAGGGTGCGAGTTCACAAAGAGAGAGCCCAAAAAGAGAGTGTGAGAGAGGAAGCAGGCTAGTTTTATGCCCCTGCAACTCAGATGTCCCTCCCACTATTATGGGAAGCAGGGAGGGTCAAATGCCCTCAGGTAATTTCTCCCAGCACCTCACCTAGGCCCTTTTATATGCTAATGTCTTGAGCCAAGAACTGCCTGGAAAAACCTTTATAGGGTAGAGAAGGGGGTTTCCAAGATGGCTTGTCTCTGTACCAAAGTCTAATACTAGTACCATTTAAATATTTCTCAAGCCTTCACAAGTCTCGCGTCTACTTCACGGTAGTTTTTGTATTTTAGTTGCCTTTGCATTATCAGGGAGCCATGCTTGCTTGCTTGGAGGCAAACAGCATTTCTCTCTGGTCTAATTACTTAGATTAGAGATCCAACGTGGCCAGGCAAATATGCTGGTAAGATCTAGCTATTCCCACAATGATTGTGGTAGCATGAGAGAATATTTATACCAGCTAGTACAGAATACATGGTCAGATAAACTGCCATATTTAGACTACCCCTTATCTAGGAAGTGATTTGCAGGCGGCAATTCAGAGCAGATGCAGAGGCTCTTAGAGGAGTCCTGCAACAGTCCTACTTATTTATTACCTGCACAAGGGTGATTCCGAGTATCTCAATCTCTATATACTGAAAGGGTCACCCTCGCCTGCTTGAGGGCAAACTAGTATGAGCCTTCCAATAATCTTAAGCGAAAGTCTCAATGTAGCCAGGATAGCAGTCTCCTGGTAAATTGAAACTGTCCCACGCTGGGTGAAGTGGGTATAAAGAGCTGTGCCCAATCTAGATAGCACAGAAGTCTTAGTAGCTGTATAATAAGTCAGAAGTTATTCAGAGTCAAGGTGACTTCCGTAATTGCCACACCCTCTACCAGTGTTTACATAGAATAGAGATCTCATTAGAATGAACCTTGGTTTAAGAACATGTGCGTAGATTAATCTGTGATTGGGTAAAACAGCAAAGCTCCCAAATAAGCTAAGCCTGTCATCCAACACCCATGTTCATCAATTTGCTCCAGCAGGCGCCAGTAACGTCTCCATTTGTTGGGAATGAAGTCCATTATTGTTACTGTTTTGGCATAGCAAATACACCACGAGTAGCTTGCCAGGCTCTGCTGTGGCTCTGGGTTCATCCTAGGGGGCCCAGTCTTTATGCAAAATCACTTGATCACCTGACATCCTGTTATTCATCAATTTGCTGAGTGGGCGCCAGTAACATTTCCATTTGACTCTATCACGTGCCAGCGTAGCCCAATGGCATCTGCTTGCTTCAGGAATACGAAGAGCCTCAAACCGTTTGTTCAGGGTCTTGATGAAAAAGTCTGACCATCTTGTAGGTGGGCGGCCACATGATCTTTTGACATCCCGTGGGATCCATCCGGTAACTGCTCTAGTCCAGCGTTTGTCTCCAAATCGCATTACATGTCCAGCCCATCTGATTTTCGATGCATTGGCAAACGAGACAGCATCCTTGACTCTGGATCATCGATGGAGGCCGGAACTCCGGATTCCTTCTCTCACTTGAGGTGTGATATTCTAAGCATAGCTTTTTCGATTCCTCTTTGGGAGACCCGAATAGCATTCTTATCCTGATTTCGTAGGGCCCAGGTCTCTGAGGTGTATGTTAATGCAGGGGAGAATGGTGGAGTCAAAGAGATGTGCCCAGAGCTGGAGGTTCTTTGTCCTTTTAGCTATTTCTTCGATGCTCTTGAAGGTATTCCATGCTATTCTCTTCCTCCTACACAGCTCAGGTTTGAGGTTGTACATCATGTTGACTTCTTGACCTACCTAGGTACACATAACTGCTGCATTCAGAGATGTTTGTTCCATTGAGAGTAAATGGGGCCTCTGGAACTAGTTCATTTTTCATAAACATGGTTTTTTTTTTAGATTCAGCTGTAGACCTATCTTTCCACATTCTCAGTCAAAGTCAGTCAGCATTTGTGCCCCTTGGATTATGTTTGGTGTTATTAGAACCATGTCATCAGCGAAGCAGAGGTGGTATATTTGCCGACCGTCTATCTTCACTCCCATTCCTTCCCATTCTAACAGTCGCATGATGTTCTCGAGGGTGGCGCTGAAGAGTTTTGGTGAAATGGTATCACCCTGTCGAACCCCTCTTTTGACATCAATGATTACTTCCCTTGTAGAATGGTGAGATCCTGGTGGTGAATCCGTAATACAGCTCACAAAGGATCTTGATGTATTGGGTTTGAACACCTTGTTTAGCTGGGGCTTCGATGACAGCTTCAGTCTCCACAGAATCAAAGGCTTTCTTTAAATCAATGGATGTGAGACAGAGCGGCATCTTGTACTCCCTACAAACCTCAATGAGCTTGGTTACCGTGTGGAAATGGTCAATTGCGCTGACTCCTTTTCGGAAGCCAGTCTGCTCGCATGGTTGTCCTTCATCTAATGTTCTGCCAATTCTGTTCAGGATGACTTGAGAGAACAGCTTGTAGATAACCTGGTGCTGTTTGCTTCTTTACCAACAAAATGGCATGTCGGATTTCAGAAGGGAGCACGTTGGGAATGACATATCCATCCTGCCTAATTTGGTATGTGGGCAGGTGGACGTGGCTATCAGAGATCTGAGTAGAAGTCATGCTGGCAGCGATCTTCATCATCCACACCCCACAGTTCATCAGATATCCACCCAAGAGATTAAGCCAGTTTCCAGCCCGGCTTGTCAGAGACCCAGCCTACAGAGACCCATCCTTCAGAGGAGAGTATTTCAAGCCCAGGAATGCTTGAACCACAGGCGCGGATACACCAGGCAGAGCAGATACCAGCTCTCCCCCATTGCACGCGCCGCTACGTTGCCCACGATTTATGTCCAAATTACCATGAATATTCTACCCACCCCTCTCAGAGAGCCCAGGAAGCTACTGAGAGCATACTGCCCTGCGCAGCAGAGCCTGGCAAGCTGTCCAATGCATATTCAATATGCCAAAACCAGTAATAACAATGTTTATTTTCCCGACCTAAAAGAGCCCTTAATAAGGCAGCTCTAAGAAGGATGAGCAAGGAGTGTCTGATAAAATTTCAGGGCCAAACTAGGCTGCCAAAACAAAGAAGGACTAAAATGACTGTCTGTACTTTCAATGCACATACACTGGCATTGGAAGCATATATCAAGGACCTGATGGTGCAAGCGCAAAGATCAAGTACAATATCGTTGGTCTGACTGAGACGAGGAGGCGTCAATTGTATCACACCGTTTTTGACACTGGAGAACTGTTCCTCAGAACATGCAATGAAAAGAGGTGTCAGTGGCATCAGTGTCCTTATCAACATGAACATGGCCATGAACATTGATTCATTTGAATGCCTAACAAATCAATAGGATGATTACACTTGAAGAGATGTGGCCCACTGCCAATTTCTACCTTCGTTGTCTACGTACCAACATCCACATACAACGAAGAAGATACACTGAGAAATTCTACATGAAACTGGAGGAGTTCTATAAAAAAGATCACACCGTCTACAAAATCATAGTCGGTGATTTTAATGCCAAGATAGGAATGAGAAGATCAGCCAAAGAACTCCACATCAGGACCCGTGGCCTACAATGGAAAGAACAAGGTGAGAGACTATCTAAGTTCATCATGTCCACCAAGACCATTCATGGGAACTCACAGTTCCAGAAGGCTGAATCAAAATGTTGGACATGGGAATCTCCTGGTGGACAGTTCCACAATGAAATTGACCACGTCATCTTCAATCAACGGTTTTGCCTGACTGATGTCACTGTCACCCCAAAATTCCAAACAGGATCAGACCACCGTCTCCGTGCAAAAGTTCTACCTCATGCAACGGGGAGAAAAGGCTGCAAAGTTTAAAAAGAGAACTCCCAGAACGACCACCAACTGGGAACTCTTTGGCACCTTTGCAGCAACATGGGAAGATACCATCATTGGCGACATCGATGAAGAATACAACCTCCATGATTGTCTGAAAAACGCCGAGAGAGAGAAAGACACAAAAGAACGCCTGTCTTCAGAAACTCTTGAGCTCATTCGCCAACGTGGCAAGGCGCGAGCCTCAGGAGACCAAATGCTAACGTCCAAGCTTGCTAAAAGGTGCAGAGAAGCGATAAAAGGAGACCTCAAAGACAGAAGAGCAGAAATACTGGCCCAATGCATCAGAAGCCAGGAAAAGCATTCAGAACGCCCGCCTATCCTTTGCCAACTATAAGACCAAGATGACTGCCCTCCGATGTCCTGATGGTTCGATCACGTCTTCCAGAAAGGCAATGGAAAAGATTATCCATGACTACTACTCAGATCTCTTTATGCAAAATAACTTGAAATATTACTAGAATGATTGTTTACTAGTCTAGAAGAAAAAGCGAAGTGCCTCAATAGCCCTGGGAAGCAGGGGTTGGCCCACTGGGGATTTTGCACTAGTAAGAGGAAGCAGGTTTCTACCTCACTGTTTGAGGAACAAGCATATGCCTTTGGTTCCACTCTGCCCCCAGCCTCTGGGTAAGATTTAGCTCTTGCAGTTTTGGGGTCAGGGAGAGGATGTGTGGTGGTTAGCGTAGAAAGTGTGTGAAAAGCCTTGCATTTTCTAAATTGTGCCAGTGGTTCCGCAGTCCGGCCTCCTCCCATCTCCCTCCTGTGCACACACCCCCACCCAAACAACAGCTGGAAGCAAAGGCAGGGGGCAGTGGGAAGGGAGCCCTACCATCGGCGCTTGTGACCCTTCTTGCATGCACAGAGCAGCCCACCCTCGCAGCAACTCTGCTGGCTACAGCACCGGGGCTGAGGGAAGTGAGTAAGGCCCATCCGCGTTCACCTTCACCACAGGAAGCTTCTGCTCCCCCAGAGTAGACTGGGGCAAACACCCACCTGCCTGCAGGAGATGCCATTGGGGTGAGGCGACTGGGTGAGCACCAAGGAGCCGTGCCCTCGCTTCCCTTTGAAGACACCTCGGAAGGCTGAGCTAACGCTGACACACACCGGGGCAAAAACACTGAATTTTCTCTTCATGCAAAAAAAGAAAAAAAGGAAAAAAAAGGAAGAAAGAAAGAAAAAATCAAGTTCTTTAATCTCTTGCCTAGTTCCAATGAAACTGAGCCAAGAAAATACTTCAGTCAGTAAAAATTAGTACGTGAAGGTAGCCCGTGAACAACACGGCCTTGTTTCCAATTAGCTTCCCAAGGTCTGACGGGCAATTAGCGGGAGGCGGGAGGGTTTTACAGGCCCGTCTGCGAGAAGGTGAACGGCGGGTTTTTCCCTTAATAGACCTAGAAAAATTGGGATAAAAAATCAGAGCCGAGTGAGGAAGTTTTAATCAAATCGTTGAAGGAATCGTCAACCCTAAAAGGGCCGCATGTGGGGGCTGGGCGGAGGGTCTTCAGACCTCTCAGAGCAGAGCAGGGCAGGGGGCGGACCACGCGGGAGGATGCAGGCGCACAGGAAGCGCGTCGTCGCTCCGACGTACCTCAGGTAAGGGCAGGTCTGACGGCTCCCACCGGCCCGCAGCCCGAGAGCGAGGCACGACCGCACGGCGGCTCAGCGGGAAGTTTTAATAAAATCGTGAGGCGTGACTAGCTTCTCTTTGGAGTTTCATCTAGCGAGGACATCAACGAGGACCTGACCGGAGCAGAAACACAGCGGAGACAAGCATGTGCAGGAGAGGGCCCAATCAGGAGCGCAGAGATGAGCATGCGCAGGAGCAGGACCCAATCAGGAGAGCAGAGAGGAGGGGGGGAGGGGGGGGGGGGGGACCCAATCAGGATCACAGAGGAGCATGTGCAGGAGCAGGACCCAATCAGGAGTGCAGAGATGAGCATGCGCAGGAGCAGGACCCAATCAGGAGAGCAGAGAGAGAGTGGGGCCCAATCAGGATCGCAGAGGGCATGCGCAGCAGCAGGACCCAATCAGGAGGCGCAGAGATGAGCATGCGCAGGAGCAGAACCCAATCAGGAGAGCCGAGAGGAGTGGGGCCCAATCAGGAGCGCAGAGATGAGCATGCGCAGGAGGCAGAACCCAATCAGGAGAGCAGAGAGGAGTGGGGCCCAATCAGGATCTCAGAGGGCATGCGCAGGGAGCAGGACCCAATCAGGAGCACAGACATGAGCATGCGCGGGAGCAGGACCCAATCAGGAGAGCCGAGAGGAGTGGGGCCCAATCAGGATCGCAGAGGAGCATGCGCAGGAGAGCAGGACCCAATCAGGAGCGCAGAGATGAGTATGCGCAGGGAGCAGGACCCAATCAGGAGAGCAGAGAGGAGTGGGGCCCAATCAGGAGTATAGAGAAGAGCGTGCGCGGGAGCCAGACCCAATCAGGAGTGCAAAGAGGAGCATGCGCAGGAACGGGCCCAATCAGGAGCGCAGACAACTATTGCGGGAGCAGGGGCCCAATCAGGAGCCAGAGAGCAGGAGCGGGGTCCAATCAGGAGCGCAAAGAGGAGCGTGGGCAGGAGCAAGAGCCAATCAGGAGTGCAGAGGAGCATGCGCAAGGTGCGGGGCCTAATCAGGAGCGCAGAGGCGAGCGAAGCACGACAGAGCGGCCTTTGTGGCACGCCATGCATACAGCCGAGGCTATCATGCTGCAGCGTGGCACAGGTGAGGCCCGGTCAGACCTGCCCCTGATGTGAGGTGCGCAGCAGTAGGGTCAGAGGCTTTCCCTGTGCGTCTCTCCCATCAATTCCCTCCTCAGCCCTAGAGCACTGCTCCTGAGACACGCTGGTGTGGGACTGGCCACCTGCTGCTGAGGCGCCACCCATGGCTTTGGCGCTTGGGATGCGGGAGCAGCTTCGCCCGTGCACCCCAACTTTGCCCTCCAAGAAGAGGGAAACACGGGCCCACGTGTGAGGTCACAGGACAGTGCTCCAAGACCTGAGCAGCCTTTGAGCGCAGCTCAGCCCGTACCCCAAGAAAGCCAGAGCGTCATGCTGGCGCCCCATTTCACGATGCGTCCATGGAGAAGTGATCAGGGCCACCAGGCTGTCCTCTCCCACCGCACCCCAGGACCTCGGAGAAGGTGAACACTACCCGTGCCCACCCCATCCCAGCTTCTCCCTGACCCAGCCCTGTCTCTGGTCCGTGCCCAACTTCGCCTAGTTGCCCAGCGACTCGGGGCCCCCCCACCAAGCCGCCTGCTGCTGCACTTCACCCGGGCAGCTGTCTCCCGACCTAGACTCTGCTTCTCAGACCAGCTTTAATCAAACCTGAAAATTCCAGAGCCGCGGGCAGCTGCAGGTCTAGCAGGACTCAAGAGATCTAGTGCTGGGTCTCCCCACGCCCAGCGTGCTGCAGAAACACCCCAAAGAGGCCTCATTAGCTCCAGAAGAAACAGCGGCCTGAGATCTGGATGTGTGCGTGCTATTCGCTGGAACCTTCCCCCTGGAGATTCTTTAACACCTTCTGCGCTCAGTGACGGTTGATTTCAAGTGGCTTGGGGACTGTACACTGTGTTTGCCTCCAACTGGAAGCCAGTAAGTGTGGAAATATTTTACGGGGGCCTGACTCCAGAAGAGCTCCCAGGGTGCCGCTCTCTTGAGGCAGTGCTGAGGTGTCCAGGACAGAGAGCGCCCGCGACCTCCCCTGCAGCCTGCTTCTATGGGCGCTGCATGGCTCACCCAGAACTCAGCTGAGAGCCAGCCTTGCCTTCCTGATGACAGACATGCCAAGGTGAGAGGTCAGGAAAGCTGCAGAGCAGAGGGGCAGGGAAACAGTATGGAAGGTCCTGTAGCATCTGAGACTGGGACTGTGTTGGCCTTGTGTTCCCACCTGGACAACCCCCCACGGCATCCCACAGGTGACCCTGGTTTCCCACCGTTCCTGTGCTGAGGCCACCACCCAGGCGGCTGAGACCATTTGAGACCAGGGAGTGGGGAGCCCCCCCAGAATGCAGTATGGCAGAAACACGCCACATGAGCACGGTGTGGTTCTGGGTTCCTCTCCGTGACCCCATCCCCTGGGAGGTGGTTTGTCTGCACAGGCTGGAGTGACCCACGCTACTTCAGTCACCTGCCTCTGCCCTCATCTTCCCATAAACACTTTGAGGCTGTTCTGTTGGTCTCCTGTCAGAGCCACACGTTGCAGGCACTCCGCCGTCATGAAGCTGGGAAGACCCTGGGAAAGTGGCTTCCTGAGTTTCCCATTACCTTCCTTTGTTCAGGGCTTCCTAAAAACTCAACCTGTTTCAAGATGAGAATCACACTCGGGACATGGGACCGCCAGATTCAGTCCCTCCCCACATAGTACAGAGCATCCTGGGGTGCACCCTGGAGGTCCCCAGCACTGCCAGGTGGGCCAGATAATCCCTGGCACTCCAGGGCCTGAGCCACAGCACATCCTCCAGGCTGGCATTGAACTGTCGGCAGAGCATTGCAGGTGGGGCCCCCAGGCCTCCCGAGCATGACTTGGAGACCAAGAAATGAAAAAGGGGCGTTGCTTATTGCCGCTGACCACCCTGTGTGTGCCCTGCAGACAGATGCTGTCAGGGTGCCCGCTGCTGGCTCCCTCCCACTGGCGCTGAGAATCTGTACTCGGGCATGGCCCCTTGACAGGAACCAGGCGCCAATGCGAGAGAAATTGTCAGCATGAAGGGCTAGCGGCACTCTGGCTGGATCAGGAGCCGAGTCCCGATGTTTATTATCTTCCTAATGAGCTTCCCATTCATTCCCAATTTTTCCATTAAAGGAGAGAATAAACTACACAACACACAGAACTTCCTGGAACACTCTGATTCACTGATAGCTAAGAAGAAGCCCCTTGCACTCATTTCTAAGTGTAAACGCTTTCTCTGAGAAGCGTGTGCGTCCTTTCTCCGTGCAGATGAGCACATACCAAAGACCATGAACCTCCACAAAACTCGTCCTGGTGTGTGTTTCCTGACAGCGCACGTGAGATGGCAGCAGACACACCAAGAGCAAATGCAGGAGCATGTAGGTGGCGCCCCACCCCCACGCATGCAGGATTCTGTTCTCTAGGCTTTAAGGGGAGGGCAGACGTGACCCAACTGGGAAGGGTTTGCTTCCAAACCAGAAAGAGGACTTTGACCTCATCTCACTCAGTTCTGAAAACCGAATACAGCCGAAATATTAGCTGGAAAGAACACATATGAGTATACTAAAATGTCGCTTTTTAACCCTGCAAATTCTCACAAAGGGCCCGGAGGCCAGTCTCCCTTGGCCATTCATGCCTCTCCTGCGCCATCTAGTGCTCGTAGCGGGCACCAAGCAGGGCAGCTCCTTTCAGAACAACCTGTTAGAGCTGGCCTTTGAGCTTGCCTGTGCTGTGGGCTTTGGGCAGCAAACAAGCCAGCCTAAACCAGGCTACAAATTGGGTGGTTTCATGGGACCATGAAAATAGCAAAGAAGGGGCCTTTGCCACAAGGCCCGGAATTGGCTGGCACAGGTTGAGAAAATTGTGCATGATGGCTGCTGGTTCCGATCGCGGTCCCCATGGAGAATAACGGAGAAGCTTCAGGCCTGCGTCTGCAGGGGACGGTCCACGGGTACTGAGGGGCAAGCTGAGTCGTTCTAGCCCATGCGCACATACTGGTGCCTGTATCTGCCTGCTGCCACCGAGCTGCCTCATTGCAAGAAAGCATACTATGAGTTAGTGATCTAGTGGGGCTCCGCTCTGGCCCAGGTGTGGGGTCCGGTCTGGCCTTCAGAGCACTTAGGAACCAGCCCCTGTCCTGGGAGAGGGGCTCAGTGGTTGCTTCCTGCTGGGCCCACCTCGGGCCTTGGCTCCGTCCTGGTTTCCATGGCAGGACCCTCTGCTCACCCAACCTCTTTGTGCTCTTGCGAGGCTGAGTCAGGGCTGCGGGAGCCCAGAGAAAGTGGTGTGGGGTCCTCGTGCTCAGCACTGCACTCGGGGCTGAAATACGGGAGGGACTGGAACTGCGTGGGACTGGAGCACTGTGGGACTAGAGCACATACTAGAGTGGAGCAAGTGTGAGACTGGAGCATGCATGAGACTTGAACACGCGTTGGACAAGCACATGTGGGAGTGGAGCACACTTGGAACTAGAGCATGCGTGGAACTGGAGCCCCTGTGCACCAGAGCTCTGTGGGTTTGAGCCCTGTGGGATCAGAGCCCTGTGGGATCAGAGCACTATGGGTCAGCCCTGTGGGTCCGACTAAGCATGAGTGTGAGCAGCCCTCGCTTTGCTGCTGTGGCAGGTTCAACCACCTCCGCCCTGTGGAGTCACGTGACAGCCTCAACTGCAGAGCCTGCGAGGATGGGTCCTGGATTCCCAGCTCTGCTGGTGCCCACAACCACCTCAGCTAGGTTGGCACGACGTGTTCCCTCGCATCAATCCACATCAGCCTCCACGGGCAGCTCAGAAGCGCGACACTGCGTACCTGCTCTCCACAGACTCCTGCCTGCAGGAGGAAGGCTTGCCGCTGCGGTGGGAACAGACACGAGCCAGCAGGAGCACTCCATCTCTGCAGTGTGGACAGAGGGAGTCAGAATCCAGAACTGACACACAGCAGCACGGGGTCCCTCGGCCCGGGGACAGGCTCTCACAGCTGCTGCACACACACCCCAGAACCACCCGGGAAGGTCCACAGCACCCCCCCGCCGCATGAAGACACTCCCCCGCACCTCAGTGCTCCGTGAGGAAACTGCGGCTCTGCTTTCCCCTCCGGACAACAGCCCACAGCGCCCCTGCCTGCACCCCACTGCTCCACGGGCTCCAGGCGCCAGTGCGCCTCACCTGTCCCCAGAGTCTTTGTGGGGTAATCAGGGCCTCAACAGGAGGTACCAGGGGCCACCCAGCTGGGTCACTGCTGCGGGACAAGCAGAGAAGGGCTCTGGACAGCCCCGGGTTGCCGGGAACAAAGTCCCTGAAGTGGGAGGGACAGGCAGAAGTACGGGGCCTGGAGGGAAGGTGGGGGCTGCAGGCCAGAGCCACCCCGAGGAGCAGCCTCCAGGCCTGCGTGGCTGCGGATGGTCATCAGAGAAGGCCCGAGCCAGCAGACACTCCGTCTCTCCCTGGGGAGCAGCGTTGCCCTCACCAGCCCTGAGCCCGGGCTCTGTGACCTTGTTCCTCTCTGTCCCTCCCACATCTGCATTGCAGCCCAGGCCACCGCTGGAGACAGGAGCAGAAGCCGTGATGCCGTGGCCTGAAGCGGCGCTTACTAGGTGAGCGCTTATTGTGCTGGTGCCTGCAGCGCTGCGCCTGAGCCTGAGCCCCATTCTCTGAAGCCCGGCACTCCCTCACCGCTGTCCCCAGGGCAGCAGAGCCCCCGCTGTGGGTGATGGGGGACGATGTGGAGCCAGGACTTCCTCAGCGCAGGCACAGACCTTCCTCTGCCCCAGGCCCTGGCCCCGCGCCTCTGCCAAGCGGCTGCACCGTGAGTGTTCCTGAATTGGATACTGGGGCAAATAACTTTTTATTGTTCTCCCAGAGGGGGAGAGTTCTTTTCACAGAGCACAGAGCAGCAATAATTTCTTTTTATTCTTGCTGACGTGGCTTTCTTCCCCCTTTTACACTCAAGAATCTGGGCCGAGTTTTCGCTCCCTTTAGTGAGCTGAGGAGATGGCCAACCGAGGTCCAGATAAACCTTCGCTCCAAGTGAGTCTTCACTCCCTGCTCTCTGCCAAGCAACACTTTCTCCAGCCCTTCTCAAGCATACGGAGTCCCTGCCTGCCCCCAGCACCTGAGTGTGGCGCCTCCTCTCGTGGATTCCTGGGGCGCCTGTGCAGGGTCACACCCTCCGTGTTCTGGGCTCTCAGCATCTCCCCAAACTCCCAGGCACAGTCGTGTTTAAGCAGTCCCCAAACTGAACTTTCAGAGTGCTGAGCTCACAGACGACAGGAGGGCACTGCGTGGGACAGCAATGGCAGCTGCAGGCATGAGGGACAGTGGCACTGAGAAGCCTGTGGATGCCCACTGTGCCCACTCCTGGCTCAGCTCCATGTTGGGGAGCATCAGAGGATGGGGGGTTTGGGCACACAGACTCTGCCGTCCACAGTCCACACAGACTCTACCAGGGGCTGGGAAGTGATGAGCAAACCGCCCCTCTTCTGGGAGTTTCTGAAAGTGGCTCCGGAAACCATGCGAACAGCGCCAATCTCATTTAATACCACCTCCCAGCACCAGCCATATTGCAGCGAATTACACGATTTTATCATTCCTGCAGCTGCGGAGTAATCCATTGTGTATTTTACCACATCTTCATCCTCCGCTGATCTGTTGTTGGACATCGAGGCTGATTCTGTACCTTACTGTTGGACTGAGTGCTGCAGTGAATAGTGGCTGCGCACGTCCTTTATAGAGTGTTTTGATGCCCCAGATGCCCCAAAGCAGAATTGCTAGGTCATACGGCAGCTCCATCCTAAGTTACTGAAGACGCTCCATACTGTTTCCCATACAAAACCCAAACTTTAATACCCAGGCTTAGACAGGTCCCTGTCGAGATGTAGGAGAGGGAATCTGGGAACGCTGGTGACAGGGTTGGTGAAGGAACATTGTATGTCTAAGACCCAACTCTGAATATGTCTATAAATCGTAGTGCTTTAATAAAATAAAATTTAGGGGGAAAGTTAAAAAATCATTTTTTCTACTGATTAAATAAATACCAACTGTGTGGACGGGTTAAGCACCAGCCACAGGCTGGCTCTGTTCTTGAGGCCAGAGGCAAAGCCCACTCGCCACCAGCACCTGTGGCTTTCAAGCTTCTGACTGACGAGAGGCTCCGATACTGATGATGAACCTCCATCTGCCTGCAAGAGACTTGGCCATCACTTGATTCAGGTGATGGTGCCCGGCAACAGCCGGCTAGGAGGGTCCATGCACCCTGCCACCATCTCTCGCCCAGACGGAGCCCCCTTGCAGGAATTCACGTGGGGTGGGCTTCCGGGGAGGTTCCTTTTGCCTTTTTCTAAACAATCTCAAGGGCTTCCAGCGTGTTGCAGTGGAATGAAATGGCCCTGAAAGAGTTTCTGTCCTCGTTTCTGGGCTCCTGGCTCCAAGCCTCGACACCCTCAAAGCGGCAGCAGTGATTTGTTTCATCTCCCAATTGAAGCATCAGGACGGCGCCCACCACCAAGCTGGGCCCCACCCAGGCCTCACCCTTTCCTGTGGCTCTGGCAGCTTCTGTTTCAAGCTTGCACGCCAGGTGAAGCAGACATGCGCAGTGAGAGCTACCCCTCCTGAGCCTGCATCTTTACAGCATCACGCCAGCCAAAGCACTTCAAAACTGCACATTCGAGCCAAGAACCCAGGCTGCAGGTGCAGAGAATCAAAGCATCTGTGAATGTGGCACTCAGTGATGTGAGCCATGCATGTGGGCCCGTGGGAACCGCAGAGTCTGCCTCGGGGAAGGAAGGAGGAGGGGCCCTTGCAAATACCACGTCTCCCAATGTTCACGAGCAGCCCCCGCCTCTAGAAGTCACACACCACGGCAAGAGCGAGTAGTTCCTAGCACCAACTTCACCCTCCCTCCATGGCCGACAAACGACAGCCTCGTCACTAGTCAGTGCGGAATCCTTCCGGGGCTGTCCTGAGGAAGGCTCAGCTAGCGCACCTTCAAGAACAGAAACGAACTAGAGGGGCAACGTGCACAAATTACTGGGAAGTCTGAGCACTGGTTCCTTTAAATGATTTCTCGTTCTGTTCCTATAAAGCAAGTTTACAATTTAATTTGTACTTACATGTATGTGTACAGACATGTTTGGGGGAAACACATAAAGAGGATAGCATGGGACTGCCTGACCGGTTCCCCACCATGTATGTAGAACACACATGCACCACAGCATTGGTTTTTCCATGACTGGAGGGTGGAGCTCATAGTCCTATAACTTTGCACTGAGAGTTTCCTTCTTGGTGGAAGAGTGGGGAGACTGGACGAACCAGAGGGCCAGGGCAAGGGCAGTGTGGGGACATGTGCTTCCTTCGGTCCACTCAATGGTTTTCTCTGCAGTGCATCCAGTGGTGCACTGGCAATGTCCTTGGACCTTTGAGCCTGCTCCAGCCCAATCCTTCACTCAGCAAGTGGCCTTACAGCCTTAGGAGAGCTCTGACTGACTTCAAAAGACAGAGATGCTGCCCGTCCATCAGCCCATCACCGGACAGGGACGCTGCCCGTCCATCAGCCCATCACCGAGACATGGACGCTGCCCATCTATCAGCCCATCACTGAGACATGGACGCTGCCCGTCCATAAGCCCATCACCGAGACATGGACACTGCCCATCTATTACCCCATCACTGAGACAGGGATGCTGCCCGTCCACAGCCCAGCCCTGGGGAGCCCCAGGAGGTGCCTGCTCTTCTGTGGCCCAGAATTGGTCTCCACACCACCCACTGTGGAGCTCTCTTGGCTGTGCTTCCAAGGCCAGCTCAGCAGACCCTGGCACCTGGGCAGGCCCAGTTGGAGAGGTGGGGGGCCCAGAGTGGTCTGAGCCTGGCTGCAAAGTGCCCTGACTGGAAAGGGTTAAAGCTGACTGGCAGTGGTGCTGTACCCAGCACTAGCACGGCCCTGGGAAGTGCGGTCACACATTTGCGGTGCACCTGCTAACTGGAAACACTTCCCCAAACTGCATGGGGAGCCTCTCACCCCCAAATTATGCCCAACCTGCATGCGAGCCTCTCACCCCAAACTATGCCCAACCTGCATGCGAGACTCTCACCCCCAAACTATGCCCAACTGCCTCCCCGAGTACTGTGCTGCTGAATAACGAATGGTCTATGCAACCACGCTTCACAGGTTCGGGTCTTACACCTCCAGGCTGGTGTGGTCCTGGGTTTGTCTGTGTGATTATTAATTTCATGCTCTGTCTAGATTGCATAGGATTCTGTGATGCTGAAGAAAATGTTTAAGACCATCAGCACACTTGTAGATTTTCTTATTTTATAAATAACTAAATCACATCTCAACTAATTGGCTTTTACCAACTGTTCCCAGAGTTTTCTTCCCTCACCAGACTAAAAAACAGCAACAGGATTTAGAAGATTTTTCTGTACCTAACAAGTTCATATTCAATATGTGCTAAGTGGATTGTGTATGTGTGGATAGACAGATGGACAGATAGATGGACGAGCAGACAGATGAACAAGTGGATGGACAAATGGATGGATGGATGGATGGATGGATGGATGGATGGATGGATGGATGGATGGATGGATGGATGGGTGGGTGGGTGGGTGGGTGGGTGGGTGGGTGGATGGGTGGATGTGTGGATGGATGGGTGGGTGGGTGGGTTGATGGATGATGGATGGGTGGGTGGATGGATGGGTGGATGGTGTGTTGGTGGATGGATGGGTGGATGAAAGAATGAATGGGTGGGTGGTTGGATGGGTGGGTGAATGGATAGATGAATGGATTGGTGGGTGGGTGGATGGATGGGTGGGTGGACAGATAGATGAATGGGTGGGTGGATGGATAGATGGATGGGTAAGTTAACAGGAGTAGATGGATGAGTAGGTGAATGGATGGGTAAGTGATGGAAGGATGGGAAGATGGCTGGATAAATGGGAAGATGAATAGTTGGGCAGGTGAACAGGTGATGTGAGGATGAATGGACAGGTGGGTGGGGGTGGGAGGATGGGTGATTAGGTAACTTCTTTGGAAACTTTATAGAAATAATGGATACTTTAAAACAAATGAGAAATTTACTAATTTTTTTCAAAACCTGATTTAATGTGGAATGAATAATGTATATTTATTAAAGGATTAGTTGAAGGATTTCTTGGGATAAAATTTTTTAAATATAGGGCCAGACTGATAGCACTCGTAGAGTGCTTGCCTTGCACATGGCCAAGCTAAGTTTTATCCCCAGCACCCCATATGGTCCTCTGAGCCTGAGCCCATCAAGAGGATCCCTGAATACAGAGTCAAGAATAAGTCCTAAGCATGACCAAGTGTGGCTCAAATATGTAAAGAAAAAATTCAAACACACTACAAAGCCAGGCACATGTTAAGGACCCCTTAAGTATGGCTGTTGCTGCACTATTCACAATAGCCAGAGTCTGAAAACAACCTGAATGCCCGAGAACAGATGAATGGATAAAGAAACTGATACACAGAGGAATACTATTCAGCTGTTAAAATGAAATTATGAAATTTGCCCAAAAATGGATAAACATGAAGAGTATCATGCTGAGTGAAATTAGAAGGAAAAGGACATACAGAATTATTGCATTCATTTGTGGGATATAAAAAAGATAGTATGAGAATAATATTTAAGGTTAGGCAAAATAGGAACCAGGAGGATTTGTCAATGGTTGGAATCTACCACAAAGTGTGTGGGGAACAGAGGTTAGGTAAGCTAGAGAAGGACGAGTGTACTAATAATTTTTGAAAATGTTAACACCAGACTAGAACTGAGCATTGAAAGAAGGTAAAGGGATATACATGATAACCTTTCAGTGTACTGCAAATCACAGTGCACAAAAGAAGAGAGAGAGGGGAGAGAAGAAAAGTGACTGCCATAGAGGCAGGTGGGGCGATGGGAGAGAAACTGGGAACATTATTGTTGGGAAATGTGCACTGGTGAAGGGATGGGTGCTGGGACACTGTATGACTGAAACCCAATCATGAACAGCTTTGTATTCGTCTATGGCACAGTGCCATAAGAAGATTTAAATAAAGTATGGCTGCGGCTGTTTGAACAGAGCCCCTCCCCGACAGCTGCTGCTGTCAACCAGCCACCTTCATCCTCCACAGCAGCCTCTTGCTCTCCCCAGGAGAAGTCAAGGGAATCACCCGGGCCTGGGGTTCTTCTCCCTTCCCACAATCCCGTCAGCCCGGGTGACGCCCAGCACACCGGAGGTTCGCCCCGTGCCCCCACATGTCGTTGACCATCTCGTTCACCTGGACGCCTCCTGTCCAGGCACCTTTCCCTAACCTGGGCATGCATCTCCCATCGCAGAGTTCACAGTCAAACACTGCCAGGCTCTTGAGAGACTTTAGTTTACGAATGGAGGTGATGAAGGCGCGCCCCTGCTATGCCTTGCCTGGAGCACGACTGAGTGTTGCTGATTCTCCGAGATGCACCGCGGCTGAAGCACTGACCCTATTCTGATGTGACGTTTGCCCTGATAACAAAGAACGGTTTGACTGTTCCGAATGAACCAGAGCAAAGGCACTAGCCTGGAAAACTTAAAGCTAAAAGGAGCAGCAGGAAGATTCAGAAGTCCTTCGAGAGGATTCCAGAGAGAGCTCAGGCTAGCTGTGGGGCGGGCTCCTGTCACCTGATCTGGTATTCCCGCACCAGCTTTCCAGCTCACACCACACCCACACTCACAGAGGAACGAGCAGTGTCAGAAGGGTTAAGATCCAGGCCCAGCTGCGTGGAGGGCGAGCGGCGGAGCTCAAGTCTGTCTGACTTGCCACGGTGTTTATTTAGTCTGCTCAGCCAGACGGGCTGGGGCGCAAATCCCAGCTCTCTCGCTCGGCTTGTTTGGAGAAGCAACAAGTTCCCTGGGAAGGTGGCTGGGCACGAGCGGCACCTGCCTCAGGGGAGGCCAAGGGGAGGAGCACCGGGTGTCACCACGGCCCGTCAGTCATGGTCCTGCCCCAGGCCACCTTCTGCTCTCCAGAGACAGCCAAGCCCTGACAGCAAGTGAACAGGCAAAATGCACAGAGAAGGCGCCATGTTCTTCACACAAACAGCGTCTCCACTCGGCGACATCTCCCACCCGGACACTGTCCTTCCGCACACACCACATACTATCCTCAGGTGGCGCCTGTCACCTTGATACTGTCCTTCCTGCACACACTCTGTCCCTTCCTCAGGTGTCACCTGTCACCTAGATACTGTCCTTCCTGCACACACTGTGTCCCTTCCTCAGGTGTCACCTGTCACCTTGATACTGTCCTTCCTGCACACACTGTGTCCCTTCCTCAGGTGTCACCTGTCACCTAGATACTGTCCTTCCCACATATACCATGTCCCTTCCTCAGGTGTCACCTGTCACCTAGATACTGTCCTTCCCACATATACCATGTCCCTTCCTCAGGTGTCATCTGTCATATGGATACTGTCCTTCCCACACACTTTGCATTCCTTCCTCAGGTGTCGCCTAACACCCAGACATGGTCCTTCCCATATACACACACTGTGTCCCTTCCTCAGGTATCACCTGTCACCTAAATACTGTCCTTCCACCATGTGTGGGCCATACTTTGTGGCCCTTGAGGAAGACCCTAGCTGCCTCAACTGTGACCCTAGCTCCCTCAACTGTGACACAACTTCCAGAGACTCTAGGCTCAGGGGAAGACTCCTCCATCCGATCGGACTCCCTGGCCGGGCTGGAAGCTCTGAACAGGAGGCAGGGAGTGGGGGGGGGGCCCACAGGTGTCTCACAGGAAACCTGGAGCCAGAACACTGGTGCCACCAAGCTACGGGGGAGTGTGTGGCCATGTCCTTTGGCCCATGGCCACCAGGGCACAGTAGAGGATAGGGCCCCCTGCCTGATCTCTGCCCACAACTCTTCCCAGCCAGGCCAGAGCTGGCTCTGAGGGCGGAGGCTGTGGAAGAGTCCAAGGAGGGTGCATCCAGACGACGCTGTTGCTTCTACCAGGTTTGCAAAGGACTCTGTGACTGTTGTGAGGTGTGAGAAGCAGCAGCCTGACAGGGAGGCTCTTCCTGGGTGACAGTGGCTTAGTCTGACATGAAGCTGCTCCCCGGATGACAGTAGCTCAGCCTGACAGGGAGGCTCTCCCTGGGTGACAGCAGCCTTGCCTGACAGAAAGGCTCTCCCTGGGAGACAGTGGCTCAGCCTGACAGGAAGGCTCTTCCTGGGTGACAGTGGCTCAGCCTGACAGGGAGGCTCTTCCTGGGTGACAGCAGCTCAGCCTGACAGGAAGACTTTCCCTGGGTGACAATGGCTTAGTCTGACATAAAGCTGCTCCCGGGATGACAGTGGCACAGTCTGACAGGAAGGCTCTCCCTGGGTGATAGCAGCTTTGCCTGACAGAAAGGTTCTCCTGGGAGACAGTGGCTCAGCCTGACATGAAGCTGCTTCCTGGGCGGCAGTGGCTATACCTGCCAGGAAGCTACTCCTTAAATGACGTCGAGAAATGCATGAAAACTCACCCTGAGGAAGGGGCTTTGCTCACAGTTCTCTGACCCAGAGTTCTGTTGTCTCTGAACCACAGATCACTGCAAAGCACTTTCTACTTCAGTTTGGTGATGAAGTCACCGCTGTGTCTGCTGCCAAACATCACCTACCTCATTCTTAGTTACAGGAGTACAAACACAACATAAAATAAAGAGAAAGCCATAACATAAAGGCTGGGTCATTCTCCAGCACTGAAGAAAAGACAGTGAGGATGGAGGAGGAGCACGTGAACCACTCCGACATGAAAAGGCCGCTCGGCCAAGCCACAAACATTCAATGCACAACAGACATCCCTCACGTTACCCGGGGCTTGGGGGCCAGCACCTCCATCCAGCCCATCTGTGACATGGTCCACTCAAGATCCCTGCCTGGGAGCTCAGTCTCCAGAACCAGGTGCGGACTCGTGTGTACTGAGGCTCCCAAAGTCGAACACCAGGATTCGTGCCAGTCACAGCATGCTCCAGCTGTGCGCTCCAGGACTCCAGCAACACCATTTTCTGGCTGTTCCCTCTGGGACTCCAGCAACACCATTCTCTGGCTGTATCCTCCAAGACTCCAGCAACACCATTCTCTGGCTGTACCCTCCAAGACTCCAGCAACACCGTTCTCAGACTGTACCCTCTGGGACTCCAATAACACTACTCTCTGGCTGTACCCTCCAGGACTCCAGCAACACTATTCTCTGGCTGTACCCTCTGGAACTCCAGCAATACCATTCTCAGACTGTATCTTCCAGGACTCCAATAACACCATTCCCTGGCTGTACCCCCTAGGACTCTAGAAACACCACTCTCTAGTATACCCTCTGGGACTCCAGCAACACTATTCTCAGACTGTATCCTCTGAGACTCTGGTAATATCACTCTCCAGCTGTTCCCTCTAGGAATACAGTAGCCCCATTCTCTGACTGTGCCCTCCAGGACTGCAGCAGCACCATTCTCAGACTGTATCCTCCAGGACTTCAACAACACCATTCTCAGATTGTACCCTCTGGAACGTCAGCAACACCATTCTCTGTTGTAACCTCTGGGACTCCAATAACACCATTCCCTGGCTGTACTCTCCAGGATTCCAGCAACACCATTCTCGAGTGTATTCTCTGGAACTCCATTAACTTCATTTTCTGAGTTTACCCTCCATGGCTCCAGTAATAACATCTCCGACTGAACCTTCTGTGACTGAGTTCTGGAAATTGGTAATATACAGTCAGACACACAGAGCAAGGTTGAGGGCATAATGCGGGTGTAACTCTAGATCAGAAAAATTCTGCTTGTTAAAAAGTAAATACTTGGGTGTCCGTGCTAGCAGGCCTGGAGTGCGCACAGGGGAGAACCGTTACCCACTGCTGCTGTGTGTTTATCATTCCAATCCCTTAGAAAACAATATGAACTTGTCTCAAAAACCTGAGAAATAAGCTTCCATATGACTGCAGCACTATTCCATATGATTGCCGAGATATGGAAACAACCAAGTGTCCAGGAACAGATGCCTGAATAAAGATTATTTGGCATCTATATACCACAGAACACTACTCAGCTGTAAGAAACTATGAAATCATGCCATGTGCCACCATGTGAGTAGATCTGACGAGTAGCATGCAGCGTGAGGAGAAGGACACGCCCGAAGTGATTTCTCTCATATGTGGCATACAAATAAACTGTTAGGAGCAACCGAGGGCCAGAAGCAAAGAACTGAGGCCAGAGAAATAGTACATCAGGTACTTGCCTTGTACTTGGCCGATCCTGGCTCAACCTCAGCACCACACAGGGTTCTTCGAGCATTGCCAGGAATGACCCTGAGCACAGAGCCAGGAGTTGGTGGAAGTAAGCCCTGAGCACAGCTGGGTGTGGCCAAACAAAAACACAAGGCAAGAGAACTAGGGAGTTCTCCAAAACTGAGCTTACCTGTGGGGAAAAAGGGGAGTAGAAGGGTCCCTGGGACATGTGGAGGGACACAGAGGGAACTCTGGGGGGTGAGAGAGTGGTAAGGACAATGTAAGATGAAACCACCTTTTTAACAGTATTGAAAATCACAGAACCACAATGAAAATAAGCGGAAGCCTATAGTCTCCCTCAGAATCTGGGCATTCTCAAATACAAGTGAAGAGGAGCTAATGCTTCGCCCACACGGTGAAGCCCTTGGCCCAGTGCTCAGGACACAGTATGAACCAATACCAGGTAGCACACGGCCCTGAGAGCCCATGGAGGTATTCGGGAGGCTGAGCACTCACCATGGAACCTGAGAACTCAGGGAGCGTTCCAGCACTAAGGCAGTCAATGGTGTCCATGAGAGGGGGTGAGCAGTGAGACCCTGAGGGCACTTAACCCACAGTGGTGACCTTGAGTGTAGCTCAGGCGGGAGCAGAGAACAGGACGCAGCACAATCCCCAAGTAGCAAGCTGGCGGCTGGCGGGAGAAGGCGAATCTCCGCTGTGGCAGTGGGGAACCAACTCTCGGCTCGCAGGGGGCTGCCGGCCCACAGTGCTGTGTGAGCAAAAGTTTAGCCAATGCTGAGTGTCGACGCTGTGCATAATCTTCCAGAAAGGAGCAGCAAAGATAAGGCTTTCCAGCTCATTGAAAAGGCCATATCACTCTAAGAGGAAAAAAAAAAGGAAAAAAAATATAAAATTGTTGATCAAATCACTCATGAGCTTGGAACAAAAATAAATCATAACAAAATTCTCAAATAGAGTCCACGTCAAAAACAAGCTGACGGTGCTGACATCAGAGGCTGGTGGGGCTTGCACTGGTGACAGGAGACTGGGCCAACGCCTGGACATCAATCAATGCCATTCGGCAGATCAGGAAGAATGATGCTCAAGAGAGGCAGGAAAGTCATTCTGTGAAATGCATTACTCTGCCGGGAGCAAACGCCCCAGAGAACGCCCTCCGTCGGACACGGGCATCTCCACCACACCTCGAGCTGCCGTCAGCCCTGACAGGGAACAGCACGTTCTCCTGCGGACCAAAAATCAGCGTGAAACTGGACAACCGCATGCAAAGGGGAAACCAAGCCCTTAGCTGCCCTCACAGGCCACACTGACCTCACCAGAGAGCCGAGCGGGGAGACTGGGAATTCTGCATAGCCTGAGTTCACTGGACAGACATGCTTAGAAAGGAAAAAAAAAGAGTTTAAGTAAATTATTAAAAAGTCAATAAAGGTTGTGGGGGTGTGGGAGGGGAATCAGGGCACTTTGTGTTGGGAAAAGGACACTGGTGGTGGGCTGGGTATTGGGACACTGACTGAAACCCAATCATGAACAGCTTCGCATGTTGATTCAATTTAAAAAAAGGAAAAAAAACTGTTCAATATTTCTTGATCGCTTAAATCCCGTTATTCATCGATTTGCTCGAGCGGGCACCAGTAACATTTCCATTTGACCCTATCACGTGCCAGTGTAGCCCAATGGCATCTGGTTGCTTTAGGAATATGAAGAGCCTCAAACCGTTCATTCAGGGTCTTGACGAAGAAGTATGAACATCTTGTAGGTGGGCGGCCACGTGATCTTTTGACATCCCATGGGATCCAGTCAGTAACGGCTCTAGTCCAGCGGTCGTCTCCAAATCGCTTTTACATGTCCCACCCTGATGGGCTGGACATGTCCAATATTAAATAAATGAAATAAAAGGCACACAATAAATATCAATAAAGTGATTTCATCCCAATATAAAGCTCTGCCTTACAGCAGAGCCCTTGGGAACTGATGCCTCACTGAGAAAATATTTGCAAAACATGCCTCCATCAAGGACCTTATCTGATGTCTTCAGAGCGCTCAAAGACTACCCAAACACACTCGTCAATAAAGAGCAGGACAGTGGCCTGCAGAGGCGAAGCCAAGCCAACACTCGGCCCAGGTCTGTACCGCGACACTCAGGCCAGGGAGATCTCAGGGGCAAAGGCACTTGCCTGGCATGGAACCAAACTGGGTGAGGGTCCCCAACACTGCAAAGGGTCCCTTGAACACCTACAGGTGTCACTCCTGAGCACAGAGCCAAAAGCCCCTGAGCACCCATGCCCTGACCACATAGAACCATCGCTCTGCAGTGAGAGCACCATGTAACAGGCACCCAGAGAAAGACGTGAAAGCTCAGCACCACTGGCAGGAGGCGGCAGCTGTGGAGCTGGAGGTTCGTGGAGACTCAGCCATGAGCCGAACTACGAAGTCACGAGCCTTTTCTCGGTGTCTACAGCCAACGGCAGCTACGCAAACGCCACTGGCGGGTGAAGAGGTGAACCATGGCAGGCTCCTGCTGAGTGGTGACCACTGGCAACAAAGAGAATAAGCGCCTGGTGACCGATCACAGCCTGGATACAGCCCCACAGCAGCTGCAGACACAGGTACAGAGCACAGATGATCACAGCGACTGAGCACAGATAATCACAGCGACTGAGCACAGATGATTACAGCGACTGAGCACAGATGATCACAGGGACTGAGCACAGATGATCACAGGGACTGAGCACAGATGATCACAGCGACTGAGCACAGATGATCACAGGGACTGAGCACAGATGATCACAGGGACTGAGCACAGATGATCACAGGGACTGAGCACAGATGATCACAGGGACTGAGCACAGATGATCACAGGCACTGAGCACAGATGATCACAGGGACTGAGCACAGGTGATCACAGGGACTGAGCACAGGTGATCACAGGGACTGAGCACAGGTGATCACAGGGACTGAGCACAGATGATCACAGGGACTGAGCACAGATGATCACAGGGACTGAGCACAGATGATCACAGGGACTGAGCACAGATGATCACAGGGACTGAGCACAGATGATCACAGGCACTGAGCACAGATGATCACAGGGACTGAGCACAGATGACCACAGGGACTGAGCACAGATGATCACAGCACTGAGCACAAATGGTCACAGGGACTGAGCACAGATGATCACAGCGACTGAGCACAGATGATCACAGCGACTGAGCACAGATGATCACAGCACTGAGCACAAATGGTCACAGGCACTGAGCACAGATGATCACAGGGACTGAGCACAGATGATCACAGGGACTGAGCACAGATGATCACAGGGACTGAGCACAGATGATCACAGGGACTGAGCACAGATGATCCACAGGGACTGAGTACAGATGATCACAGGGACTGAGCACAGATGATCACAGGGACTGAGCACAGATGATCACAGGGACTGAGTACAGATGATCACAGGCACTGAGCACAGATGATCACAGCGACTGAGCACAGATGATCACAGGGACTGAGCACAGATGATCACAGCGACTGAGCACAGATGATCACAGGGACTGAGCACAGATGATCACAGGGACTGAGCACAGATGATCACAGCGACTGAGCACAGATGATCACAGTGACTGAGCACAGATGATCACAGGGACTGAGCACAGATGATCACAGGCACTGAGCACAGATGATCACAGGGACTGAGTACAGATGATCACAGCGACTGAGCACAGATGATCACAGGGACTGAGCACAGATGATCACAGCACTAAGCACAGATGATCACAGGGACTGAGTACAGATGATCACAGCGACTGAGCACAGATGATCACAGGGACTGAGCACAGATGATCACAGGGACTGGGCACAGATGATCACAGGCACTGAGCACAGATGATCACAGGGACTGAGCACAGATGATCACAGCACTGAGCACAAATGGTCACAGGCACTGAGCACAGATGATCACAGGGACTGAGCACAGATGATCACAGGGACTGGGCACAGATGATCACAGCACTGAGCACAAATGGTCACAGGCACTGAGCACAGATGATCACAGGGACTGAGCACAGATGAGCACAGCGACTGAGCACAGATGATCACAGGGACTGAGCACAGATGATCACAGGGACTGGGCACAGATGATCACAGCACTGAGCACAGATGATCACAGGGATTGAGCAGGATGCAGGACTTGGGCGCCCTGTCCTCACCCTGTTGCTGAGCAGAGGTCTGTGAAATCAGGGCTCTGTCCTCCCGGCAGGCTGAGTTGGGGTCCGTGACTGATTTATCTAACTGATGTCCCCATCGGAGTTATGCCGCATTCCCCGCCTGTAGGCAGGAGAGCTGGGGAGAGAGTATTGCAGGGAGGAGGGGCAGCAGGAGAGCTGGGCAGGGGAGCACTGCAAGGAGGAGGAAGAGCAGGAGAGCTGGAGGGAGCACTGCAGAGAGGAGAGGCAGCAGGAGAGCTGGAAGGAGCACTGCAGGGAGGAGGGGCAACAGGCAGAGAGCCCCACGCACAGTCCGACCAACAATTCACTTAGACTGTGTCCACCCGGGCTGCTGGGCTCCACCCTGCTGGCCAGAGGGGGATTGCTTGCACGTGCCCCAGTCCAGAAGGAGCCTGCCACATGGTCTGCAATAAAGTGTTCCCTAGAGACTCTGCGGACCCCCGAGTCTCACTGTTGACCTCAGCGGCTCTGCCCCATGGGCTCCCACACGCAGCGTAACCCTCCGCAGGCCGGGAACATGCTCCTTCCACCTCAGCGTGGCGAGTGTGTTTATTTCCAGATCCTATCCCAGCTTCACGCCGCACTGACAGGACCTTGGAAGGCAGGGCCTGGACGGGCGGCTGTGGTCTCAGACACGCTGTGTACTAATCGCGAGCCTCCAACCGCAAAGCTTTCCGGCCCACTCGGCCTAATTTATCTCACGTTGTTCCGTAGTGCCGCTAATGAAAGCCAGCGCGGGCCCACGGACGCAAGCCAAGGGAATTGACCTTCCATGCCCACGGCAGGAAGTCGGAAGAGCGGTCACTGTCAGATAAATAAACACCGTTGCTGCGGCTCTAATTTCATGATTAGAAAAGTTATGGGGAGAAAATTCCAGGCTGAGACATGAGGACCAGGTGTCCTGGGACTGAATCTGTCACGTGCTCCCACACATCTCCAAGGCCACGTCCTGTGACTTCTGATGCTTTTTCCATGAGGTTTCAGGAGAGGTTCTTCACCGGGGTAGAGCAGCCCCCTTGCCTGTGGACGTGAGCTGCAGAGCCCGATGGTGGGGGAGAGAGCCCCCGCCACTAGAACCCCTGGTTTATTATCAGGCTCTCGGTCTATCCTCAAGAAATGAGACCCCCACACTTGCCCTGAATGGGAAAGAAAGCAGAATAGTTGAGGTGAAGTAGAAAGACACTTTGTTCACTGCTGCTGAAAACAAAGCATGAAACTGCACGGCCAAAAGACACTGACCTGTGTGGGCGCTTCCCCAGGAGGGCTGCCGGCGCCCCCCTAATGACGGCAGGGTTGGGGAAAACGCAGACTCTGGAGCACCAGCCAGACCGGAGAAGGGTGGTGGAGATGGGGCGCACAACCGCCCGCTGTGACTGCGGCAGGGCCAGTTCATCTCAGGCCCACAGCTGGGCGAGTGTCCTGGACAACGAAGCTGAGGCCACATGACGGCAGGCCAGAGGCCGAACAAGCTCGCGGCCCGCCTATTGCAGCCCTCTGCAGCACCCCTTGCGCTGAGCTGGGCCTGCAACCTGCCACTCCTCCTCTTCCTTTCTCTTCCCCCTCTTCCCTCTAGCTTCCCCTCTCTTCCCAGGGTAAGAAGTGCTGTGAGTGCTTCTGTGAGTGCTGGTTGCCGCCAGCAGGGACAGCAGCCCCTGAAATACAACACTCAGCACTCCCCACGGTTGGCGTCATGGGACTGTCCCCACCCACAAAGGACACTGCCCAGAACACCTCCTGACCAGTTGCAGTGGCACCTATCTGCACCCCGTCTCCTGAGACCCCTGGGGACCCGATGCTCAGACCCCACAGGTGCAGGAACATTCAGGTTGTCTGCCCCCGCCCACGAGACCCTGAGTCAGAACAAGGGGGTCTGCAAAGGTCTGGTCCACTTCTGCCACGTAAGACACGTGGCATGTCACATGTCGCTCCTGCCGCCCCTGTCCAGGCTGACCTGGAGCACAGAGATGCAAGGTGATGCACAGCTCTGGGTGCAGGCGCCAGCGTGGTGGGGTCCAGGGTTGACGGAAAGGAAAGACCCGGAGCTGAGGCCAAGCCTCTCGCTGCGGCCTCGGGCTCTCTGCAGCTTCTTGAATTCTGGGGGGCTACAGCCGTGAGGGGGCGCCGGCTGGGGGAGAACGGAGCAAGGCCACGGTCATTAAATTTGCATCTCTGTCATAAACATGGTCAGGGCAGGCTGATGAGCGCATTTGATAAATCAGATAAATGGGAAGCCATGGGGCTGGAGGAAAGCCCCAGACGAAGGCAAGCCTGAGGAAGCCCAACTGCAGCCCAGAGTTGCCGTTGCTCACTAAAAGCGACCACTGAAAGCTAAGTCAGGGTCTACAGGAAACTCGTTTCTGGACAGCTTTCCCTCCTTACGGTTCTTTTTTATTGCAACACAAGGGAACCACATGAAAGCATCTTTAACGAGCTCAGCTTTTTTTGACATTCTGAAATAGGACAAAAGAAAACAAGGAAACGCAGAGAAACATTAACACTGCCATAGTTAGAACAACACCTGCACAGCACGAAAAATAGAGAGAGACTTCTGGGCTCGTCCCCAGGAATGCCCCGAGAAATTCAGACTGTGAAAGACAAGGAAGGAAGGGAAGGAGGGCAGAGGGAGGGAGGGAGGGAGGCAAGGAAGGAGGGAAGGAAGGAAGGAAGGAAGGAAGGAAGGAAGGAAGGAAGGAAGGAAGGAGGAGGGAGGGAGGGAGGAGGGAGGGAGGGAGGGAGGGAGGGAGGGAGGGAGGGAGGGAGGGAGGGAGGGAGAAAGGAAGGAAGGAGGGAGGGAGGGAGGGAGGAGGAGGGAGGGGAGGGAGGGAGGGAAGGAAGGAAGGAAGGAAGGAAGGAAGGAAGGAAGGAAGGAAAGAAGGAAGGAAGGAAGGAAGGAAGGAAGGAAGGAAGGAAGGAAGGAAGGAAGGAAGGAAGGAAGGAAGGAAGGAAGGAAGGAAGGAAGGAAGGAAGGAAGGAAGGAAGGAAGGAAGGAAGGAAGGAAGGAAGGAAGGAAGGAAGGAAGGAAAGGAAGGGGAGGGAGGAGGGAGGGATGGGGAGACCAAAGGGGGCTCAAAGCTGTGTTTAACCCAGCTCACCCAACTAACAGGACCAAGTCGGCAGCCGCCTGGCTCTCAGCCTTGCCAAAGCCGGCTTCTTTGTGCCTGTGCACCGTGAGGTCAGAACGTGGCGTTGGTCACGGCAACAGGCAGGCACTCCGCACACCTGGCACGTGGCTTCCGTGCACAGTTCTGCCTTGTCTGAGCTGTGGCGCCCGTCTCCGCGGCCAGGTACTGACCACGCCTGCTCTGCTCCCCACCAAGGTGCCCCGCCTCAGGCTTGTGTGATGAACAAGCTCTGCTCCTTTCGAGACCAGCAGATGGCTGTGGAAGAGCAGCGCTGGGCCGGCACGGAGGGGCTGAGTTAGGGCCCTGAGGCCAGGAGACCCGACAATGAGACGACATTGACACTGCCCCTCACTTCCTCCCAGGAGCTAAAGAAGACACAGTGTCACCCCTGCAGGCCCTTTCACTGAATCACCCCCAAAGCCCGAAAAGCTCAGAAATAGCCAAAGCAAACACTGTTTTAAATAATGCCTGAAACCTAGTTTTCATTTCTCAAATTCAAAGGAGTGGTTTGCTGATGCCTAAGCATTGGAGACTGTCCATCAGCACAAAGGCTCACCATTAGGATATTATTCTGTGGATCTGGACGCCTCCCCTGCTTGTCCTGCCACATCCAAACCCCAGAAGACGGCCCGTTCCCTCCGCTGACCGTTGCCTCCCTGTCTCCCTGATCTCTTTTCCTTCTGGAGGCTTTGCGGCGTCCAAACATGTCATTAAACTCTCCATTACATTATCTGGAGCCAACAGAACCGATGATAAGAGATTGCGTCCAGAGCACTCTATTAGGACATTTTAGATAGTTTGGGGGTCGTCATGTAGGAAAATCCTTAGCTGAGAGACTTCAGGGGGAAACCCAAGTTCGGGCTCTCTCCGAGCAGAGCTCAGGCCCCCCCAGGGGTGGTTTGGCTTCATCTACACTTTTAGGCTCTCCCGACAAGGTCCGCACACCCCTTTGGTGTTCCCCACTGCAGGCACCCCAGCGGGGCTGGCCAGGGCTGCTCCCGTAGGCAGGACAGCACCCAGAGCTGGTCAGCCGGGCAGAGACCTGCCGGCCAACAGCAGCCACAGAGCCGCCATGCGCAGAACGCCGGTGTCTCAGCAGCGCCTGGTCACGTTGCGTTTCACGTGCAAAGGGGTCGCAGATGAAAATAGCTGAAGTGGCTCCTGTGCAGAGGACCTGAAGGCCGGACCAGAGGTGAGGAAGTGAGAGACTCCACACCCACCCTCTGAGTGCCAGCCCCTGCAGACCACTGTGGGCAGTTGCTCACACAACGTCCTCACGCAGTGATGATCGAAACTCTCATTAGACGCAAAAGTGCCTTCTCGTGTCATATGCAGCTGCAACGTGTGCCAGAGACACCAGAAATCCGCTGTCCCCGCTCTGTGACTGATGGGGCCCGGCTGCCGTTGGCTCTGGAAAACTCGCTTCCAGTCAGAGCTCGCGGATGCCTCGGGCTGAGGACAGCACGTTAACGCCAGAGTATCACTGTTCGGGCATTGTTTCAGAGCCACATCTGCGGACGGATGTTTGCACTGGGAGGCCTGCCCAGACCATTTCCCTGGTTCCTCTAGAGCCCACAGAGTCACTTTCTCCCCATGCACCTGAGCGGAAAAACCCTTCCTGCCCTTTGCCCGAAGGAGAGTGTCAGCAGTTCTCTGGGGCGCAGGGCCAGGCGCAATCTGTTGCTTCAAGATGTAGAAAGATCCGCTGGAAGAGCGAAGGCTAAGTGATAGCCAGAAACGGTTGGGAAAGAGGAATAACGATGGTTTGTGCTTCCTCCGAGTCACAGGGACAGAGACGTTCAGGGGAACGGAAAATAGCACAAGGTTGTGCAGGGGAGAACAGGGGGAAAGAGAAACGCATGGAATAAGTGTGTGTGTGTGTGTGCGTGCACATGCACGCATGAGAGTGTATGAATGTGAGTGTGTGAGTGTGGGTGCGTAGGAGTGTGCAAGTGTGCATAAGTGAGTATGAGTGTGTTTGTACAAGTGTGTGATTATGCGTGCGAGTGTGGGTGTAGAATGTGTATGTGAGTGTGTGAGTACAAGTAAGCGTGTGCAAGTATGTGAGTGGGGGCATATGAAAATCTTCTACAGCTCAATGACGACAATGCAAAAGGTACAATTTTTCAACGGGGAATAGATTTAAATGAACAGGAGGGATGCATTGCCTTGCATGCAGTTCCCTGAGTCCACAGGGAGGCACCCCAGAACACAGAGCCAATAAAAATCTCTGAGAACTTCCGGGTAAGGCCCCCAAATACACACATCAGACATGAAAAGTGAGTCTGCCGTGTGAGACCCCAAACACGAGGGATTTAAAGGGCTAAACACTTTAAATCCGTGGGTGCCCTCGGAGAATGGAGGGTGTGTTTCTACAAGTTACACAGCGCCACCGTGTAACGTGTTTTGGGAAACAAGCCACGTCCTGAGAACGCCCCTAAGCATGTGACACAGAAACCCTGGCTCAGATACAGACTTTAAGAGACAGAGACAGGAAAAAGGTGTCCAGCAACACCTATATGCACCATCAACTGGAAACAACTCCAGCATTAATCTCCTGTGTACAGATAGATTTTAGGAACCCTGAATAATGGAATATTAATTGGCAACACAAAGGAGTTATCTCGTCCATATGGCCAAGAGCATAGGAAGCTCAAAGATGCCGTATCTGCTCCACAGAGTATCGGGTCAGCAGCGTGAAGCACCCGGCCAGGGACGCACAGTTCCCGACTCACCGTCCCACCTCGCAATGACCCCCTCCCACCCCCATGAAACAGAAGCCCCAGTGCTGGCTGAGCCTGTGCTGGCCCCCGAGACAAGCAGTGACTCGGCAGAGCCCCAGACAGTCTTCATTAAAGCGACCAAAAATAGTTCTCGGTGGCAGCTGGCCGCTGAAGGGTCGAATTTATCATCCTGTCCAAGAACAACAATTTTATTCGGAATATAATCGGCTGCTCTCTGCAGCCCCCATTCGGTGCAGCGTGTGGAGCCAGAGGCTCCATGGATTCCGAAAGAATAACAAGGTCTCGTCACTACCTACGGACGAGTGTTGGATATTCCCCATCAGCAAGGCACCAAGAGACCACCCGCTGCCACGTTCTTCCAGCTTAGCCCCGCAGGTTATGGGTCCCAAAGGAAACCAAATACCTAAATTTTCCCCCCAAAGGAAACTCACAGTATCATTAGCAAAACTGCATTGTCGTTGCCCTTAGGATTTGGGTCTGAACATCTGAAGGCCGAACTGAAGCTGAAGCAAACCCCACCTAGACGGTATCGCTCAGCTACCCCCAGCAACGCTCACTCACCCCGTTACCCGTCCTCTGCACCCCAGACACAAACGCCAACGTCTCTACCACCATCTCCTCTTTCAACTCCACCAATTGCACCTCACGGCCACCACCCCGCCCCACCTCACCAAGACCGTGACCCCTGACACCAACAACCAATGACACCATAGTTCTGTCTGGTCCCTCCCAGCCTGGGGTCCTGACCTTCCTTCCTTGCACTCCCCTCTCCACGGGGCTTTGCTTCTGCTCTCCAACCAGTCATGAGCCTACGCTTGGCCTCCAGGTGGGGCTCCCGGCACAAGCACACACACAGCTCCCACGTTTCCCGGCTCCAAGCACACACACATCTCCCACGTTCCCCAGCTCCAAGCACACACACAGCTCCCACGTTCCCCAGCTCCCCGCGTCCGTGATCACTGACAGTCGTGGCTGTGAGCGACCTGCCACAGGGGCCACATCAGTCCGCCCTGGAATCTTCCAGAGAAAGCAGATCCTGGGACGGCTGAACAGGCTCAGCGTTGGCTGCTGCCCGCCGGCTCACAGCTACTCCCAGGCCTCCCAGCCCCCAGACAAGGAGAGCGAAGGGTTGAGTCATTGGCACCAAATGCATCAGCCCTAGGCAGTGTGTAAAGCTAACCCTTCATCTCTGCCTATTCACTCCCTCACACACACAGACACACACACACACACAGACACACACACACACAGACACACACACACACACACACTCATCTCTGCTTTATGAATTCATGCTAGCAACAGAAATTCTAACCAAATGACAACTATGCTTGCCCTACATCTGAAGAACAAGTGAACGCCACAGCTGACTGGAGTCCTAGAGGAGTCCACAAAGCGCACCCGGAACCCTTCCAGACTCCTGAGAAATGCCATCCCGGGCCAGGGAGGCGCCTCAGGCAGGGCCCACAGAGGCATCTGCTGCTCCTCCCAGCCCAGGCTGCGAGTCTGCACCCCAGGGTGCTGCTCCGTGTCCCCCCAGCTCACCCAGCCCCAGAGCAGCTCATCCGTCCGTCCCCCACAGGCAGGAGGACGCCGGCCCTGCTTTCCTGGCTCACGTGCCAGAATGTTCCAAATGCACGATCCGATTTCATTTAGTTCATTTAGTTTGTACGACTGGTCCCAGTTAACTGGGTATTACATTTCATTTTCCAAAATGTCCAGTCCACGTTTGTTTTCTCAACATTCTGCTGAACTGTGCACACGCTGTAATGTGCTTCGTGCCAACCTATCTGTGCACAGATGCTCTAAGAACTAAACCTGAAGTCTAGGCTCCCAGCTGGGGATCTGAGACGTGAGGAAACAAGGTTATTCCACAGAGGCTAAGTCATAATTAGTGAGTGACAGACAATCATTACTGTAAGTCCATTATTTCCCAGAGATATAAGCAGTGATTTCTATAAGTGTTCACCTTAACAGACAGAGGAGCAAAGACTCAGGATACAATGATCAATATTCAGTGGCTGGGACTTCCTGGAGACACAGTAGGTGTGCAGAGAGAAGACTCAGCCCATCTTTCCTCCCAGCCAACCTTGTGCAACTGTCAAGCTTTCCTTTCAAAGGCATCCGGAAATCGATGGAGGGTCAAGGCTTCTTGTCTTCAGCATCTGTAATGTTTCCTGTCACTGTGATTAATAGTTCCCAGGGCAGGACATCAGGTAAGCAAAGAACAGGGACCAAAACAGAACTGGCCTGCCAGGACCTGAGCATTCTGTGAGATTTCCATTCCTTCCCAGTGAGGGAGAGCTGGGAAAGGAGCTGAAGCTGCGCCACCCTAATTCATTCAGTTTGCATGATTTTACATCGTTCACGCTCCAATCATCACTCCGGAGGCCCAGAACATACCTAGGCTCAGAATTAATGACTGCTAACTCTTTTAAACCAGACTGCACGGTTTATAGTGCCATAAACATTCCTGATGCCCAAACTGAGTAAGTGTTTTTGTTAAGATTTGGGGTCTAAAAGATGTTCACTGTTTTATAAAAGCATGATTTATTTGTGTTTCAAAATAACACATCATGAATTGACATTTAGTAACGTAAATGTAATGTAAATTCAAGCATAAAACCACCACAGAAACTATCACCCTGTCCCCTGATTTCATTAGTCAATAAAAATTGAGTTGATGTTCCCTGTCATTCAAGCTCATGAAGAGCGGCAGAATGAACGATAAGGATCCTAGGACTGGAGCAATAGCACAGCTGGTAGGGCACACGCCCTGCATGCAGCGGACCCAGGGTCAGCCCCCAGATCACACACGGTCACCGGAGCCCCACCATATTAGATTTTTTCAGAAGAAAGAAACGGTGGGCTTCAAGAACTATTCAAAGCATAGCATGCAAAATTAAACACAGGAAGAAAGGGGAAAAAAAACTAGCAGATAAACAAAACACATCTGTAAGGTTTTGGGTGCCCTTAGGGGTCCCTAAAATAAGTGTAAAGTATCTCTATAAAAGGGGGAGGGGAATTTCAAGAAACGATAGCTGAGATATTTCAGTGTTTCAGCGGGGAAACACCTAGGCCTTGAGGCTGCAAATGCATCGTTTCATGCCAAGAGGTCGCAATCTCTTAGCTCTGCACAAATAAGCATAATAAAATGTGATGTTTATAGTAACAAAGAGCACGCAAGGAGGGCAGCTTTCAGAGAGGGGCTACTGTGCAATGCTCCGAAGATAAGTGAAATTTTCCAGGAAAAGACATCCTGGAGGACATCCCCTGGAGCAGGTGTAGGTCTCCCCATCACAATATATGGCACCAACAATGCGAGTGAAACCCAGAGCGTCTGGGAAGGAGACAGCAAGCACTCTACAAGAGCAGAAGCTGGAATGAGTGAGCCAGAGTAAAGATGAAGACCATGACAGCCTGACATCCTCTGCTTGTTCAAAGCTACCGGCTGCTGGTGTGGGACTTCGAGGAGGAGAAGGAACTCAGGCGACCAGATTTCTACTGCAAAAGGTTAGTCTACCACAGCCCTGGAGGTGGGAGACCCAAAAGAAGCTGCTAACTGTTCAAACTGGAGGTGAAAGGCTCTGACGAAGGCAATGGAATAAGTCCACGGAGTAACAGAGTGAGTTAACGGAGTAATAGAGTGAGACAATGGAATCACGGAGCAAGGCCATGAAGTGACAATGGAAGGAGAAATGCAGTAAGGCAGAGGAGTGGTGATGTAAGCAATGGAGGAATGGAGTAAGCCATAGAGCAACAGAGTAAGGCTGTGGAGTAATGCAGTAAGGCTGTGGAGTAATGGAGTAAGGCCATGGAGGAACAATGTAGCGTAATGGAGTAAGGATGTGGAATAGTGGAGTAGGGCCGTGGAGTAATGGAGTAAGGCTATGAAGTAATGGAGTAGGGCTGTGGAGTAATGGAGTAAGGCTGTGGAGTAATGGAGTAAGGCTGTGGAGCAATGGAGTAAGGTGGTATAATGGAGGAAGGATGTGGAGTAATGGAGTAAGGCTATGGAGTAATGGAGTAAGGCTGTGGAATAATGGAGTAAGGCTGTGGAGTAATGGAGTAAGGTGGTGTAATGGAGGAAGGATGTGGAATAATGGAGTAAGGCTATGGAGTAATGGAGTAAGGCCGAGGAGTAATGGAGTAAGGCTGTGGAATAATGGAGTAAGGCCATGGAGTAATGGAGTAAGGCTGTTGAATTATGGAGTAAGGCTGTGGAGTAATGGAGTAAGGTGGTGTAATGGAGGAAGGATGTGGAATAGTGGAGTAAGGCTGTGGGGCAATGGAGTAAGGCTGTGGGGTAGTGGAGTAAGGCTGTGGAGTAATGGAGTAAGGCTGTGGAGTAATGGAGTAAGGCTGTGGAGCAATGGATTAAGGTGGTATAATGGAGGAAGGATGTGGAGTAATGGAGTAAGGCTATGGAGTAATGGAGTAAGGCTGTGGAATAATGGAGTAAGGCTGTGGAGTAATGCAGTAAGGTGGTATAATGGAGGAAGGATGTGGAATAATGGAGTAAGGCTATGGAGTAATGGAGTAAGGCCGAGGAGTAATGGAGTAAGGCTGTGGAGTAATGGAGTAAGGCTGTGGAGTAATGGAGTAAGGCCATGGAGTAATGGAGTAAGTCCGTGGAGTAATGGAGTAAGGCTGAGGAGTAATGGAGTAAGGCCGTAGAGTAATGGAGTAAGGCCATAGAGCAGGGCAATGGAAATATGGGAGGGACACGGCACTTCATTCTTGATGGAAAATCAGGGCTATTTCTTGGCAGAGCCCATTCTAGATGCTCCTGGATTTGGATTTCAGTAGGATAATTACTATGGCTATGATCAGTCAGATGAAGTATGGATATTTAGAAGTGAAATATTCTGTCCATGTTTATTTTGCTGGTTTCTCTTCTCTCGGTTCAGCAAGAACAAATACCTCGCGCTCCCTCTTGAGCCCAGTACTGATGTCCACTTCAGAGCCCTCCTCCGCACTTCAGACAAAGCCTGGGCTGCAACCAGCAGCTGTGGTTAGCAACCACATGGAATGGAAGAGTGAGCGAAGCAGCCAACTAAACAAGGGTCATCTGGGAGCCACTAAGGAAACTCCAGGACAAAAGGATGAGAAACACAGCCCTGGTGGACACTGGGAGCCAGTGTCGGGGAGTCCGGGAGTTCTGGTCAGTGCCTGGGCAGCTGCCGTAAAGCTGCCCATGCTGTGCAGCAGAAACCCTCCCGGCATGAGGGATGCCACCCTGCAGCAGCCATCAGAGAGCACTGGATCGAGAAGGGGCCCGGTTTTATTCAGCCTCGCTTGATTTAGTGGCTCGCTTTGCCCTCCAGCCTGAGAGGACTTGTCCAAACCACTGGAAACCAGGATCCCTTTGCCCAGAACCATGAGGTCAGGACCCAGGTTGCTTCCTCCAGAGTTTAATCCCCCACTATTTTCTGAAATCACATCTCCAGTGTCTTGATTTCTCCAACAACAACAGAACTGCATTTTTCAAGGAACCAAAACTTCCCACCAGCTCCCTCAAAGGAAAATACTGGCCCCAGAGACAGTGGCCGAGAAATCAGGAATATGCACTTGGGGTGAGTTCCCCATTTCCCCCATCAAAGGTGTGTTCAAATCCACGCCCATCCGGATACTTGCTCTTGAGCACCCAAGGAAACCGGGGTCACACAAGGTCAGTAAAGAAGATGCTGTGTCCGGGACAGCAGAGGAAGGAATCACGATCATGCGTCCTCCCTCAAACCCTCCAGACAGTTGCATTCTTGGACACAACTTCAGAAACTGTTTCTCAGCTAGAAATGGGCAGCCGCCACCAAGACTGTCTTCAGCAACTCTGACCCAGGCATGTGGGGTTCAGGATGATGGAGTCCAGGGTATGTGTGGTTCAGGATGACGGAATCCCAAGTGTGTGTGGTTTAGGATGATGGAGGGCCCAGGAGTATGTGGTTCAGGATAATGGAAGTCAGGTCGTTTGTGGCTCAGGATGATGGTGTCCCAAGTGTGTGTGGTTTAGGATGATTGAGTGCCCAGGTGTGTGTGGTTCAGGATGAAGGAGGGCCCAGGTGTGTGTTGTGGTTCAGGGCGCAGGAGGCCAGGGCATTATGTGGTTCAGGATGATGGAAGCCCGGGCATGTGTGATTCAGGATGATGGAGGACCTGGGTGTGTGTGGTTCAGGATGATGGAGGCCTGGTCGTATGTGGTTCAGGATAATGGAGGTATTGGGCATGTGTGGTTCAGGATGATGGAGGACCTGGGTGTGTGGTTCAGGTAATGGAGGCCTGATCGTATGTGGTTCAGGATAATGGAGGTATCGGTCATGTGTGGTTCAGGATGATGGAGGACCTGGGTATGTATGGTTCAGGTAATGGAGGCCCGGGCGTGTGTGGTTATGATGATGGAGGCCCGAGCATGTGTGGCCCGGGCATGGGGGCACAGTCGCATGGGAGGCAGGCGGTAGGGGACAGGAGCCACATCTAGGGCCAGGGGTGGCCCTGCTTGTCCACACAGGTGCTGCAGCCTCTGTCCGTCCTCCTAGCACTGCTTCTGTGGCCGGTTCATGGTCCCGCTTTGGGTGTGTGGGTGTCTCTTACTGTGACCCCCTTTGCCTTACTCTCTCCCTTTCCTCCTACAAGGGACAGAAAACACACGAAGGCCCTCACTGACCCCAGTCCAGAGAAGCTCGTTTGGTTCTGAGCACTCAGTAGAACCTGTTACAACTCAGGGCTGAGATGGGAGTCACCTTCTATTCACGGCTCTGGACAACAGAGCGGCCTGGGGTGCAGTCTCTGGAATTTCCAGAATCCCCTTCAGTCATGCAGCAGCTCCCTGGGCCCTACAGCCTGAGCCCTCCCGCAGCTCCCAGTGATGACCAAGTGCAGAGCTGGGTTGTGGCCAGGGCATCACAGTGCGTCTCCATCTGGCTCTCTCCGCCCCAGACAAGGCTCTCCTAGTCTCGGGTCTGAGCTGGAGAGGAGACGGGGAGGAAGAGCAGCTCCTAGACCATCAGCCAGAGATCATGGACCCAATTTCAGAAGACGGAGTCTGAAATGTCGCTTTCCACAGCCTCCAGTGGAAGACAGGCAGAGGAAGAGTGTGAGAGCCGCTGAGGGCACAGAGTTGTGAGCACGTAAGCCAGCAACGGCTGCTCACACGGGCCTGCTGAGCTCCAGCCACCCACCCCATCACTGGGGCCTCCCCTCTGCTATGAATCCCAGGTTGTGCCCACCTTGGACAGAAACTCCAAGTCATGGGATGACGCCAGCACTCAGGGCCCGCAATCTCTGCTCAGCTCTCCCAGATCCCAATCTGTGACCTCTTAGTGGCCTCCAAGTGCCCAGCCTCCCTCCCGTTCCAACTCTAGGAGCATTTCCATGGAAACAGAGGAGCATCAAGCAGCTCTCTTGGCCACGCCCGTCATCGGAGGAAGGGCATCTCGGTGCTAACAGAGACGAGGGCACAGCTGGAGAAAGTGAGAATGGGTCGAAGGGAAGCCCTCGGAGGCGGAGCGCCACAAAAGCTCTCCTGCCACTGAGAAAACAAGCGGACGGGGCTCGCTGTCAATAAAGCCCGAATCTCTTCCTGAATCTAAACGAAAACTAGTACAATGACAACAAGAAAAGAAAAAACCTAGAAGGTCCCCATTTAGCCTCAGGAAACCTTCCAGGCCCATCAGCCAACGCACGCCACACCTCGGCCTGGACATGGTGACTCAGAGTCACCACAGGCGCTCCTGAAGCCAATTCATAACGTGAAAACATCCGTCGTTTTGGTTTAAATGCCATCAGATGCTCTTCTGGAGCTCGTTAAGCAGACCTAAAAAGTCTTCCTCAAAGCCAAACAAGCAACGAAAGCTGAGACCCTGGGAGAGCAGAGCCGTGACTAGCCAGAGCTGACAGACCCTTCTGAAATGCCAGGAGGCTCCGCCTCGGATGCCCAGCCCTGGCTCCATACCCGGCGGCCAGCGAACAGCCAAGTAGAGAAGTCCACAGTGGCACTCGTCACTGCGGACATGACGCTATGCCTGAGGCTCTGTCCCTCCGGGTGTAAATCCAGGTCTAGCAGCAAAGGGTGGCACTGTGGGGTCAGGGGAGCCAGGCTGGAAGGAAGTGAGGGATGTCTGGACTCTCCTTCCAACCGGGAAAATAGCGAGTGCCCCGGGACGGAAGCGTGTAAAGCTGAAGCAAGTGCTGCAGGGGAAATCAGGAACGTCTCTCCTGGAATAAGAACTGCCACTAAGTCCAGAGACAAGAAAGGAGGAAAAAATTACTAAATTGCAAAATTTAAGGTCATGAGAAAGAGAAACCTAAAAGCAATAATGAGGAGCAGGGGAAATGTTGGTGTCTTAGATATCAAAGGCAGAGAGCAGATATCCCTGTTAACATGAGGAGGAAAAGCTCAGCGGTTTCTGGAGGAACAAGCGCAAATGTCTCTTGCCCACATGAAAGGTGGCTTAACCTCAGACTTCCTAAGTGAAACTGAGGAATGCGGCTGACCATGCGTGGGCCAGCTGCCCCACCCGCAGGAACACAGTGGTCAGCTCTGACACAGGAAATTCATCCGTGTCTGTGCCCTGTCCTGGCCGTGCCGAGTCCCCGTGCCGGGAGGCAGGAACGTGTGTGCAGAAGCCACGTGCATGCAGCAGGTCACTGCAGGCGCCTTGTACCGACGGGGCTCGGGAAACCACTGGAAAGGCCTGAGGATAGCCAGAAAGAGCCGGAGCCAGGCGGGAGGGGGCCCCACTCAGGGCCGGGACTGCTTGGCCTATCGAACACCCATCAAACAAAAGTGTTCGAGGCTCTGGTGCTCTGGCAGGTGTGCTGAGAGGGCTCATGGCCGCACTGACCGTGCCAGCAGGAGATGGGCACTGCGAAGAGGCGGGGCCAGTGCCCGCCCCTCACTGGGCAAAGGGCCAGCCAGGTCCAGGCTGCGAGCTCTGAAGGGCGAGGGAGATGCCCCACTTCCCAGTACACCCCATTTGCTGTCTCAGGGGAAGTTTAATGTTTTGCAGCAAGTCTAAAAGGTGGCTTAACCTCAGGCTTCCTAAGCGAAACTGAGGAATGTGGCTGACCATGCGTGGGCCAGCTGCCCCCACCCGCAGGGAACAAAGTGGTCAGCTCTGACACAGGAAATTCACCTTTCAGCCACCTAGGCAGAGCTGCTACTGGCTCTCACTGTGCCCAGTCACTCATGAGGTGACCAGGAGGGATGGCAGGTTCCTAGCCCTGGCCCGCCACCCCAGCAGAGCCTCACAACAAGCCAGACGACCCCCCACTCCATGACGACCTCCATTTTCCACATCTGGACTTCCCCCTCATCAGAACTCCACCCAGCAGACCAGCCTATCACAGCCCAGCTCGGCGCAGCCACAAGCGGCCAAGCAGTTCATCAATAAATGCTGGATTTTGAGATGACCACAAGAGTATACTACCCACACAGCAGAGCCTGGCAAGCTACCCGTGTCATATTTGATATGCCAAATACCAGTAACAATTATTGATCTCATTCCCATGACCTGATTGAATGATTTGAGGCTCTTTATGTTCCTGGAGCAAGCAGGTGCCCTTGGGCTCACTTGCATGAGACAGGACATATGGAGATGTTACTGGTGCCCACTCGAGCAAATCGATGATGAACGGGAAGATAGTGATAGTGATAGTAAGACTGAACTGTCCCGGAGGCCCGTGCCAGGTCACCGACAAATCTCCTGCTCTAAATCGCAACCCCGACAAAAAGCAGGGTGCGCCATGTGGAGGAAAAGAAGGCCCGCTCCTCAGTCACCCCACAGCAGAACCTGAATGAGCATCTGACTGGTGCCATATATCCCAGCACTAAGAAAGATTCCACCCCCATGCCACACGCCAACGCCGAGAGCAGCAGCGTTCAGGCCAGTGAACCCGGGAGGGCTGAGTGCTGCCTCCTGGCAGAGAGGCACCCGCAGCTCTGGGCCAAGCCAGGTCAAACTTGCTCCACCCAGGGTCGGCCCTCCTGGGTCCAGGGCAGACCCTGCGGGCCCACAGCCGCCCAGGGCAGGAGACCAGCTATTTCAGCGAGAAGAGTGAAGCCCTCTCCTCTCCACGACCACCAGCCACACTGAGCTCTCTCCACTGCTCTGGAAGCCCAGCCCTGACCCTCACAAGGCCCGAAGCTCCCAAAGCTCACATGGGTACAAACACAGGTGATCCGTCTCGCCCAGGCGAGGACTCCCCACGGAGTTCCCGCCTCACTGGAGCCAGACTCAGGCTGCTGAGGGTGCTGAGCCAGCTGGGTCCTCACACCTTTACTGCAGCTGCCGGTTACTGCACCCACCACCCACTCGGGGCCATGGCCCTCACCACTGTCTCTCTGTCACCTCTGGTCCCTTCTTCACTCCCCAACACACTTGTATCACTTGTATCACTTGTCTTCCTGTTGTTCATCGATTTGCTCGAGCAGGCACCAGTAACATCTCCATACTTCCTGTCACATGCTAGTGTAGCCCAAGGGCAACTGCTCGCTCCAGGAACATGAAGAGCCTCAAACCTTCCTTCAGGTCATGGGAATGAGGTCTACAATTGTTACTGGTTTTAGGCATATCAGATATGACACAGGTAGCTTGCCAGGCTCTGCCGTCGGTGGAATACTCGTAGTAGGCTCTCAGTTTGTGCATTTACTGATGAACTGGAAGCTCTGGAAGCCCGAGCTCGGCTGCGCCTCTTGGCACATTTCAGCAAATGTTGGCTTCTCGGTATTGAATCTGTGCCTGTTTAAGGAACAAGAGACGGGATCCCAGCCTGATTGCCCGAGGCCAATCAGGAACTTACACTAGCACTCATGAAATTACACTGATTGGCTGAGGTCACTCCAGAACTTACACTGATTGGCTGAGGTCACCCATGCTATTACTGATTGGTTAAAGCCAACTAGGCACTTACACTGATTTGCTGAGGTCACTCTTGACATTACTGATTGGCTGAAGTCAATCAGGAACTTACACTGATTAGCTGAGATCACTCCAGCACTTACACTAATTGGCTGAGGTTCACTTGATCACTTGATATCCGTTATTCATCGATTTGCTCAAGCATGTGCCTGTAATGTTTCCTTTTGACCCTATCATGTGCCATTGTAGCCCAATGGCATCTGGTTGTTTCGGGGATATTAAGAATCTCGAACTGTTAGTTCAGGGTCTTGATAAGGAAGTCTGACCATCTTGTAGGTGGGTGACCACGTGATCTTTTGACATTCCGTGGGATCCAATCGGTAATGCTCTAGTCCAACGGTCGTCTTCAGATCGCATATATGACCAGCCCATCTGATTGTTGATGGCCTGGCAGATGAGACAGTGTCCTTGATTTTAGAATAGCGACAGAGGTCGGAACTCCGGATTCCTTCTCTCACTTGAGTGAGGCATGATATTCCAAGCATGGCTCTTTTCGATTTGCTCTTTGGGAGACCGGAATGGCATTCTCATCCTGCTTTCATAGGGCCCAGGTCTCTGTGGCGTGCGTTAATGCAGGGAGAATGGCTGAGGTTACTCCAGAAACTACTGATTGGCTGAGGTTACTCCAGAAATTACTGATTGGCTGAGGTTACTCCAGAAATTACTGAAGCCAATCAGGACCAACAAGCCAAAGTCAGTGCCACTCTCTGGTGCCTGGTCCTTAGGGACTCATTACTCTTGTCTCTGGATTCCTTCTTTCCTCGTTGTCAGTCTAGCAGAAAAGCCCAGTTCTAAGACCGTTTAAATTTCGGGATGAACACTGTTCTGAAGAGACTTCGCAAAATGAATCTACAATCCAGGTATAAAAGAGCAATGCGAGAAACGTTTGCGTGGCTACTCCTTTGCACGCTGTGGCTTAATTGTATCACCAGGTTGCATTCACACGGTCTCTGGGTTCCTGGGTGACTTTGCCAATGTTTTCTCAGCTCTGTTTATTTTGTGTCTGCTGCATCTCACCCTCACAGGGGACACCGTAGCTGAGTCTAGACACCAGAGAGATAAAGAGCAAGATCGCTCCAGTAGGAAAACAAGCCAGACCAGCTTCAGTGTTGGACAAATAGGAAAGAAGTCTACAGGACGGTGGAGGACCTCCGGGATCAGGAAACCCAGGGAGTCCTTGAGACCAAGTTCAGCAGTGAGGACTGTCTCAGTCTTGACTCCAGACTCTGGTGATGGCAAGTGGCCACTAGAAAGAGACCCTCGCCAGGTTAGGAGCTGCCGCTCCTTAGAAGGAGATAGAAGCAGCTGTGCCTCCACAGATGGGGAGTGTAGTGATGGGGAGGAAAAGAGAATGAGAGAAAACTGCTGATCGCTATCGAGAGCGATTTATGTTCAACTTCCCAGACGTCCAGCCCCCAGATGGCTCTCTTGTACTTCCAGTCAGCTCTGGTACCTAACACAGGCAAGGAACAAGCGATTTTTTATTAGTTTCTCTCTGAATTAGGGTTTACCATCGCTCTTCGTATGACAGAATTATAATCACGGAATTAGTGCACACCGACTAGTTAGACCCAATATCCACGATGCTCACAAGTCCATCATTCATTACCGTGAGACATTTGGCAGCAGAAGCAACCGGCCCAGAACTTGCCTACAGCTCCGGTGCTCCTTGACGCATCCAGAATTCTCCTTCATGTTGATTTATTTTTAGCCCCTGGCTTGAGCACTAGAGACACTGAGCTACATAAATTTAATCAGAATTTTTTTCTATTTTAATTGGAATGAGAATTAACTTAAGAAAATCACTGAGTCTTTGTGGTAACCGATGTCCCAGAAGTCCAATAGCAATATTCAGCAAATACTTCACGGAGGCTACGGCCGTATACGGGGCAAGAGTCCCCCATTGCTGGGTCCACATTCTTGCCTGCCTCTGCCCCTGGCTGCACACGTCCCTGCGCAGCCAGTACAGTGAGGAGGGTGCTAGCCTTGCACACGCCAACCCAGGCTCACTCCCCAGCATCCCACACGGGTGATGGTTTCCACACCAGGACTCAGAACCTGGAAGCCAGCAGCCTCCACTTCCTGACTAGGGCTTCCCTCTTTCTTCTCCCCCTCCTCTGTACAGCTCTCTCTTCTCTTTCTTATCTCTCTCTCTCTGTCCCTTCCTCTCTCTCTCCCCCTTTCCACCACCAACCACCCCCACTTGGAGATGAAGCTCAAATCCGCAGCACAGGGACCCTCATGGGAGGGAAGACGCTTCCTGTCCGGCAGATCCCACCATATGACTGACCCACGGAGGTGACTCCAGCCTCCTATGAGATATCTGAGCTGGGCCTGGCGGACTCGGAGACTAAACAAGCGTTGTTTGAAGGACGGGTGTGGGTGGGAGGGGGCATCAACAGAAAACCAGAATGGAAGCTGAGCTGGCTGGGGTCCATGTGCTTCTGACTTCAAATTCGTCTTTCTGAAGCACATGCTTAGAACATGTGACTACAAGCAGACATATGTGAGCATGTGTGTGTGATTGTGACTGAGTGTGAATGGAAGTAGACGGTAATTGTGTGCTGCTCTGTGAGTGTGGCTGTGTGTGGCTGAGTGACTGCGTGACTGTGTGAATGAGAGTGTGCGACTGTGAGTGTGTGTTACTGTGTGTGGCTGGGCGGAAGAAGGCGGGCGGGTCAGTGCAGATTCAAAGACCATTGAGGAACCAGTGGGTCAGTCTCCCACTGCTCTTGAACCTCCCTTTCTCGCTGGCCTTATAGCACAGCATTTGCCAAACTATTTCAATTTTGTCCTCAACCTTCTTACTTGAATTTTCTATTTCATTTAAAAAAAACATAGCCAGCGCCTGGCGTCAAAAGCCATCAGATAAATACCAGCAGAGTAGACAGCCATTCTACAGAGACGAGGCACATCCACCGAATCCAGAGTTTGCTTCTTTGGCTGTATTTTCTGGCCTCTCCTTGTGTCTGAGCGTGTGTGTCACTCAGCTCCTCCTTCCCCCTTTCCAACACTTCCAGCTCTGCGTGTCCATGTTTTCCCTTCTCAGCATCCCTTTTTTCTTTTCTGTACCAAAGGCAAGTCTGAGTTGCCTTGATCAGTCAACTATCAGAATGGAAATTGGCACGTTTGGCATTATCCAGTCCTGATCCAAACACAATGGACCTGCACCTGAGAACTTCTGAAAGACAAGCACCGTATCCAACTCGGAGCAGTCATACTTTTAGAACGTGATGGTAACCTAGGACATAGATTTTCAAAATGCCTGTGACAAGTTTCATGCCCAAAGAGCCTTTTCAGTTGGCTCAGAGTGGAGAACTGTGGGGAACAGACTTGCAAAGCCAGGGGATGGGCTGACCAGTCACAGGTGACAACCTGCCGTGCTTTGGTTAAAGACATGAGCATTTGTTTGGACAGAGGAAAAATGCTCAGAGCATAAGAATAAATCTTAAAATTAATATGGTTTTATAAAGAATTTCAAACCAGTGTGCACAAAGGAATCTCTGGGGATGCACATGACCCAACTCTTCTGAAGCTTAGAAAACTAAGAAGAAGCATACAGTTAAGAAAGGAAACACTCAGGAAAGGAACTGAGAGCAAAAAACTATCTCTACAGAGGACTTCAAAGTTCAAGAAACTGACAAGGAGCATCTGAAACAACAGAGCTGCCCTGGTCTCCTGCATGTGCTCCATGAGAGAACCCTGAGGAACCCCAAGAGAACCTTAGGGACCCCTGAGAGACACTCTGACACCCCAAGAGACCCCAAGAGACCCCTGAGAGAATCCCCAAGAGACCTCCTGGTAGAACCCTAAGAGACCCCTGAGAGAACGAAAAAAAACCTTGAGAGACCCCTGAGAGACCCCTGAGAGAACCCCCCAAGAAAACCGTTGGAATCCCTGAGAGATCCCGGGAGCCCCAAAGAAGCCCTTGAGAGACATCTGAGAGAATCCCCTGAGAGGCCCCTCTAAGAGATCCCCACCACAGGGAAAGACCACATGAAAGACTCCCAGAGGATGACCAACCACTGAGGAGTACAGAGGCTAATAAAGGATTTGAGGACCAGGTTCCAGTTGAGAAAGATAAATCTGAAGAGATTTGAATCTAATGTGTCTCAGAATAAACAAAGTCATTTGGGCCAACGAAGACGGGTAACACAGCTCTCCCTGGTGCCAGCTCTGGAAGCAGCTGGAGTTTCAGCAAATCTAGCCCTGACCTTCCTTAACATCTCGTGACAGGGTGCCCCCTACCATGCACCTGGCTTCCATCTGATGTGTGAACACAGTTGGTAGTCTCGGGCAGTGAGGCAGCCCCCTTCCCTGGGCCCCAGAGTAACCACTAACTATCCACATTATCCTGTGAGTTAATATGACAAAAAGAAGTAGGTGGGAGGGAGGGGGCTGGATATCGACCCATCCCCCAACACTGTTCCCAGGGCACAGGAATAAGGCCCCCAGGGCTGGAGGGGAGTACTTCTTTCTCCAGGCTGCAGTGGCAGTCACAAGAGTTGGCACTGATCAGAAACACAGCTCATTTCTGTTTTGTTTTGGGGGCACACCCCTCAGTGCTCAGGGGTTGCTCCTGACTGACTTCGGGAATCGCTTCCGGTGGTGGTCAGAGGACCATCTGGGTTGCTGGGGATCGAACCTGGGTTGGCCGCATGCAAGACAAACGCCCTCCGCGCTGTGCTAAGGCTCCAGTCCCAACACAGCTCAGTTCAGTTCAGGCATGAACCATGAATCAGGGGTTTCTAGCAGGGTAGTCTCAAATACCTGTGGTCTGGGGGTGCCACGGGAAAGGTGCAGGTGTGGGAAACCCACCTGGCCACGCTGGAGGCCAATAAGTGCCTCCTCTTGAGCATCTCCAAAAGCTGTCACAGCCTTGACCCCAGCTCCGTGGTCCCAGCCAGACCCCCCCACCGTCACCCCTTTCTCCTGCAGGCTTAGTGCCCTCGAGCTAGTCCAATGAATGGTTTCAGGAAAGATGGCAAATACCTGTTCTGGAGACACACAACACAAAGCCAACAGGTCCGAGATGAAGAACCCCTTCTCGGCCGGGGGCAGTGAGTGATGTTCAGGGTGCCCCGCTCTGGCAAGAGGGTGGTGGCGGCTCTGGGCCGAGTGGGCAGAGCACGTGCCTGCATGCCCTCCTTCTCTTCGCCTTCCTCCCTCGTCCCTCATCTACCCAGGAGCCCTGGATGTGCCTACGCCCTTCAAACCCCCGCCACTGGCATCCAGGGATCATTCGTGCTCACGGTGGCTTTAACTTACAACTGCTCAGAATTCGCTCAAGACCGTTGAAATGAGGACTCCAGTATTCAAAGCAAAGGAGGATGAGCGGGCGCCAGCACCACAAACAATGTCTTACATGCGTGACCAAAATCTCCACTGAGCAAAACAGCAGCCGCAGCCCCCACAAGCCCCCAGCACTGACTCACTCCCAGAAGCCCGTGCAAAAGCAAGGGCAGAAGACTGGAAATAGGAATCCTCACTCTTGTCCTCCCTGGCCTCAAAATAACTTGCATCCAACAAATTCAATACGAGAGGGCGAAGCAAAACAGATGGGTCGGGATGGGGGGAGGGATGGAGCTTTGGAAGGGATAGTTGAGTATTACCATACTCAGAAGCGCCAAAAAATCAAGGATGCATGTGGATGCGCCGCATCTCGGAGAATCAGTGTGAGAAGAAGTGGGAATGTCTTATGACTTAGAGTGCAACATTTCGGAGCGAGCTTGGTGGCCAAGTTTGGCGCTACAACATTAGTGTCATAAAATCTTCAAGTGCCTGGGAAGCGGCGTGGGCGCTGGAAACTGCCTGGGTTTGGCAGCCGGGATGCTTTTATTAGGAAATATTTCCATTGCAACAGCAAATAGGATATTAAGGAGCTCAGATCCAACTTTTAGGATGTTTGTGGTACAGCGCTGCCTGACACGGGGCCATAGACCATGTCTGTATGCGCGAGTTTCCATGGACCCCAGAGCACGGCACAAAGGCTCGTCCTGCTGGCCCCAAGTCCCCCGGAGGCCCTTTCAAACACTGCTCTACCCCCTCATGGATGCTGAACAAAACTGCGAGGGCTCAGCCCATCCCAGCTCCGACTCAGAGCCCAATGTTGTCAGTGCAGAGTTGGTGCTCTCGGAAAACGCTTTCTCTTTTCGTCTTGCCAAAGATCTGACATAATGCGGTGGTTCCAGTTGAGGACGAGCGGAAGGAAGCGTCCTCGGCAGACCCAAACAGTCAACTGTCTATGCCATTAAAATCTGTCTCGGGCAGCAGTGGCCCCTGAGGATCAGGGCCCTGCTGAACACAGGAAACTGGAAACTGCCCAGGCAAGCAAATAGCACCCAGAGGAGAGAGAGCAGGGAACCAGGGTGCTCGGGTAGCACCCAGACACTCCTTCCTGTCTGAGGCAACTGGCACCTACAAAGTGTTACCTACAATGAAATATCCAGATCTCAAGTACTCAGTTGAATAAATCTTTTAAACAGCTTAGGACCAGGTAACCAGCTCCACAGCCAGAGGTGATGCACCTCAGCCCCGGAATGTTCCAGAGAACTGTCCTAGCTGCTCTGACACTCCGCGCAGCCCCTATACTGATGACTGACCTCGGATACTGATGTCCTTCCTCTTCATGAATGTCCCGGACACCAGCTCCACAATCTGGGCCTCCAGTCTGTCCAGCAGCTTCTCTTCAGAGCTGCTTGAGATTGAGCCACAGTCTTGGGTGGCAAAATTCAGCTCCCATGGGTTAGAGTAACAGGCCACTGTGGCACTGTGCAGTTGTGGAGGAGGAGAAAACACCAGTGGTCAAAAAGTATGGCGTCTTCCCAACAATGGGTGCAGAGCCTTAGAATATCGAGATGGATGCTCGCGATTGCTGAGCACTGCAATGTCTTAAACTTTCCAACAATTCATGTGGTCCACAAGGTATGTCAATCACTTTCTTAAACAGACGCAAATATCCAGAAAAGAGTGTCAGCCCCATAGCCCCAGTGGGTGGCAAGAAGATGTGGTCTCCCCACGACCTGGGGCCGAGTCCTTACTAAAAGCGAATACAGCTTTTTCTTGGATGGTTTTGAGGGCTTAGTAAGAATTCCAATGGGACTGTTTAAATATTCGTGCTAATGTTACTTACATCGACAATATGTCATATTAAATTAGCAGTAGCTCATGTGTGTGCTTCAAAAGTTCTCAAGTGTACGTTTAGAAAATGGTATAAAAACACGATGGAAAATAGAACTGAAAAGCTAATGGGAATGAGATGCAATCTCAACAGGTTACTGCAGGCGACTCTCAGGAAGGGGCCAAAGCGCCCAGACACTGCGTGAGAAAGGCCCAGGTCTCCGGGAGAGACTCGAATCACCACGTCTTCAGAGAGGCCTCCGCCGAGCTACTTGGGTTCAGGAAACCAAAGACTCCATTTTCCAGGGAAGCACTTTTTTCTAAATAAAATTTAAAACCAACATCTGCCAAGAAAAGAAAAGAAAGAACAAATTTGGATGACATTTTTCATCTGAAAACAAATATCCACCTTTTCTACTTGAACCAGTAGCTTTTACTTGCACAGGAAATTGCCCCCAAATCTTGATGCCTCAAAATAGCATGTCTTACTCCTGACTGTGAGCGTAGCTGAGCGTATCTGCAGGTACGTTTCTCCGAGGCTAGCCCAGCCGGCTCTGCTGGTCCTGGCCTAACAGCTGCCTGGAGCTGGTGTGGAAAAGCAGAGTGCCTCTGCCTCCACCAGAACTCCCGGTCCGTAGGATCATCAGTGTGCATCTGGGCACACTGAGAAAGGAGATTATACAGCACTTCCCTGATGAGCATATATGCAAAGATCCTTAGCAACATACTAGCAGATCAAGTCCAATTATATATTAAAATGACCATACACCAGGATCGAGTAGGATTTACCTTGAATACCAATTTGGCTTAATATAGGCAAGTGAATCAAAGTAAAACACCATCTCAACTCAAGATTTTTTAAAAATGAACATAGATATAAAGGAACCATTTGACAAGCTCCAACACCCATTTGTGATTTAAAATTCTCAATAAAATGGAAGTAGGAACTTTCCTCAGTAGAGTCAAACCTAAAGTTGCTGTCATACTCAAGGAGCTAATCCCTGCCTGCAGTGGAAAAAGCCTTCCTCTAAGAGCAAGCTCCAGACCTCATTGCCCGCGCCTCCCACTATTGCTTCCTATCCGGCAAGAAAGAGACAGTAAGGGGATCCGAATTGGAAAAGACAAAAAGTAATTCTCACTGTTTTCGGATGACACGATACACTTAATAAAACCCTGAAGAGTCTTAGAAGAAATAGATTTGTACAGTAATAAGTCAGGCTGCAAAATCAACACACAGAAATCCAAGCATTTCTATATGCAAACAATGAAGTGTAAGAAAAAGGAATTTAAAAAATCCATTTAAACTTGTGACCCTCCCCCATTTAAAGACAAAAAAAGCTCCTGGAAACCATTATAAAGAGTTAAAAGATGTAAACAAAAAAGCTATGTTATTGCAAAAAAAATAAAAAGACACGAGTGAGTGGAAACACACCCCTGTTCATGGACCCGACGGATTAATACTGTTGAGATGATCATCCTACTGTACAGTTCATTGCCGTCCCTATAAAAGTTCCTGTGGCACTTGTTTAGGGACATGGACCAAAGTTACATGAAGTAATAAAATTCCCCACTAGCCAAAGCAAGCCTAGGGGTAAAGCCGACAGGAGCATGTTCTTTTCCCCATTTTAAACCATACTTTAAAGTGCTAGTAATAACTAGACTGTGATACTGGACCAGAGGCAGCCCCACGCAGAGTAGCACAGAGTCCAGCAATGACACTAGGAGCAGGAGCTGGTCCTTGACAAGGTTCCTAGTGTAGGAAGGGGAGCAGGAAGAGCCTCTGAGAGAAATGGAACCAGGACTCGAACTCCACACATGGGGGAGAACGTGGTGTTGAGCGTTGCAGCGCCTGCAGCTACCATCAACAGTGACATCGGGGCCAGTGTCATGGGACAGCGGGTGAGTGGTCTGCCTCCACACCACTGACCCGAGCCATAGGTCAGCGGGTGAGCGGTCTGCCTCCACACCACTGACCCGAGCCATAGGTCAGCGGGTGAGCGGTCTGCCTTCCACACCACTGACCCGAGCCATAGGTCAGCAGGTGAGCGGTCTGCCTTCCACACCACTGACCCAGACATAGGTCAGCGGGTGAGCGGTCTGCCTCCACACCACTGACCCAGCCATAGGTCAGCGGGTGAGCGGTCTGCCTCCACACCACTGACCCGGAGCCATAGGTCAGTGGGTGAGCAGTCTGCCTTCCACACCACTGACCCGAGCCATAGGTCAGCGAGTGAGCGGTCTGCCTTCCACACCACTGACCCGAGCCATAGGTCAGCGGGTGAGCGGTCTGCCTTCCACACCACTGACCCGAGCCATAGGTCAGCGGGTGAGCGGTCTGCCTTCCACACCACTGACCCGAGCCATAGGTCAGCGGGTGAGCGGTCTGCCTCCCACACCACTGACCCAGGTCCCATCCCCAGCACCCCACTATGGTCCCTGAGTCCACTCACCATGACCCCTGAGCACAGAGCCAGGAGTAAGCCCTGAGCACAGCTGGCGTGTGGCCCAAACACTAACAGAAAAGAATCAGTGTTGTGAATCACAGTCTCGATAAAAATTGGGAGGGGAGAGCAAATCGGAAATCTAAGTCAGAGAATCTATTTTTATCTCAAGCAATTAAGAGTGGGTTCTTTGTGTTATTTCCATTACAGACAGTATAAACTATTTCCCAAAAAAGTTGACCCTTAATATGAAAAACAAGGTAATCCGATTTTGTAAATACTGTTTAGAGGCAGTAATTGAGGCACTAATACCAAACATGGTTCAGCGTGTGTCACTGACCTTGAGTCACGAAATCCGTGTTCTCAGAGGAACAGCTCCTGCCCTGGCCAGCACAGGGCATTTGGGCCCAGGCAAGTGACAAGAGTCGCAACCCCCCATAGCAAATCAAACAGCCGCTGATCTCCCAGGTAAGAAACATCTTTCCCTGCCACTGCACATTCCTTTGCAACGGCAGGAAACGTGCGTCTCTTACTGCAGTGTTCGTGGGCTTAAGACGAGAGCGTCCCAAGAGGGGCCTCCCACACCATCAGAGTCTCTGTGTACCTGACCGGTCCCCACGCTGACCCCGAGACCCTTGCCCGTCCTCCTCACGGCTCTCTGCTCCGGCGCCTCATGCAGCCGTCGGCCATGCTTCCCGCAGAAGTTTCCGGGGGCAAGAGCCAGCCTCACATCTCCCCACTGGTACCTGAGGGGGTCCTGTTTCTTACTTTCAGCCCCTGAAACCTCCGCCTAACCTTTGTCTCTTATTTGGTCAGTCTATAATAGAACCTTCGTGAAACGCTTTTTACCTTCAAATGCAAAATAACATGTAATTTAGTGATCTTTCATTTAACTCAATAATTGTTTCCATATTTTCTGGCTTTCTCTGGCTAGTGTCAAACTGTTTTGATTATTGGCTGATGAAACTGAGGAGACTTTTCCCTGCTCCGTCCCGCTGTCCAGCTCTGCCTTCGGAGCAGCTATTCATGTGCTATCTCAGCTCGCAAGCGAGGCTTAACCCCTTCATTCACGAGTGCCAGAGTTCCGGCTGGAATGCCTCTCTGCATCCCAGAAGACTCCTGCATCTGTGGGCGGCCATGTTAGAGAGATGTTAACCCACAGAGCCCACCAGCCACGTTCGTTCCCCTCAAGGATGGAGGAGTGGCACCATTCTGAGGACGCCTCTGAAACTACGGCCAAGGAAAAGAACATTTGCCAGCCTTACCCAGTCAGTGAGTCGGAGCTGAGCAGAAATACTCTATGCTGTGGTGGACTGACCTAGCTAGACTTGGATTTTGTTTTTGTAGAAAGTTTTATGATCTGTCAGAGAGGCGGCCGGTGCCCGGGCAGGCTAGCCACAGGGACTGTTTCTGAAGGAAGACCCTTTCTCTCAACAAGGGGTCTGAGAAGAGAGCTCGAACCCCGCTGTCCTGGGCAGAGCTACTTTTCTTTCTGTCTCCCCAGCAATTAACCTTCCACGCCCCGTCTGCCTTCCCTCCCCTCATAAGTTAATCATGTTTGAAGTCAATTTTCAGAAAAGACTCAGAGGAAATCAGCAGAGCCCGCCTTCTTGATGGCCTCTCCCCACACCCACGCTCCATGAGCTCTCTCCTGGGCTCGGGCCCCTGGCTCAGGCTTTGGCAGCTCAGCCTCCTTCCCACCACCAAAGGCCTCACAGGGGCCGCCGCCAGCAGGGCCCTGCACTTGGGCCTGTGTTGGCCTTCAGTGAGGAGACACTGAGCCAGTTTTGGCCACATTCACAAAGACCTCCAAGTTCTTGAGGGATCATTGTTTCTACGTTTCCTCAGAGAAAGGTCGGACTCCAGCACCAGGACGCCCCGCTCAGCGACTCAGTCAATGCCCAGAAGAGAATGCACAGGCCCCAGGCACAGTGGACACATGTGAGGAGACCTAGGGTGTGGCCAAGTCCCACCAGAGACACTCAGGGCCAAGGCCCATATCAGGAAAGGAAAACTCTCCCAATCTGATAGCCTCTCTTCTTGCACCTTCCCTGGTCAGCGTTGGCGTTCAGCCCTTACTGGAGCTTTGTCACGACTCCCATTCGAGCTCTGTGCTGAGTGACATCCTGGTCACTTCCTCACAGACCCCAGACATGTCACTCCCTCGTCCTCGCCAACTTCTCCTCATGGACCCAGACATGTCACTCCCTCGTCCTCTTCACCTTCTCCTCATGGACCCCAGACATGTCACTCCCTCGTCCTCTTCACCTTCTCCTCATGGACCCCAGACATGTCACTCCCTCGTCCTCGTCATCTTCTCCTCATGGACCCCAGACATGTCACTCCCTCGTCCTCGCCACCTTCTCCTCATGGACCCCAGTCATGTCACTTCCTCGTCCTCGTCATCTTCTCCTCATGGACCCCAGACATGTCACTCCCTCGTCCTCGTCACCTTCTCCTCATGGACCCCAGACATGTCACTCCCTCGTCCTCTTCACCTTCTCCTCATGGACCCAGACATGTCACTCCCTCGCTCCTCGTCATCTTCTCCTCATGGACCCCAGACATGTCACCCCTCATCCTCGTCACCTTCTCCTCATGGACCCAGACATGTCACTCCCTCGTCCTCTTCACCTTCTCCTCATGGACCCAGACATGTCACTCCCTCGCCCTCTTCACCTTCTCCTCACAGACCCCAGACATGTCACTCCCTCGTCCTCGTCACCTTCTCCTCATGGACCCCAGTCATGTCACTCCCTCGTCCTCATCACCTTCTCCTCATGGACCCAGACATGTCACTCCCTCGTCCTCGCCATCTTCTCCTCACAGACCCCACACATGTCACTCCTTCATCCTCTTCACCTTCTCCTCATGGACCCACACATGTCACTCCCTCTCCTCGCCACCTTCTCCTCATGGACCCCAGGCATGTCACTCCCTCGTCCTCTTCACCTTCTCCTCATGGACCCCACACATGTCACTCCCTCACAAAGGGGTGACAATCATGATGCAGGAGAAATGACAAGGAAGATAAAAGTCAGTGTGTCAAGGACCTGTCAAGGACACATACGCCATGAACACACAGAGGCTTATCTATGGGAAGCCACAGAAATTCTTTCCTGTGAAAAAATCATTCTTCTTCCCTGTGTTTGTGTGTTTCTCAATGTTGTTTCGTTAGTGTTGGAAGAGAGTTAGACCAAGCCGCCCATGAGTGGGGGTGCTGTGCCCACTTTCCTGGGCAAAATCTGGGGCGATGAGGGTCTGGAAGGTCTTGACGCAAACCACAAGACAGAATTCTCTTCTGGCTATTATTATTGTTTGGCTCCAGGACTTGTGCCTGAAAGGTTTATTTCTGAAAGTTCAAAACACATCTGTGTGCACTATGTAATTATCCCATTATACGTGATAATTCTTTTTTACCTCTTTGAGGGAAATATGTTCTTCTCGCTTGGTTCCCAGATGGCACAATTTCTAGGCCTTGTGTATGTGTGTGAGTGTGTGTCTATATGTGTGTGACTGTGTGGGGGGGTACATGGACCTACATCAATTAAAACGTGTGCCTGTGTGGTTGTTTGCATATATGTGTATTATGTATATGTATGTGATGTATGTGTATGGAGTGTGTGCAGTATGGTATGAATGTGTACAGTGTATGTGTATTTGTATGTGTATTTGTATGTGTATGTGTATGTGTATGGTGTGTGTATATGTACAGGTGTGTGTGGTTTGTGTGTAAATGTATATTGTGTATATGTATTATGTATATGTTTTGGAGTGTGGTCATGTATATATCGCATATATGTGTATATGCATGTGTTTGTGAGTGTGAGTGTATGTTAGTGTGAGTGTGTGTATGGGTAGTTAACACATGTATGTTCATGAGTGTGTGCATCATGTATATGCATGTGGTGAGTTTATTACGTGTGCACAGATGTGCATGTGAGCACATGCATGAATAGGAGAGTGTGCATTATGTACACGTGTGTGGTTGTGTGTTTATTACTGTGCACACATGTTTTAGTGTGTGCGTGGGGTGAGCACATGTATGCATGTGAGAGCGTATGTGTGTGTACATGTGTGTGGTTGTGCATTTATTACGTGTGTGCACACATGTGCAGGTGTGAGCGTGCTGACGACTCCTCCTCCAAGGAGACTGTGACTGCTCAGACGAGCTCTCGGAGCTCTCAGGCAGGACCGTCCAGCCTCCCTGCCTCAGCCGCCCCATACTCTGCCGGGCAGTCTTGCTGTCCGCGAGTCGACACTGCCACCTCGTGGTCCCTGCCGTGCTGCCTGGGAGCAGCCCCGGCCCTTGGTCCGGCAGGTCCCCTCAGAGCAGCCTTCCCTGAGCTCCCAGCTCTTGGAGCGTAACAGGCTTCCCAGCACACAGGTACAGCTGTGCTCGGGTCAGAACGCAAAGAATGTTACCGGGTGCCGAGAGCTGCTCGCCGAGGGTGCAGGAGAAGGACCAGGTGGGGCTTGCCCTGCTCTTCAGCAAATACCTTTGCAATCAGGGCAAGAAAAAACTGATCCTTCTATAGCCACAGGTAAAATATGGAACTAGAACCACCCTCTCACCTCTCACAAGCAAACAGAAGTGGTCTAATACTGGAGATTCAACCCAAACCCTACAGCACATTGGAGGGAACCTGCCAGTCTAGAGGCCCGCAGGGACAGCAGAACAGAAACAAGCAATCGGACGATGTCACCCGGAAAAGTTCCTCATCACGAATAAACTCAAACTCTAACAGAAAGTCGTTCTGAAAGGAGAACACGCTCACACACAGCATCCCGGACAAAGGTCTGGACGCCAGAGCTCCAATGCACTCACAAAGCACAGTAAACAGATCCTAGCAGCCCCATCCACAGATGGACATGCCCGAAGGACAGGAGGTGGCCATGGGGAGTAGGAGGGACAGGAGCCGGCCATGGAGACCAGGAGGGACAGGAGCCGCCATGGAGACCAGGAGGGACAGGAGCCGCCATGGAGACCAGGAGGGACAGGAGTCGGCCATGGAGACCAGGAGGGACAGGAGCCGGCCATGGAGACCAGGAGGGACAGGAGCCGCCATGGAGAGCAGGAAGGACAGGAGCCGGCCATGGGGAGCAGGAGGGACAGGAGCCGGCCATGGAGAGCAGGAGGGACAGGAGCCGGCCATGGGGAGCAGGGAGGGACAGGAGTCGGCCATGGGGAGTCTGAGGGACAGGAGCCGCCATGGGGAGTAGGAGGGACAGGAGCCGGCCATGGAGACCAGGAGGGACAGGAGCCGGCCATGGAGACCAGGAGGGACAGGAGCCGCCATGGAGACCAGGAGGGACAGGAGTCGGCCATGGGGAGTCTGAGGGACAGGAGCCGCCATGGAGAGCAGGAAGGACAGGAGCCGGCCATGGGGAGCAGGAGGGACAGGAGTCGGCCATGGGGAGTCTGAGGGACAGGAGCCGCCATGGGGAGTAGGAGGGACAGGAGCCGGCCATGGAGACCACGAGGGACAGGAGCCAGCCATGGAGAGCAGGAGGGACAGGAGCCGGCCATGGGGGAGCAGGAGGGACAGGAGCCGGCCATGGAGAGCAGGAGGGACAGGAGTCGGCCATGGGGAGCAGGAGGGACAGGAGCCGGCCATGGGGAGCAGGAGGGACAGGAGCCGGCCATGGGGAGTCTGAGGGACAGGAGCCGGCCATGGAGAGCAGGAGGAACAGGAACCAGCCATGGGGGAGCAGGAAGGACAGGAGCCGGCCATGGAGAGCAGGAGGGACAGGAGCCGGCCATGGAGACCAGGAGGGACAGGAGCCAGCCATGGGGAGTCTGAGGGACAGGAGTCGGCCATGGGGAGCAGGAGGGACAGGAGCCGGCCATGGGGGAGCAGGAGGGACAGGAGCCGGCCATGGAGAGTCTGAGGGACAGGAGCCGGCCATGGGGAGTCTGAGGGACAGGAGCCGCCATGGATACCAGGAGGGACAGGAGCCGCCATGGAGAGCAGGAGGGACAGGAGCCGCCATGGAGAGCAGGAAGGACAGGAGGTGGCCATGGGGAGTAGGAGGGACAGGAGCCGCCATGGAGACCAGGAGGGACAGGAGCCGCCATGGAGACCAGGAGGGACAGGAGCCGGCCATGGGGAGCAGGAGGGACAGGAGCCGGCCATGGGGAGCAGGAGGGACAGGAGCCAGCCCTGGAGAGCAGGAGGGACAGGAGCCAGCCCTGAGAGTAGGAGGGACAGGAGCCAGCCCTGGAGAGCAGGAGGGACAGGAGCCGGCCATGGGGAGTCTGAGGGACAGGAGCCGGCCATGGGGAGCAGGAGGGACAGGAGCCGGCCATGGGGAGTCTGAGGGACAGGAGCCGGCCATGGGGAGCAGGAGGGACAGGAGCCAGCCATGGGGAGTCTGAGGGACAGGAGCCGGCCATGGGGAGCAGGAGGGACAGGAGCCAGCCATGGAGACCAGGAGGGACAGGAGCCAGCCCTGAGAGCAGGAGGAACAGGAGCCAGCCCTGGAGACCAGGAGGGACAGGAGCCGGCCATGGGGAGCAGGAGGGACAGGAGCCGCCATGGGGGAGTCTGAGGGACAGGAGCCGGCCATGGGGGAGTCTGAGGGACAGCTGTTCCTACCTCGAGGAGACAAGCAAGGTAGACAGCACCAAGCAGCTGTTGAGTGCGCCTGCTCTAAGGGAGCACTTTGGATTTCAGCCCCAGAACCATGAAAACGAGCTCTTTTAGACACCAGTGAGGCAATGGGTAGTAACTTTTCAACGCCTCTATTTTTTCAACAGCATGCCCATTATTTTAGAAAGCTACAAATTTTTTATTGGAGAAAAGTCCTAGTTTATTTTTAAGGGCCGCATGCAGTAAAACTGGGGAGAGGCGAGTGCAGGGGTGTCGCACACGCCGTGTCCCCGCCAAGATCCTGCGCCACACACCGGACGCAGGAGCGAGCAAGTGAAGAATGATGCCATGCTCGGGGTGGCACATCTCGCCTGGCACCTCCTTGAGAGCAGATGAGGGCGCTGCCCACCCCACCTTCTAACACACAGCTGCGGGCTCTAGTCTTGTTCGGGAATTTTCCGTCCTGGTTGGAGACCATCCTTGTGCCCTGGGAAGCACCTCAAAAGAATGATGCTCTTCCCATTTACAGTTGTAGTTTCTTCTCTTCTCGTTTTAGGAGACTCCCTGCCTATTGTGCGCGGGGTGTGGGTCCCCAACCTCAGCAGCCCCCAGCCCTGCCTGATGAGGCGATGGCCCTCCTGCAGGGCTCTCCCGCCACCCCGGCTGTCCCTTCACGTGACAGCGCACGATGCCTCCTCCCACCCCAGAGCCAGCCCCAGGACCCCAAGCTCAGAGCTCTGGGGACAGAACCAGTTCGTGAGAAGGACCAGGATGAAGCCAGCGCTTGCAGGATGCCCGCACGCTTTACCACTGAGAATCTGTCACACAGAAATGGAGAGCAGCCGAGGGAGCTGGCCTTGTCTTCTCCTGTTAGTCTTCGCTACCCTAGACAGCCTCAGGATGGCCCCCACGTCAGGCTAAAGGTGACACCCGCTAACAGGCCCGGACAGGATTGCTATTTCCAAAGAGCCAGCAGAAAGTAAGCACAAGAATCTGATGTTTAGCTATTTGACTACAGCTAACCGTAGTCTGCTTCGCTCTGTTCTTTGACTATTTCATTACAATAGGGAAGAATGACTCGTTAGGGCAGCGCTTGATTCAGGCTCACAACGGTCCCAACCTGGAATTGAAGTGAATTCACAAGGTGGGCGGAGAGAGGTTGTGACGTGCAATTATAACTAACTCAGACCGCCGCTTCCACACAGGAAAGGCTTCGCAGTTGCTTTCTTTGGCTCAGATCAAATCTGCGGTTACTAAAAATCAGGAAAGTTTGCAGGAATCTGGACACCCCGTGGAAATCCTCCCCAGGGCCCTCTGACGAGTCTTGACACCGCTGTATTCTCCCTGGGAATAGTATACAGCTGTGCCTTCCTCGGTGCTCGACCGACCGCCACCACACTGCAGCTTTCTGGGACATGTCACCAAGCCTGCGGATTCCGCAGGGGATAGACTCACTCAGGCCACTTGGCGAGATTTCCGTGATGAAACCAGGGGCCAATCATACCCAAAAAATGCCTCAGAAATCTTCCTTCAATTATTTCTGTAAACATTTCAATTCAAGGAAAATGTACTTTGAAGGACGTGAGTCTTTTCTCCCCGGTTCGCCATCTCAGCTGGAATTCAAAGCAGGACCCCGAGCATGACCCCCTGACCCTGAGAATGACCCCTGACCCTGAGCACGACCCCCAAGCACGACCCCCGAGCATGACCCCTGCATCTTGAACAGTCGTGACTGAGAGTCCAGGCGATTTCCCCTGGGGCGTGGACACCGTTATTCATGACCTTTTCGTTTATAACAGGTTGCGGACGAGCCACATATTTTCTACATTCAGATGGTCCCGGCAAGAACATCTAACATTCTTAAACGCAGAGGGTCCAGCAAAAAGCTATAATATCCCCCTTCACAGGGGCCTTGGGGCTGCAACTCTCCACGGCCAGAGATGATTTTCTGGACTCTGTCCCCCACGTTGCGTTTCTGAATCCCGTAGCTGAACAAAGGGCGATTACCCAAAGCAAAGTCATCCATACAGGCACTGCTCCAAGAGACGGAGCCAAGGCCACTCTCTGGGGATGCTGGCGGACCCGGCCGCAGCTGTGTGCTCACTGCAGACAGCCCTCGGCTCTCCGAGGAGTCGGGGCCCCAAGAAGAATGAGCTGGAAGCGTTGCTGTGGCCAAAACTGTTGGGGAGGGGTCTGGCCATCTGCCTACATGTGGTACATCGGCCTCCGGACAGTTTAGGACACCATCCTGGGCTTCACTGTGGGGCAGGGGTTCTGATGGCAAAGCCACAGCACCGGAAGCAGGGACAGGCAGGCCGGCAGGCCCCAAGAGGCAGCAGGAACCGCCCTGCAGAGCACACGGACTCACCCTCCCCAAGTCCCCGACTGTGTGGTCTCCGCGGCCCCTCTGAGGTGGCCGCGCTGATCGACCACAGCTGTGTGTGCAGCCCAGCCAGAGATCAGCCCCTGAGGAGCCCAGCGGTACACACAGGTGAGCCTCAGCACAGAAAGACATGACTAGAAACAGCAGATAACGTGTCCAGGAAATTGCCCGAGCTACAGAACAGGAGCTAAGGCACTTGATAGCCAGCTCAGTCCCCACCACCTCAAAGGACTCCGCCCACCTCAAGCCTCACCAGGAGCAATCTCTGAGCACAGAGCCAGGAGTAAGCCCAGAGTACAGCCGGGTATGCAACCCCCCAAAGTAAAACAGCAAAATACATGTAAGATAAGCAGGTGGGACATTTGTCTGCCTTGAACACAGCTGACCTGGGTTCAATCCCTGCATCCCATATGGTCCTCCAAGCACCACCAGGTGTAATTCCTGAGCACGGAGCCAGGAGTACCCCTGAGCATTGCCAGGTGTGACCCAAAATTAATAAATATGTAACTAATGTAAAAGTACAAAAGAAAGCATGAGTCAATGGCAAGAAGAGACACTGACTCCACAAGAGAGATGTAGCTTCAGTCCGACGGTTTTCCCAAGCTGAGAGGGCTCGGCGGCTAGGGGCATACGAACGTCACGGGCAGAGCCAGCTGGTGCCAGGCAGGGAGCAGGGGAGCCACCGGCCGTGGAGGCTGTCAAGAGCTTCCTCGGCTGACTGATGAGACGGTAAGAGAGGAGGTGAGGGTAGGGTTTAAATGAGAAGCTGGAAGGGGGAGAGTTTGCCCGGCAGAGGGCAGGAATAGCGTTAGTCACATTCGTGGTGTTAGAATCTGTCTGAGAAACATTTTTGCTTATTATTTACAGCATGCAAATACCATGTTCTAAAATACATAATTAGCGTGTATGGGAACGAGGTTGGGGAATTCACTCTTCTGAAACAGGCCTCTTGTGCCAACCACAGTGGCATCTTTTAAGCTGCGCAAATGTGATTTTTGAAATGCTGACCCAAAATGGAAACTGGTTTATACATAATAGCTTGCGACCTGTGAGAAGTCTGGGAACATCTCGCTCATAGAGCAGAAAGGAACTGCTGGTTTGAACTTTCTCAGATCGTTCCGTGTTTGAGATTTCTCTGCTCCAACACAGGAAGGAATGCCCGGATGGTGAGTAAGAGCTCACCCAGGAAAAGCTCATATTTCAGATGAATATGTCTTTCTATGCAATACCAATGCTAGAAACTCACCCTTAAACAAGCATCACTGGAGCTGACAGTGATCTCACTCACATATTGAAGCCAGGGTGGTCTCTCTTCCTGGTTCCATCCAGTCCCTCAGTGGGACCCTCCTGGCTTGGGGTGTGAGAAATTAAATCTATAAGCAATTGAGGTATTCAATTAAGAAATAAGGTGCAAACCCAGGAATAACAAATTAGCCTGAACTGCCTTCCTATGTCTATATAAAAGGTGCAGCTCCTAAACAAGAGCATGCAATAGGCTCAAGGTAAAGAGGAAAGCGGTATTGCAAGCCACAATGTGTAAGAAGAGAAGGGGGGAGGGAGAGAGGGATGGGAGGAGGGGGGAGAGAGAAGAGGCAAAGTGCCTGCCATAGAGGCAGGCTGGGGAGGGGGAGGGAATCAGGGGACACTGTGGTGGAAATAGGGCACTGGTGGAGGGATGGGTGCTGGAACACTGTATGACTGAAACCCAATCATGAACATCTTTGTAATTGTATATCGCACGGTGGTAAATAAAAAATAATAATAAAATAAAAATATATATAATAAAATATAATTAAAAATATATATGCGCCATCGGCTAATTTCTAATCAGTATGAAACAATCTTCCGGCCTGGAGTAGGCCTGGTGACATGCTCTAGCGGTTCCAGAACACCACTCAGTTTGGAGCGTTCAGGCTGAACTTCCCTCTTTTAAGAAGACCTACTAGGGGCCGGAGCGATAGCCCAGCGGGTAGGGCGTTTGCTCTTGCACGTGGCCGCCTGTGCCGGCCCGGGTTCGAATCCCGGCATCCCATATGGTCCCCCGAGCACCGCCAGGAGTGATTCCTGAGTGCAGAGCCAGGAGTAACCCCTGAGCATCGCCGGGTGTGACCCAAAAAAGCAAAAAAAAAAAAAAAAAAAAAAAAGAAGACCTACTAAAGGGGCCAGAGCAACGCACATGGGGAGGCTGTTTGCCTTGCAAACAGCCAACCTTGGTTCGATCCCCAGCATCCCATATGTTTCCCCAAGCACTGCCAAGAGTAATTCTTAAGCGCAGAGCCAGGAGTAACCCCGAGCACCACTGGGTGTGACCCAAAATGAAAAATAAAAGATTTTAGAGACTCTTCCTCATTTAAACCAGGTCTGCTTCATAAAGCTGGAACAGACAAACAATTTGTGGGAATTTCTTTTTTTTTCCCAAATCACCACCCATACGATGACAAACATAAAAGAAAAGAATGCATGAGTCATTTGGAAATCTATTATATAAAAACTTGTAACTCCCATGTCAGATGTCCTGGAGGGCCATTGGAGTTGGACCCCTGGCCCAGGCCAGCAGGGCGGTGAGAGGGGCCTCCCTGGGTATCTGATGCCGGCTTGTGGGAGAGAGCGCTCTCACGGAGTTGAGTTCCTGGCCCTCCCTCTCCGTCTGCCCCAGGATGAGGTGGGTCTGGCGCGCCTGAGTGGCTCCGAAGGAACATTAGTGTGACGCCCTTCAGGAGACAGTGTGGCAGTGGCCTCTAAGTGCCTTTGCACCTGAGCTGTGGCCGTGGCGAATGCCAAGTCTCTCCCCACACTGACCGACGTTCTCCCATGCCCACCCACCCAGTGGCCCCAAGCCCTGTGAGGTCACTGCTGTGGACACTGTCCATGTACGAGGAAACCCAGATGCAGGTTTCAGCTCCAGAGGACAGAAATAGGCCAGACCTGGACACAGCTGCAGGCAGGTCCTGAGGTCACGAGGCTGCTGACCACCGGGCAGCTCCTGGGATTTATCCGAGAAGAATTTCGCATCCAGAAGCTCAGTCAGCAGTCTGTGAAATGGCCCGTGTGGCCAGAATAGCGCCTTCCCTGGGGCAGGCTGTGACCGCCACACCCCTGGCTCTGGCACCTCGAGGAACATTTGAAACACGTTTCTGAAGAATAAGTGGACCAGTTAGAAGCACGTATGTCTGCACAGAGCAGCCGCTCCTTAAAGAGAGGAGGGGAAATCACCGGCGTCTGAGTAACGCTTGTGTCTAGGTGGCGAGACTACAGGGTAACGTTTTTTCTTTCTCATATTCATTTTCCAAATTTTCTAGAAGTCTAAAAATGCTTGAATTTAATGAGGGGTGCATGCCAAATGTGCTCTAAGAAACTCAAAAAACCCTGGGTGTCTGTAAGAGACTGTGGGGCCGGAAGCCCACTCTTGGCAACCTCCAAGCTCCCTGCTCCCTCTTTCCCGTCCAAAATCACGCGGCTGAGGGGCTCAGGGGGTCTGTAACTCAGCCACTTGCTGCAAATATCCCCTTGAGTGGCAGTGTTGGAGGGCAGGACCCCCTAACCCAGCGCGAGCAGAGCCCTCACAGCCCTGGCTGCTCCGTGACCCAATCAATCGGCACCTTTATGGCACTCGACTCTTTGCTCTCTTAAAGAGGAAGCTGGGGCCGGAGCGATAGCACAGCGCGCTTGCCTTGCATGCGGCCAACCTGGGTTCTATCCCAGCATTCATATGGACCCCCAGTACCACCAGGAGCAATTCCTGAGAGCAGAACCAGGAGTAACCCCTGAGCATCGCTGGGTCCACTTTAGATCATGCCTCTCCCAGACCTGCTCCCTGGGGCCTGCGGATGAAGGAGCCCGGGGAAGAGGCTGGCCAGTGTCACCAGATCGCTAACGCGGTGTTCAACAGTCTAGTCCCTGTCATACGAAGGAAAGCCACGTTGGACACAGCAATGTATCTCAAAATAAGTGGCCACAGGGGAAGTCCTGCCCAGTGGACCTGCTGCCCCGGAGGCCACTCGCCTCCTGGTCTACGTCCTCTCGGTTGCTTCGTGACATGCCTCACAAGCTGCCCGTGTGTCTCAGAGATGGTGCAGAGAAGCTTATTGCACGGGGAGGAGCGCCACCTGGGCCGGCTCGCCCACACCTGCCGGAGGAGCCTCTGCAAAATGGGGATCCTCAGGAGGCAGGCGGGCGGCAGACGCTTCCTCTCGGCTGGGTTTAGCCTTTGGTGCAAGTGCACAGCCGCACAGTGGACGGAAGCTGGGGTTAAGTGCCCGGTGACTGGGCCCCAGAACGCCCTTCCTTCCTCTCCCGTCGGCTGCTGACTGACCAGCCGCGGTCTCGTGTGGTGATTTGCAAACCCAGGAAGGTGACACAGTCTCCCCCAAGGCATGTCAGCTGTCCACACACAACAGCAGCTGTATTCCGGGGGCCTTCCACCAACTATGGGGCTTCCCGTGGGTGCCACTGGCTGCTGGCGCCTTCCTCGCTCCTAGCCTGAGAGCTGGACACTGTGGGCAGTGTCCAGGCCCTTCCCCACCCTCTCTCCCCACCTCCAGCCCCCGTGACAGAAGGGCCTGTCGCGGAGATGTTGGAGGTGGTACCCGCCGTCTCGGGAGGGGCCTCACGCTCACGCTGGAGGTGGGGCTCCCCCCAGGCCCTGTCCTCACGCATTCTTCAGTGCCAGGACCCTGGGAGGAGGGTAAAAATACCGTCCGCGGGCAATTTATGTGCACAGGGAACAGCTTATTAAAGATTCCCTCGACGAGAATGTGTAAACACTGGCCTTGGCCACAGAGGAGCAGTTTCCCGGGGCAAACTGCATGTTCTGACTTCCCAGAAATGCCCTGGAAACAGAGCAGCAGGCAACGCCTTGCCCTGCTCTCTCCGTGGCCACAAAACAGCCATGTCGGGTCCCACCCAACCCCGGCTTAACCCTGTGCCCCCAGGAGAGCTAGAATAAGGCCTGAGTCCTGCCAGGGCACCCTGTGAGCACAGACACAGCTGTGGCCTCTGCAAAGGTCGCGTAGTGGCGAGCTGAAAAGCTGCACAAATGGGGTCAGAAACGGGAGGGGCTTCCCTGGGAAAACGGCCAGGCAGGCCCCTGCTCCCCTCAGCGCCCCCATACTCCCAGCTCCCTGAATTCCCCTCAGCTCCCCGTGCTCCCCGTGCTCCCCTCAGCTCCCTTCAGCTTCCTATGCCCCCCTAAGCTCCCTGTGCTCCCCCTCAGCTCCCGTGCTCCCCTCAGCCTCCCTTCAGCTCCCTTCAGCTTCCTATGCTCCCCTCAGCTCCCCTCAGCTCCCCGTGCTCCCCTAAGCTCCCTGTGCCCCCCAGCCCCCTAAGCCCCTGTGCTCCCCCTCAGCCCCCCCGTGCCCCCCCTCAGCTCCCCGTGCTCCCCTAAGCTCCCTGTGCCCCCACCTCCCCCAGCTCCCCCATGCCCCCCTCAGCTCCCCATGCTCCCCTCAGCTCCCCGTGCTCCCTCAACTCCCTGTGTTCCCCTCAGCCCCCGTGCTCCCCTCAGCTCCCCGTGCTCCCCTCAGCTCACCTTCTAAATCTGCCTGCGCTGGAGTCATCATCCAGCCAGCAGAGAAGCAACCTTTCATGCAACCAATCCAAGTTCCATTCCAGTTTCAATACAGACCCCCCAAGCCCACCAGCCGTGACCCCCGAGCCCAGAGCTGGGACTCAGCCCTGAGTACTGTGGAGCCTGACCCCCCAAACAAACAGCAATTCCATGCACCTCCTTGGGGAGGTCTTGCTGGGTGCTCACTCCGGGTGGAATGTCTGAGTCCGGGGTGAGACGTGCAGCAGGCCCCCCAACCATCCAAGGCAGACTCCTGGGGGGCTGGGGCGCAGCCTAGCCCTGTCCTCACTGGGGAGGTTGGGAGCAGCACGTTCAGACAGATGAGGCTACTCCCTGTGCGACTGTTTTTACTCCGTGTCACCCGAATCCGCCCTTCAGCACCTCCCCGTCCCTCAGCCTATTGACCCTAACCCTAACCCTAATCCTAACCCAGCTCCCTGTTCACTCCAGCCTCCTCCCCGCTAGCTGCAAATTCTCTCAGAACTGCCCTGGAGCCTCTCCATTTCAGAGCAGCCATGTGGCAGCCCTTGGCTTCCTGCTCGACCCCAGCCCGGCCTTTTCCTCCTTGGCAGCTCAGCTCTGGGACCCTTCAGGAAAACCTGCAACTCTTTTTCACTATCCCTAACTTTTACACAAATGTCCCTGCAGGGCCTGCTTTGGTTGCTCACTTTCTTTGCTCAAAATAATAAGAACGATTAGTAGAAAGGCAGATGGAATTTATTTCATTATTTTTAATGGAAAACTTTACAGTAATCTTCAGGCTCATAATATTAAAGCACACACATAAGTGTTTCTGGCCCAAGCCTAGAAAATGCCTGTGCCAGGTATTTTGCAGGAGAAACTATTTTTCACCCAAAATTACCCACAGGTTGCTAATTCCTGAAGTCAGAAACCAGGCTATTGTATGATGCAGCTGAAAAGCACAGGGCTGTGTGGGGAGAGACAGCGCGGTCGTAAGGCGCTTTGCCTTGCATGCAACCAATCTGGTTTTGTCTTCAGCACCCTAAGTGCTCCTTTGAGGACCACCAGGAGCGATCCCTGAGCACAGAGCACAGGCTGAAAGAGAAAAAGAGTTTCGGGCTATAGGGTTTGGATTTTAGTTCTCACTTTCAGACAATTTATCCTGTTGAGAAGCAGTTTAGAAACACATACAGAAAGAGAAGATAATAAAAGTATTCCAGAAACCTCACAGAATTGTTGAGTTAACAAGGAATCAGACTCCCGGGAAAAGCACGCTCAGCCCACCCACCCCGCCTCACACCCTGAGAACGTAGGTCAGCCTAAGGACTCGGCCCGTAGGTCCGCCTCCACTCGACCAGGGCCAGAGCTGCAGTGAAGCAGCCATCTGCACCTGGCGGGCCTCTCACAGAAGTCATCCTCCTCCTTCACTAGCAGGCTTGATGGGCCACGGGCCACCTGAAGAGAACTGCTGGGTCCAAGTGCCTTCCTGCGGGCCACGCTCCTCCCCCTGCGCCATCAAACCACTGTCCATTGCAAACCCTCCTGAGTCCATGTGCAATGCCCACCCCACCTTTCAGGAAAGGCCAAGGCAGCGCCCAGGAAGCAGCCGTGCATCTCACCTCTTTCAGGGCTCTGTGGGGTTCGCAACAGATATTGGGGTTCAGCAAGGTTCCCGACCATGTTTGGGAGCGAGGACCATTCCCCCGTGGACAAAATAATAAGACCTCAAACTCTTGAAAGTCTGAAGCTCCCTCCTTTTCGGTCCGCCTCTCCTCCCAGAACACCTCCTCCTTTTCATAGATCCCGCCCTGGCTATATATACCTGCCCAGGACAGAGGCGGAATCCTGGAGTCTCAACTGTCTTAACAGCCTTAACTGTCTTCCTGTGTCTATACAAACGGCCTTTGCTCTAGCATAAGAACATGCAAAGGGCATGCAGGAAAGAGAAAAACATCTGATTTACCATTCAAAACCCAGGGCTGGCAAGTAGGAGACAGAGGGCTATGAACAAAGGGTGATCCCACAACCTCTACGTGGCCCCCTCAGCTTGTATCCTCTGACTTCGGGCAAGAAGGTCTCATGGGCTCATGGTCTCCAGGTCTACAAGTCTCATGGGTTCATGGCCTCAAGTCTCAAGGCCTTCATGGTCTCATGGTTTTGTGGACTCATGGTTTCATGGTCTCATGGTTTCGTGGACTCATGGTTTCATGGTCTCATGGTCTCATGGTCTCATGGTCTCATGGTTTCATGGTCTCATGGTCTCATGGTCTCATGGTCTCATGGTTTCATGGTCTCATGGACTCATGGACTCATGGTCTCATGGTCTCATGGACTCATGGTTTCATGGTCTCATGGTTTTGTAGACTCATGGTTTCATGGTTTCATGGTCTCATGGACTCATGGACTCATGGTCTCATGGTCTCATGGACTCATGGTTTCATGGTCTCATGATCTCATGGTCTCATGGTCTCATGGTCTCATGGTCTCATGGTCTCATGGACTCATGGTTTCATGATCTCATAGTCTCATGATCTCATAGTCTCATGATCTCATGGTCTCATGGTCTCATGGTCTCATGGTTTCATGATCTCATGGTTTCATGGTCTCATGGTTTCATGGTTTCATGGTTTCATGGTTTCATGGTCTCATGGACTCATGGACTCATGGTCTCATGGTCTCATGGTCTCATGATCTCATGGTCTCATGGTATAGTCTCATGATCTCATAGTCTCATGATCTCATGGTCTCATGGTCTCATGGTCTCATGGTCTCATGGTCTCATGGTCTCATGGTTTCATGATCTCATGGTTTCATGGTCTCATGGTCTCATGGTCTCATGGTTTCATGATCTCATGGTTTCATGGTCTCATGGTTTCATGGTTTCATGGTTTCATGGTTTCATGGTCTCATGGACTCATGGACTCATGGTCTCATGGTCTCATGGTCTCATGATCTCATGGTCTCATGGTCTCATGGTCTCATGGATTCATGGTCTCATGGTCTCATGGACTCATGGTCTCATGGTCTCATGGTCTCTTGGTCTCATGGTCTCATGGTCTCATGGACTCATGGTTTCATGATCTCATGGTCTCATGATCTCATGGTCTCATGATCTCATGGTCTCATGGTTTCATGATCTCATGGTCTCATGGACTCATGGTCTCATGGTCTCATGGTCTCATGGTCTCATGGTTTCATGGTCTCATGGCTTCATGGTCTCATGGTCTCATGGTTTCATGGTCTCATGGTCTCATGGTTTCATGGTCTCATGATCTCATGGTCTCATGGTTTCATGGTCTCATGGTCTCATGGTCTCATGGACTCATGGTCTCATGGTCTCATGGTCTCATGGACTCATGGTCTCATGGTTTCATGGTCTCATGGTCTCATGGTCTCATGGTTTCATGATCTCATGGTCTCATGATCTCATGATCTTATGGATTCATGGTCTCATGGTTTCATGGTCTCATGGTCTCATGGACTCATGGTCTCATGGTCTCATGGACTCATGGTCTCATGGTTTCATGATCTCATGGTCTCATGGACTCATGGTTTCATGGTCTCATGGTCTCATGGTCTCATGGTTTCATGGTCTCATGGTCTCATGGTCTCATGGACTCATGGTCTCATGGTTTCATGATCTCATGGTCTCATGGACTCATGGTCTCATGGTCTCATGGTCTCATGGTCTCATGGTCTCATGGTCTCATGGACTCATGGTCTCATGGTCTCATGGTCTCATGGACTCATAGTCTCATGGTCTCATGGTTTCATGGTCTCATGGTCTCATGGACTCATGGTCTCATGGTTTCATGATCTCATGGTCTCATGGACTCATGGTCTCATGGTCTCATGGTCTCATGGTCTCATGGTCTCATGGTCTCATGGTCTCATGGACTCATGGTCTCATGGTCTCATGGTCTCATGGACTCATGGTCTCATGGTCTCATGGTTTCATGGTCTCATGGTCTCATGGTCTCGTGGTTTTATGATCTCATGGTCTCATGGACTCATGGTCTCATGGTCTCATGGTCTCATGGTCTCATGGTCTCATGATCTCATGGTCTCATGGTCTCATGGTCTCATGGTCTCATGGTTTCATGGTCTCATGGTCTCATGGACTCATTGTCTCATGATCTCATGGTCTCATGGTCTCATGGTCTCATGGACTCATGGTTTCATGGTCTCATGGTTTCATGGTCTCATGGTCTCATGGTTTCATGGTCTCATGGTCTAAAGGTCTCATGGCCTCATGGTCTCATAACCTCATGGCCTCACAGTCTCAAACCTCATATTTCAAGGCCTTCATTGTTTCATGATCTCATGGCTTTATGGACTCATTGTCTAATAACCTCATGGCTTCATGGGACATGTTTCAAGGCCTTCATGGTCTCAGGGTCTCATTGTCTCGTGGTCTCATGACCTCATATCTCAAGTCCTTCATGGTCTCAGGGTCTCATGGTCTCATGGTCTCATGACCTCATATCTCAAGGCCTTCATGGTCTCAGGGTATCATAGTCTAATGGTCTCATGGAGCCATGTCTCAAGGCCTTCATGGCCTCATGATCTCAAGGTCTCGCCGCCTCATGGTCTTTGGTCTTATGGCCTCATATTCTCATAGCCTTGCAACAGCACAGTCTCTGAAAGGAAGACCAGAAGACAGGCAGCGGAGCTGAGTGGCTCCCCTCTCTGTGCCGGCACCAAAATGGGTCCCAGAGGCAAAGTGTCCTCAAGCCCTTGCATTGACTATTTGGCCCAGGTGGCTGTATGTCACTGGGGGTGACCCCCAGACCTTCTGAGCACTGCATGGGCAGTCCCCCTCCAAAAAAGTGAGTCATACCCCAAAATGAGTCACCTCCAGCTGCATTCTATTTGTGAAGCAGCTTCAGTGTCACCCAAGTTCAAGGTACAGGGAGCAACTTCGTCTCTAATAAGTGAGGTTCTCAAAATACCACAGTGGGAACTTAATGAGTCCATCCCCATGGATTCCTATCCCTGCATGCATCCGCTGAAGCACACAATTAGGAGAAAGACAAATAAATAAAAACAGGCTCTTAATAAATCTTATATTATAGATACAAACACCTAATTCTTTCCTATATTCACTTCTTGGCCTTTTAGCTAAGATCAAGTGTAGTATCGAATGAAAATCTTAAATTTTACTATTTTAAGGCACCAGCGAGATGGTACAAGAGTTAGGCTCATGCTGGGCACCTAGTGATGCCAGAGCGATGCCAGCACCATGGGCAATCCCTCTCTGCAGGGCCCCAACAGCACCGAGCCACCAATGGACCAAGTGTCACCAAATGTCACTCAGAGTGGCCCCCTAGGCCCCCTGAGCACTTCCTGGGAGGCCCCTAAAATATATAAAATTATATTTTAAAACGTTTTGAAAAGCCTGCATCCACCCCATGTGATTACATGGAGGGGAAGGTGGGGGCAGCTTTCGTATCCCCACCCCAGCCCACACGAGCCCCGCTGGCCTCTAGAGCATGACCAGGCAGTGCGGCGGTTTCCTAGACACACTCACTCTGGGCTTCTGGAGGCTCTGTTCAAGTGAGTCCCATAGTACGCAAGGAGGCCCTATCTGGGCCTGAGTGATGGGTCCCAACCCCACGGGCTTCATGACTGGGCTCAGTCCTGTGCAGACTCATAAGCAAACATACAAGGAGGGCAAAAGCGACGAGAAGGGGCCACCTCTCCCTCAGAAGGCCTCACTGACCTCAGCCTCAGGCCCACGGTGCGCCCTGCACCCCAACACAGAAGTGGGGGCTCACGTGGCACTTTCTGAAGGCATGGACGAAGACTCAGGGCATGGACCTGCGCCTGCCTTGGGGGTGGGATGGGGGTGGGGGGTTCTCCGTGCCTCTGGCTGTTCCGGTCACACCACCCAGGCGCTGGAATCCAGGCTCTGTTCACTCGCCAACAGCCTGTGCCGTGGCCCCCTGACTCTGTGGCTCTGTGGCCTCCCTTGACTCCGTGGTCGCCCTTGGCTCCGGGGCTCCGTGGCATGTTCCCTTTAGTACGGAAGAATGCTCTGTGTGTCGGGTGGAGCCGCTCCTTCATATGTCCACCTGCTGAGCCCTGAACGTGTCCCCTCTTGCAGGACTGTGAATAAAGTCACTCTAAGCCTCACACACAGGCTTCTGCTACTCATGGGCTTTCCGCTCCTCTCCGCAAATAATCAGGACTGTGACTGGCGGTCAGATGTGACCTCTGCATCCCTGACTCAAAGCCCTGGCACCACCTGAGTACCACCAAGAGTGGGAAGGGAGGGAGGGGGAGACGGAGGCAGGAAGGGACGTCCACAGGTCCACTCACTAACACACACACCCCCACAGTGTCCGCACTCACAGGTTCACTCACTAACACACACCCCACAGTGTCCGCACCCACAGGTCTACTCACTAACCAACACACACACACACACAGTGTCTGCACTCACAGGTCTTCTCACTAACCACCACACACACACACACACACACACACACACACACACACACAGTGTCTGCACCCACAGGTCTACTCACTAACCAACACACACACACAGTGTCTGCACTCACAGGTCTTCTCACTAACCACACACACACACACACACACACAGTGTCTGCACCCACAGGTCTTCTCACTAACCACACACACACACACACACACACACACACACACACACAGAGTGTCTGTACCCACAGGTCCACGGAAGTCCTCAAGGCCAGTGTTAAAGTAGAGCCCAGGGCTGTCCCCGCTGGCACATGATCAAGCATGTCTGGGAGAGGAGCAGAAACTGACCAGAAACTTCTCAGGCAGAGGAGGAGAGGGAGAGGGGAGGGGAGGGGGGGGGAGGGGAGGAAGAGAGAGGGAAGAGAGGGAGGGAGGAGAGGACAGGAGAGGAGAGGGGAGGGAGGGAGGGGAGGGGAGGGGAGGGGAGGAGGAGGGGAGGAGAGGGAGAGGAGGAGGAGAGAGAGAGGAGAGGGAGAGGAGAGGAGAGGAGAGGAGAGGAGAGGAGAGGAGAGGGGAGACTTCTCACTTCTCTGCTTCTCCTTCTGAGCGAGCATTTGCTGATGCTCTCCTGGGAAGCCGTTTGCCATTATCTCTCTCTCCCTCTCTCTCCCTCTCCCTCTCTCTCTCCTCTCCCTCTCTCTCTCTCTCTCTCTCTCTCTCTCTCTCTCTCTCTCTCTCTCTCTCTCTCTCTCTCTCTCTCTCTCTCTCTCTCTCTCTCTCTCGCCCTCCCTCCCAGAAACTTCAGTTAAAACAATGAAGGAAAGTGCCAGGGTCACTGGTTTCACTTTTCTTAGTCTCCAGACCGCCTGCTGGAAGATTTATCTCATGCCTAGTGCAGCTCAGGGAATTTGAAATTCCACCATTTCTGGTAGCAATTTGACGGTGTTCAGACATCCCCCCCATGCGTGCCCCTCCCCCGATGTGTGGATAGAAAAGCCAGAGCAGTTTGAGCTCCTGATGCAAGGAAGGGGCGGAGGGTCCGGGCGTGGTCGGAAACACCCGACAGGAAAGAGTCTTCCTCTCTGGAGGCAGCAGTTTGGGGCGAAGGCCCCACGAGTGCCAACAGGCGCCCCCCAGCCCCGTGCTCCGCAGTGCGGGGAGTCGCTGGGGGATGGTCCAGCTGCCTGGGGCCCAGGGCCGGAATGGAAACCAGACGCCGAGACAGAGAAATCACCGTGGGGCATAAAATCACAGATTCCTTTCCACCCGGAAGCTTATAGCAGAACGGCCGCTATTTTCTCTGCACTTTCTGCAGCAAAAGGAAATCGATTATTCCAGGAGGAAATCACGGCTGCGGTTCTCTTTCCTGCAAAGTGCGAGGAAAACGCTCTTTTCCAGGAGGTTTCTCTACTGCCGTGGCTGCTCGTGGCCTGGAATGAGGGTGTGAGTGACGGGAGCTGTGATGAGGAGCGGACAGAAGGCCCGGCCGCCTGCTTGTCACACTGCTAGGGATCTTTCCTTCTGCGGGGCTCAGCTCTCGGGCGACTCACTGAGGCTTCATGGGAGACATTAAAACTCATGTCACTTTATTACACGCCCGCCTCAGTCTCAACAAACATTCCGGGATCTGAGTGTTGCTCTACGTCCCTTCACTAAATCACGATCACCTTCATCCTCAGTGATCACCAGAATCTCAGCACGCAGGAACATCCTGGCAGAAGAAAATCCGTTGGGGAGAGGCTGGAGCATTGGTCCAGTTTAACTCCCACAGACTTGCCGTTCTGGGCTCGCCCTCCATTGCCCATGTCGCGCTTCTCCCCACTGTGGTCAGGAACGATCCTCAGCCTGACTTAATCTTCTCGAGTTTCCTGCGCCCTTCCCAGTGGGCGATCATTTGCTCTGAGCTCAGGGATGTTTGGGTGATCCTGCTGCCCTGCCTGGAGCTGTCTGTCTGTCCAGCCAACAAGCCCTTCTGGACGCTCTGCCCTTGCTGAAAGCAGGATGGGAAACGCCTGCCATGACTGTGTTGTTGCCGAGCTCTCCCTCACCTGCAGGGCTCAGACGGAGTGTGGCTTAGCGTTTGGTGTGTGTGTGTGTGTGTGTGTGTGTGTGTGTGTGTGTGTGTGTGTGTGTGTGTGTGTGTGTGTGTGCTGTTCTTTCTTTTTACACCTTCTTCGTCAATCAAGTCCTGTGTTCTGGCGTTAATGCCCTTCTTGGTCTCTGGCTGCCATTTTCAGCGTATCAACTTTGCCTGGTTCAAGCCTAGTGCTCCTGCTCTCCGCTGATTTCCACACGCGCCACCTCTTCCCTCCTTCCTGGCGTCCTCAGAGCTGAGGGTCTTGACAGGCAGCCAGCACTGGGTTTGCTTTCCTCTGCGGTCACTAGGTCTCTCAATCTGGGGCATTTGGGGAATAAGGATTTGGCGCGGGTTCATGGGGCCACTCAGGCGTGCTCTGCTGGTCCATTGCCGCCTGCTGCTTCCTTCATCTTTGCTTTTGTTCTGGGCCATATGCGGCAGCACTCAGGAATCCCCCTGGCAGGATGCTGAGGATTGACCCAGAATGTCCACATCTGGTCAGCACCTTGCCCACTGAACCAGCTCTCCGGCCCCAATTGCCCCTTCGCTTTAAGAATCCTTTGTGAATGGTGGCACTGTGCTCTGAGGCCCTTCGCTCTGCCTTTCAATAACCTACTGCAGGCTTCCATTATGTTATTGCCTTAAGGCTGACCTCAAATACCCTGTGGAAATGAAAGTCTGCCTTTTGCTAATAGCAATTTAAGTTCAATCACATACAAAAGTTCTACCCTTTCATATTTTTACGTCACAACTTTACATCTTTTTTATGTCATTTACAGATTAACAAATGATCATAGGTACTGTTTAAGTGCTTTTCTAAGGCAGCCTTAATACTGGAACAAATGGCTAACATACTACTAGAGTACAGTATTAGAGTATTCTACTCTATACTACACTATGCTATGGTATATATGGTATATGGTATACTATGATATAGTGTAGTCATACTGCCAGAGAACAGTACTAGAGTATTCTCCACTACACTGTACTATACTATACTATGTATTCTATACTACACTATCTTATGGTATAGTATAGTCATACTTGCAAAGTACAGTAGTATAATATTCTACACCATGCTATACTACACTATCCTATGGTACACTGTAGCCATACTGCCAGAGTATAGTACTAGGTATTCTACACTTGACTCCATGCTTACCTTTACTGGTGCGATGGTGTTTTCCTGCTCTGAACTAGCACTCCAGCTGGCTCTGAAACCTAACCTTCCATGAAGGCATTTTTGCTCCCAGATGGGGAGGGAACAGAAACAAAGAGACATCACACTGCACGATGCTGGCATCATCCCAGGCCCTGTCTGTGCCCTGTTAGTGTCCTGTCTTCTTCCCCTTACTCCCACCCATCTCCTGAGGTCGCAACTGCAAACAAATTTTCCATAAATAACTTTACATTTTGGGGACCAAAGTGACAGCACAGCAGGTAGGCATTTGCCTTGCATGCACCTTGAGGGCTGGAGTGGGGGACAGTGGGGGGAGGGGGCATCTGATACCAGGCCCTGACGGGGCAAGAGCCTGCCATAGGCCCAGATCCGGGCTGCAGCTGAGGAAAGGAAGAAGCTGTCTTTGATGCGCTGAGCAAACACTCCGTCCTGTCTCCCTGCCCCCAGCTCCCGCCCTGTGTCTCCCGCTCGGCCCAGCTTCCCCGTGCCCGTCTCTGTGCTCCAACTCCCGGACACCTGTGTTCTATCCAGGCTCATCGGGCACTTGGCTCCCAGCTGTCCGCCTTGGAGGTTTCCTTCAGTCTGCAGCTGATTTTATGTGCAGAAGAGTACAGGAATGCTTCTTACTAGCAAGCACATGCTCCAATGATCTAATAAATGTGCCTCGTGAAGAGCCTGTCAGCTGGTCACTCACGCAGTCATCAGCATTTCTGTGACGCATGCACGTTTGCTGAGTCCCTGGTCTCACAGCGAGACTCGCCATCTCGTTGCTGTGCGGTACAGCGAGTGCCCCTGCAACCGTGACAGCAAGCCCCTGGGGACGAACTTTTCCGCGTTTCACAGGACTCGAGATGAGGGTCCAGAGACCTGGCACGTGCGGCTGCAGGCCGTGCTGCTTCCCTCAGCAAACGTTCACCGCGAGTCTCGCTGTGCTTTCGTCAGGAGCTGCTGTTCCTCTCACTGGGAAATGGGGTCTTCAATGAACAAGTTCAGCACCATGGATGTGAGAATCAGGCCCTAGAAGGACTGAGCATGGCTGACACAGGGACCTCCGGGCCCCGTCCATGCAGCGGGCAGCAGGGCCCCTTCACTCGGGGCCACTCCTCCATTCTGGTGTGTCCATGCAGCGGGCAGCAGGGCCCCTTCACTAGGGGCCACTCCGCTGTGGCACATTCATATCCCAATTGTGCGTGGGCTCAGGCAGAACTGACCCTGACCCTGCATCAAGACCCTTTTCCTGCGCCAGAAACCCTCAGGCCAGGGTGCTTTGGAGCAGTGTCGCCCTTTTGCTCCCCCACTGGGGCCAACTCGGAACTGATGTGCCCAGACAAGGCCCTGCTCGGAGCTCATGCCCAATGCCTGTGGACCTGGAGAGGAATTAAGTCACTTTGAAATAACTCAGAGATTCATGCCTTTCAGCATCTCAAGCCTCCGGCAATTCTGTGCCGCCCCTCCATTTTGTTCGTTTGCTTTGGGTTTTGTTTGACTTTTCTTTCCCATAGTCAGTGATTGGTTGACATAGTTTATACAATTAAAACTCTTATTTAATTTCTCCTGCAGAGAAATGAAATTCATTAGATAGCACAGCAGGGAGGGTGTTTGCCTTGCACACAGCCGACCCGGGTTTGATCCCCAGCATCCCATATGGTCCCTCAAGCACTGCCAGGAGTAATTCCTGAGTGCAGAACCAGGAGTAAACCCTGAGCATTTCTGGGTGTGACCAAAAAAGAAGGCAGGCAGGCAGGCATTAGAAAACCTTAAGAAAGCAGAACCGCCCAGAGCCTCACAAGCGGCTGGGGAAGCTGGAACTCGGCTCGCGCCGGGCCCAGCTGACCATGGAGCCCCGAGGAGGGCAGATGGGTTTTGGGGAGGTGAGCCCGTCGCCTCTGGGGGTCCCGGAAGCAGCCGGATAAGACTTCGCCCATCACACTAGCCACCATTTTCACTGTCCGGACGCTGGGAAACTGCCTCACGACCAGTTGAACAGAGCAAAACCAGTTCGAGCCCAGGTAGGCGGCTCCAAGAAGCAGGAATCACTGGGAATTCGTCAGATGGAGGCGGGGTCGCCCTTTCCCCCTCCATCTTGTTGAGCCTGGTGGCCCGCCCAGGAGCTGCCCACGGGCCAGCATCCAGAGCCTCACAAGCGGCTGGGAAGGCTGGAACTCGGTTCACGCCGGGCCCAGCTGACCATGGAGCCCCGAGGAGGGCAGATGGGTTTTGAGAGTGGGCCCGTCGCCTCTGGGGGTCCCGGAAGCAGCCGGATGAGACCTCGCCCACCACACTAGCCACCATTTTTGCTGTCTGGACGCTTGGGAAACTGCCTCACGACTAGATGAACAGAGCAAAACCAGTTCGAGCCCAGGTCGCGCGGTCCACTAAAATAGTGAAACAGTAATGTCTTTTAATGCATTGAATTCCACGAAGAGCAGGAGAGTTTGGCAGGAGAGAGATATAAAGAGGAAAGAAATGACATACAGAACCCGCCAAGTAGTTGAGGTGCGGGAGGCGGGAGGGAGGTGGGGACATTGGTGATGGGAGATGGGTTTGGGTGGAGGGTGCGTATTGGAACCCTGTAGAACCAAAACTCTACATGAGCATCTTTCAATTGTATGTCTAAAACGATGTAATAATATTTGGGGGGGGAATAATAAAATTTTTTTTAATTTAAAAAATTTAAAAAATATAAAAAATAAAAATAAAAGCAGTCTGTGGGCTACAGAGATAGTACCATAGATAAGATGCTAAAAAAAAAAAAAAAAAGCAGAACCGGCCAAGGACGGTCTGCGCTGAGTCACCACCGCCCTCTAGTGCTGGCTGCTAGAAACCCGCTTTCGGAGGAAGCCTTGCTTCATGGGAAACAGTTTCATGGTGCTGGAAAGGCTTCAGACTAAAAGCAGAGTTTGTAAGATAAAATAAATATATTCTGTCTTGTTATTTATTGATAAAATAAAGCCTACAGATCGAAACAAAAAGTTACATGCCTGAAATAAGCTGCCATGACACTTGGAACAACACTCCACAAGCAGGATGGGCCCTTCTCTGCTTTGGGGAATCCTCGCCTGTCTTCATAGCGGTGACACTGCCCCACCTGCCTCCCTGCCTGCTGCAGCCCCTCCTCCTCCCTCAACTCTCCCTCCTCCTCCTCAACTCTCCCTCCTCCTCAACTCTCCCTCCTCCTCAACTCTCCCTCCTCCTCAACTCTCCTCCTCCTCCTCAACTCTCCCTCCTCCTCCACACTCTCCCTCCTCAACTCTCCTTCCTCCTCAACTCTCCCTCCTCCTCAACTCTCCCTCCTCCTCCTCACACTCTACGTCCTCCTCAACTCTCCCTCCTCCTCCTCAACTCTCCCTCCTCCCTCAACTCTCCCTCCTCCTCCCTCAACTCTCCCTCCTCCTCAACTCTCCCTCCTCTTCCTCACACTCTCTCAACTCTCCCTCCTCCTCCTCAACTCTCCCTCCTCCTCAACTCTCCTCCTCTTCCTCACACTCTCTCAACTCTCCCTCCTCCTCCTCACCACTCCTCCTCAACTCTCCCTCCTCCTCCTCACACTCTCCCTCCTCCTCCTCAACTCTCGCTCCTCCTCCTCAACTCTCCCTCCTCCTCACCTCTCCCTCCTCCTCCTCCTCAACTCCTCCCTCCTCCTCAACTCTCCCTCCTCCTCCTCAACTCTCCCTCCTCCTCAACTCTCCCTCCTCCTCCTCAACTCCTCCCTCCTCCTCAACTCTCCCTCCTCCTCCTAAACTCTCCCTCCTCCCTCACACTCTCCCTCCTCCTCCCTCAACTCTCCCTCCTCCTCCTCAACTCTCCCTCCTCCTCAACTCTCCCTCCTCCTCCTCAACTCTCCCTCCTCCTCCACACTCTTCCCTCCTCCTCACACTCTTCCTCCCTCCTCCTCAACTCTCCCTCCTCCTCCCTCAACTCTCCCTCCTCCTCACACTCCTCCCTCCTCCTCCTCCAACTCTCCCTCCTCCTCCTCAACTCTCCCTCCTCCTCCTCACACTCTACCTCCTCCCTCAACTCTCCCTCCTCCTCCTCAACTCTCCCTCCTCCTCAACTCCCTCCTCCTCCTCACACTCCCTACCTCCTCCTCAACTCTCCCTCCTCCTCCTCAACTCTCCCTCCTCCTCAACTCTCCCTCCTCCTCCCTCAACTCCTCCCTCCTCCTCCTCAACTCTCCCTCCTCCTCAACTCTCCCTCCTCCCTCCTCACACTCTACCTCCTCCTCAACTCTCCCTCCTCCTCCTCAACTCTCCCTCCTCCTCGACTCTCCCTACTCCTCCTCACACTCTACCCTCCTCCCTCAACCTCCCCTCCTCCTCCTCAACTCTCCCTCCTCCTCACACTCTCCCTCCTCCTCCTCAACTCTCCCTCCTCCTCCTCAACTCCCTCCTCCTCAGCTCTCCCACCTCCTCCACACTCTACCTCCTCCCTCAACTCTCCTCCTCCTCCTCAACTCTCCCTCCTCCTCAACTCTCCCTCCTCCTCCCTCACACTCCTACCTCCTCCCTCCAACTCCTCCCTCCTCCTCCTCAACTCTCCCCCTCCTCACACTCTCCCTCCTCCTCCTCAACTCTCCCTCCTCCCTCAACTCTCCCTCCTCCTCCTCACACTCTACCTCCTCCTCAACTCTCCCTCCTCCTCCTCTCAACTCTCCCTCCCTCCTCACACTCTCCCTCCTCCTCCTCAACTCTCCCTCCTCCTCAACTCTCCCTCCTCCTCCTCAACTCTCCCTCCTCCTCCTCACACTCTCTCTCCTTCTCCTCAACTCTCCCTCCTCCTCAACTCTCCCTCCTCCCCACACTCTCCCTCCTCCTCCTCAACTCTCCCTCCTTCCTCAGACTCTCCCTCCTTCTCCTGACTCTCCCTCCCCCTCCTCAGATTTTCCCTCTCCTCCCTGGCTCTCCCTCCTCCTCAGACTCTCCCTTTTCCTCAGATTCTCCCTCCTCCTCAGACTCTCCCTCCTCCTCAGACTCTCCATCTCCTCCTCACTCTTCCTCCTCCTCAGACTCTCCCTCCTCATCAGACTCTCCCTCCCTCCTCTTCCTCAGCCCTCCCCTCCACCAGCAGACTCCTCCTCTAGAGCAGCAGCTTTAGCTCACCTCTTCCCCAGGTGAGGCTGGTGGAGGCTGGGCCTCTCCTCTGCTTCTCCCCAGGCCAGGGCGGAAGAGGCTCCCTCTCACCATCGTGGAGACAGAGGCAGAGAGACAGAAACTTTGCCCCTAGAGTCCATTTCCTGAGGGTGAGCTGTCACCACTGTACAATGGCTCTGGGTTTGTCCTGACCACGGCCACCCCTGTGCCCTAGTACAGCCCTGAGTGCTCCACGGGCTCCTTAGGGCAAGACAACCTGAGATGTGCCAGCAACCCTCAGACAGCCTCCATGAAACATGGTCGTGGCAAGGAAGAGTGGGGCCCATCTTCTGCCTTAGAGATGACTTTGGAGCTGATGCAAAAAAGGGCGGCCTGCAAGTCCCCCCAGGAGGAAGCTACGTTCACAGACGCCAGCAGAAAGACTTCAGTGCTGCAAAGCAGCGGCAGCAGGAGGGGCCTGGAGACGGCCCAAAGGCTGCAGTGGCTGCTTTGTGCGCGGGCAGGGCTCAAGCCGCGCAGCAAGCGGTCCCGAGCACCGCCAGGAGCAACCCCTGCACCAGACCAAGACATTAAAAAGCAAAAACAAACCAAAAAACAGTGGGTGCTGCTAAGGAATTATTCCACATGAAAGCACCAGCGAGATTTCAAAGGCAAATTCTAACAAAACTATCACAGATCAGACAACCTCGGTGTCAAATACATTGATCCAGAGCACTGGGAAAGAAGCAAAACTCCCAACTTCTTTTTACGAAGTAACTCCAGCATCACACGATAAAGTGGCACAGAGGCATTAAAAGCCAACCTTACTTAGGAATTTTCAAGCACAAATTTTAGTAAAATATGAGCAAACAACACGTCAGCCGGCGTGGCTACAGCTCGCAGCCTCCACAGCTTGCAAAGCCGGACAAGGGACAGACCAGACCGACAGCTGGGCCGGCGTGGCCACTCCACAGCCGCGCAAGAGCTTAGATAATAATGAAGGTTAGGACCGGGTCCTTCCCAGGCTCTTTCACACTTATACACTGTAATGATCATTGTAGTTGCAACAAACTGGGGAGGTTGATGGGGAATGAGGAATTACAATGTCACACTAGAACTCACTATTGAATATACACTAGAGACTTACGTCATAAACCATTAATATCTGCAGGGCAAGCCACAAAGTGTGAGAGAAGAGAGAGAGAAGTACAGAGACAGAAACAGAGATAGAAAGAGAAAGAGAGAGAAAGAAAAGGTGCCTGCTATAGGGGCAGGCTAGGGTTGGTGGGAAGGTGTGCTGGGACATTGGTGGTGGGAATGGGGCACTGGTGGAGGGCTGGGTGCTGGAACACTGTAAGACAGAGATCCAAGTATGAACATGCTTTAATTGTATATCACACAGTGGCATAATAAAATGTTTTAAATAAAATAAAATAATTGACAAAAATATTAGCAAACAATTATAATACAAAACGAATGACAGAAAAAAATACTGTAGTGATCAAGGTGAAGGTTGAATCTGGGGAGGCAAGAATACCTGAGAATTGGGAGATCCGTTATCCTCACCTACGGCAGTAAAATTAGTGAAGAACAGAAACGAGAATGCTCTCTCTATTCATGCTGAAAAGGGCTTCACAGACTATTACACCATTTACCTATGGGAGCATTACCATCGTGCACACACATAAACACACACAGCGCATACGTTGAAGCTGATTTCCAAGAGTGCATATAGAAAAAGGGCTTCAGGGGCGGAGCGATAGCCCAGCGGGTAGGGCGTTTGCCTTGCATACGGCCGGCCTGTGTCGGTCCGGGTTCGATCCATGGCATCCCATATGGTCCCCTGAGCACTGCCAGGAGAAACCCCTGAGCATTGCCGGGTGTGACTCAAAAAAAAAAAAGAAAGAAAGAAAGAAAGAAAAAGGGCTTCAATGCGTCTTTGCTTTTGATTTGGGGCCACTCCTGGCAGTGCCTGCGCACAGAGCTGGGGATGGAGCCCACCAGCCACGCCACTACGGGCCCCTAAGGAGGTGTTGGCAGAGCTGTGCCCAGCAGGAGGTCCGTCTGGGTCCCAGAGGTCCTGCTGGGTCCCGGAGGTCCTGCTGGGTCCCGGAGGTCCTGCTGGGTCCCGGAGGGTCCTGCTGGGTCCCGGAGGTCCTGCTGGGTCCCGGAGGTCCTGCTGGGTCCGGGAGGTCCTGCTGGGTCCGGGAGGTCCTGCTGGGTCCGGGAGGTCCTGCTGGGTCGGGAGGTCCTGCTGGGTCCGGGAGGTCAGCACAAGAGATCAGAGCCCAAACACGGCGGGTGCGCTATTGCCGGGCCCTAGGAGATGTGAATATCTCATAAAAGACTTAAGGAGCCTTTGCCTTCCCTCAAAGAATGGTTTTCTTGTCTTCTTGTTCCAGATGCCAAGAAGTCCTCTGAGTTCGGGACACTGAAGGTCAGCCGTGAAAGGCCATAATGTTAGCAAGTAAACTCTAACTTTTTTAAATGTCTATTAAAGAGCCATGATTAACAAAGTGACCGATAGTTGCATTTTAGCCATACGATAATTCAACACAATCTCTCCACCAGTGTCAACTTCCCTCCCCAGTGTTCCCAGACTCCCTTCCTCCCCTGCCCCCCACCCAACCCCTCTGTCGGCCTGCTGGCACATTACAAAGCTTCAGTGGTTGATATGTTCAGCTGAGTCTGTTGTGGGAGTACGGCCGCACCCCTCCCTCGTGCGGTATAACTCATGCCCGCTCACCCGCTGCTCCCTCTTCTTCCTCCTTGATTCCTTCTCTGTCCTCCTCTCTCAGCTCTGGGCTCCAAGGGTCATCTCCGCATCCCTCGCTTCCTACAGCTCCTCACCCAGTGTTCCTTGGACCACCCAGAAGTGAGATCATTCTGTTTGTCTCTCTTCCTCTGCTTTATATCCGCAATGGAAACTGCGGCGCTGCAAGGCGCCATGAAACCATGCGATTGTCTGCGACGTGCTGGACTCTGAAGCTGTCGTGTGAGGGAAATGAACTCTAACTTTTCATCTTCGACTGTTGTGTGCAGATCTTTCTCCAGAACCCACCAGCACAGGACAATCTGCTTGGGTGCTAATAACCCTGCCCCTTCAAAGGTGTTCTGTCCCAAAGCTGATGACCCGAAGTCCGCACAGGGACAGAAGCTGCTCTCAGTCAAGGTCAGATGCTGGGACCAGGCCCTCGAGGTCTAATAATGCAGGGCCCAGAGCTGAGGGGCGGAACGTGGGTGGAGGTTGTTGGCGTGGGGCGCACTCGGCCGGGCTGCACCAGGGCAGCGGCACCCAGGCCCGGGACAGCAGTTTCGGGGTGGGGCTCTCCCCGCACTCCAGGCGGTCTGCATTTCCCACTGTCCTGAGTAATTGTAAGACACCTGCGGGCCCCACAGGGCAGCAAGAGACCCACTGGACAGCCCAGCCGGTTCTGTGTCGCTGACCAACTGGGTGACGGCCTCTGGGTCCCACTATCTACCGTCACGAGAAGCCCTGGCGAGCCGGCTGGCAGCGGGGGCGGTGCCCGGACGGGAGCCCCTCCCCTGCACGAGGTGGAGGGGTCAGCGCTGTGGTCCAGCCGCGTCCCTGTCCAAGCTCCGCGTCCTGCCCCGGGAGCGCGCTGGCGACCCCGCACGATCTCGGCGGCATGTTCCGGGGGCTCAGAGCCGGCGCCCCCAAGCCCGCGCCCCGCAGCCTGGAGGAGCTGGACTCTGTGCAGCGCGTGCTCATGCACAGGTCAGTGCGGGGTCCGGGCGAGGCAGGGGCTTCCCGGCGGAGACCCCCCAAAACCCGACGGCTCAAGCGGCGCCCCCGCCCCAGATCTGGGGAAAGCCGAGAAGCTCCGCGCTCTGCGCCGCGAGTCGGGATCGTGCTGCTCCGCGCGCGGGTGGCACCCCAGCTGCGCCCCCGAGACCCCACCGTGGAGGCGGGTACCCAGGAGACCCTGCCCGGGAGCGGGACGCAGGCCCGGGGTCCATTTCCCGGGAGCCCGGCCAGGGCGCTGAGAGCGCAGCACCTGGACACAGGCGGGAGGCGAGGAGGGGCCGCCTCGCGCGCAGGGAAGAGGTGCCGGGGGAGTTTGGAGTCTGCAGGAGACGCCGAACGGCCTGTTGGACCCTGGTGAGGGGGATTCGCAGTCAGGACCTGCAGAGTGCCAGTGGGCGCTCACGGGGCCTGCCGGAGGTGGCGGTTCCCGCTGTGCCCGTGTGCCGCTCCTAGCTGCTCCATCCCGGGCGCAGAACCCTGTTGTAGCTTAGAGGATGTTTGATTCCGGGTCGTTTGTTCCCGTCAATGGCGCTGCGCTTGAGTTTCACCCAAGCAAGTGTCTTTTGCTCACGCGCAGGGACGTGACTTTTAAGTCAGGCGCCTTTGAAAGCACCAGCCCAGCCCACCCCACCCCACAGCCCCCAGGGACCACCTGCACGTGCTCGCCTTTCCTCTTCAAAGAAACTTTTGCAAACCGTCCGGTTTTCTTCATCACAGCTCTTGCCTCATAGTCACCGCAGCACTGCTGGGGTGCTGGACACCGGGCGGGCTTGGACACCAGGCGGGGCTGGACATCGGGTGGGCCTGGACACAGGGGGGGGCTGGACACGGGGCGGGCCTGGACACTGGGACGCCTGGACACCGACTGGAATTGGACACCGGGAGGGCCAGACACCGGGCGCTGGGTCCAATACTCGAGTCTTGGTTCCTGGGCCAAGAGACCAGGAGCTACTCTGCTCAGGGGTCCCACAGTGTTTGGCCGATGGAATTTAACGCTTGGCCCGCTACAAAATTATATGTCTTCAAAGCATCTGGAGGACTCGGGACACCAGCGAACAGGCATGTAGAATAAACTGTGGTTTGTAAAAGTAGTGTCATGGCTGGAGCAGTAGTCCAGGGGCCGAGCTCTTGCCCTGCACTCGGCCGTCTCAGGTTCCATCTCTGGCACCCCAGAGAGTCCCCCCAAAGCTGGGCACGAGCACCAGGGTCACTCTGGTGACTCTCGGCCAATAGGCCAGAGGATGTGGGGTGTGGGGGTGGAGCCCAGGGCCCTGAAGGCAGGACGCTGACCCTTTGCTAGCCCCGCCCCTGGGTAACCAGCTTTCCCATGGTGAGACTCCGACCGTGTGCTGGAGACACGGCTTACTAAGGGTCATTCATCTGGGGGTGGGGTGCACCCCCAGACGCCTCGCCGCTAGACCTGAGGCTCTGCTAATGTGTGGGTATCTCCTGCCCCCAGCCCGCAATGCCAGGGGCCTCCATGGCTGACTTGATGTTGGGGACTCTCCTAGGACTCTGCTGGAGAGCCTGTATCCAGCCCTGGCTGTCCCACCCCTCCAGGAAATGGTATTTCTATCATATATATATTCCAGCTCCAGCTGGAAAGATTCTCCCCTGTCACGTCTCCCTTCAAATGCTCTGCTAGTCTCCTGGGGTAATTAGCTCTTTTAAAAATTATTGTGGCTGTCAGTATTGCGACACAGTCTGCGAACTGTTTTCCGTGCCCATAATTAAGGTAGATTAACCCATCCCTGGACTAAACCGCCACACTGCATTTGTGCCTTGTTACAGTGCTGTGACCCTGTTTAAACGTGCTTCTCATCTCTGCGGGCAGGGGACTGTGCTAAATATTTCATTGCCTTCTTATCGGCTGTATTTTCTGTCAGAAGGGTCTCGTTTGCCTTACTGAGATGGTAATCTATGGAAGGAACGGCCCCATCCCATGCGTAGTCAACAAAACCTGCTTGGGCTCAGAAGCTGGCAGGTCTGGGGGGGAAAGGATGCAGAAAGGAGAGAATGCCGTCACCTCTATCAGGTCTCTCTCCCTTGGTGGCTGGTTGTTGACACTGGCAAGGCCCAGGTTCTTACAGAGGCCCTGCAAACGGCCCCCTCTGCACCAGGGAGGCTAAGCTTGTTCAGCTCTGGCTTTGTTGGTACTGATATGATAAACAAAGTTAGAAATCGGATCTGCGGGCGGAGAGATAGCACAGCGAGCAGGGGCACGTGCCGTGTGTGTGGCCAAGCAGGGTTCAATCCCTGGCACGCACTGTAATAGTCCCTACAGTGCCAACAGGTGTGCTCTCTAATGAATCCTCTTCCTGAATTTAAGTAAGAATTTTATTTTATTTTATTCTTGCTTTTTTTTTTTGGGGTCACTCTTGGCAATGCTCAGGAGTTACTCCTGACTCTGCACTCAGGAATTACTCCTGGCGTTGTTTGGGGGACCATATGGGATGCGGGGGATCAAACGCGGGTCGTATGCAAGGCAAACACCCTAACCGCTGTGCTATCGCTCTGGCCCTAAGTAAGAATTTTAAATTTCCAGGGCTGGAGAGATATCGTACAGTGACTAGGGCACTTGCCTTGAACACAGCCAACTTGGGTTGATCCCCAGAGGTCTCCTGAGCCTCGGCAGCCGTGATTCTTGAGCACAGAACCAGGAGTAACCCCTGAGTAGTAATGGCTTTTGATTTTGCCGGACAAATTGCGGGGGTGGGGTGGGTGTTGAAATACCATGAAAACAAATTAGCCAAGCGAGCTGACTAATTCAAAATATACCAAGGGCTCCCTTGTAAGGAAAAACCGTGTTCTCCAAGAATGGCGACTTCCAGATAACCAGGCATAAGCTCTTTGTCTTTACAGCAAGTGTGTGGTCTGAAACACTCTTTCGTGGACCCTGGATTAGCGAGCACTTAGTCTTCGAATAGGACAAGTGATGGGAGCTTCTCGGTCAGTGCTGTATTTGGTGCTCGAGAGGACAACGACGTGGGGGCAGGGGAGCAGGCGCCTGCTGGCGTCAGTGCCCGCTGCGGCCTCCGCCCGTGCAGCCTGCACGGATATTCACGACTGCGAGCGCGCACGGAACCCGAAGGCGCAGGAAGAGCTGCAGGGCGTGCCCGAGGGCGGCGGACAGGCTGGGCCAGTTCCTTGTCCCCAAGAGCCCGGGCGCACGGGCCAGCTCCCGCAGCCAGAGCCGCGCAGCCAGAAAGCAGGGCCGGGAACGCGTCCCCGTCTCCCGGGCAACGCCAGCCAGCCAATCGCCGCGCCGGGGCGGGTCACGTGGCCGCCGGAGCAGCATGGCGGCCCCGGGGAGCCCGCGCGGGCGGGTTTGGCTCCACCGTCGCGGCCCAGCGACGGCGTCGGTCGCCTCCTGCCCGTCGCCGCCTCGAAGCCCCGAGCAGGAGCTGCCGGGACACCCCGCCGCCCCCGGAGGAGGAGGGACGGCGACGCCTCGGAGCCCGAGGCCAGCGACTCGGCGTCCTGCACGTCCGGCAGCAGCGAGGACTAGTAAGGGAGGAGGGGACAGTGTCCTGCCGGGCCGGGGGCCTGTCCGCGCTCGCTGGCGCCCCCCACTGAGAGATCGCGCCCCCCCACGGGGGGCTTCCGGGGCCAGATGGCCAGCGCCCGGGCAGCGACTCAGGCCCCCAGGCCGCCGCCCTGCATTGGAGGGTGCGCCGGCCCCCTGCCCCCGGGTGTCCTCCCTGCTGTCTGCCTGACCGGCCCTTTAGAAACAACGTGTCTCGTGCCCAGAAGCTCTAGGGCGCCCCGGGGTCTTCCCAGTGCAGACACTGCCCCTGGCAGAGGGGTGGCAGCAGGTGAGGGCAAGGCCCACTCTCGAGGACGCCGCCACGGTGGCCTGCTGCAGCGCGGGGGTCTGGGGGACAGCGAGTGTCTGGGCAGAGAACCGGGCCTGGGGAGATGCCGGGACTGAGCTCCGGGCACTGCCCACCGCGCGCCGGGCCCACACCCGCCACGGGAAATTGCTTTTCTCTCCGCGAGGCACGGAGCATTTTAAAGCTTTGTTCAGAAAAGACTGTCCTTCATTGCTGAGTTGTTAGCTACTTGGTTCAAGACCCAGAGATGTGTGAACCCACAAACATGCTTACAGACTCATTGACATACGCAACTACACACACGCTTACAGACTCACAGACATACGCAACTACACACACGTCCACACGCATCACTTATACGCGTCACAGAGTGTACTCTTGTACACTCACAGTGACACACACTCCTGCTTACAGGACACACAGGTGCGTTACACACACCTGTGAGAGCCACGACAGAGACGCTCCAAACAGCCCCAAACTGGTTTCTGAGCAGTGCTGGGAAGTGATCAGTGATACACGTGAAAGAAAGTCCATACAAGTGGCTCTGGGTTGTTTGGTTTGGGGGGGGTTCTGCTTTTTTGGGTCACTCCCGGCAATGCTCAGGGTCACTCCTGGCTCTGCACTCAGGAATGACTCCTGGCGGTGCTCTGGGGACCATATGGGATGCCGGGGATCGAACCCAGGCCGGACAGGCCGGACGCGTGCAAGGCAAACGCCCTACCGCTGGGCTATCGCTCTGGCTTGATTCTGTTTTTTTTCGTCTTAATCTTTCACACCTGCATTCTTCGCCAGCCCAGAGGACAGCAGGGTTGGTTCAGAGCCGGCCAGGGCTGTCGCTGCAGTCAGGAGGCGGGGCGGGGTGGGCACAGCACAGCAGGGAAGATGCTTGTCCTGCGGCCGCGGACGGAATCCGGCCAGCACTGCACATGGCCCCCGAGCAACACCAGGCATCCCCCCAAAAACTTGTCACCGTATCTGGTATGTCCACTTTCAGCTAATGATCAGCACTGGGGATCAGAAAACCCCAGTTCCACCGTTCAAGCCAGGGCGCAGGGCCGGGGTCTCCTGAAGAGTGTGGGCACAGGGCCGGGTCTCCTGAGGGTGTGGGCACAGGCGGGGGTCTCCTGAGAGTGTGGGCACAGGGCCGGGGTCTTCTGAGAGTGTGGGCGCAGGGCCGGGTCTCCTGAGAGTGTGGGCACGGGGCGGGTCTCCTGAGAGTGTGGGCAGGGCCGGGGTCTTCTGAGAGTGTGGGCACAGGGCCGGGGTCTCCTGAGAGTGTGGCGCAGGGCCGGGGTCTCCTGAGAGTGTGGGCAGGGCCGGGGTCTTCTGAGAGTGTGGGCGCAGGGCCGGGGTCTCCTGAGAGTGTGGGCACAGGGCCGGGGTCTCCTGAGAGGTGTGGGCGCAGGGCCGGGGTCTCCTGAGAGTGTGGGCACAGGGCCGGGGTCTCCTGAGAGTGTGGACACAGGGCCGGGTCTCCTGAGAGTGTGGGCGCAGGGCGGGGGTCTCCTGAGAGAGTGGGCACAGGGCCGGGGTCTCCTGAGAGTGTGGGCGCAGGGCCGGGGTCTCCTGAGAGTGGGCACAGGGCCGGGGTCTCCTGAGAGTGTGGGCGCAGGGCCGGGGTCTCCTGAGAGAGTGGGCACAGGGCGGGGTCTCCTGAGAGTGTGGGCGCAGGGCCGGGTCTCCTGAGAGTGTGGGCACAGGGCGGGGTCTCCTGAGAGTGTGGGCAGGGCCGGGTCTCCTGAGAGAGTGGGCACAGGGCCGGGTCTCCTGAGAGTGTGGGCGAGGGCCGGGGTCTCCTGAGAGTGTGGGCACAGGGCCGGGGTCTCCTGAGAGTGTGGGCACAGGGCCGGGGTCTCCTGAGAGTGTGGGGCAGGGCCAGGGTCTCCCTAAAAGTGTGGGCGTAGGGCCGGGGTCTCCCTGAGAGTGTGGGCGCAGGGCCGGGGTCTCCTGAGAGTGTGGGCGCGGGCCGGGATCCCCTGAGTGTGGGCACAGGGCCGGGGTCCCCTGAGAGCGAGAGCCCGGCAGCTGCCCACCTTGGGGGAGGGTCTGTGCCCCCTTCTGTGCGCTCTCATCATTCAGGGTGGTCCGGCAGGCGGGTCCCTTTCCTACCGCAGGTGTTCAGAGAAAGCGCTCTGGAAATGGGAAACAGAAGTGGTTGTTGGTAGCTGGGACTAAGTCTGCCTGCCGGGAAAGTGGAGCTGACCGCCGGGACTCTTCCCTCTGCGGGCAGTGCCGTGGCCACGGCTGAGCCGCTCTGCGGCTCTCACTGCCCATGCCAGCCCAGCGGGTGGGAGGCTGGGTGGCGAGGGCAGTGTCGATGGGTTGGGCACCAGCCACGAGGTCCTGGAGCCGGCCTAAAGTGACCAGTGAGTGACCACACAGAGCAAGGCTTCCCACTGTGTCTTCTCTGGGCCTCCCATCGACCCCAGTCTTCAGGGCCTCAGAAACAGCAGCCTAGGAAATGATCTACCGCTCACGGGACGTTGGAAATGGGAAGACTTTGAAATCGTCCAGACCGTCCTCCCCTCGGCTCTTGAGACTGCCAGCCCCCAGGCCCAGTTGTTCGCCCCTGCCTGACTCGCGTCCCCTGTCCGCAGTGACCTGGAGCCTGAGTGGCTGCACAGCGTGCAGAGGCGGAGAGCTCTTCTACCTGGAGCTGGACGAGGATGAGGCCGCCCTCCCGCCCCCCCACGCCTGGCGCGCCGTCGCTTCAGCGAGGAAGAGGTGGTCATCGCTGCCGGCAGAGTGCGCTGGCCCCCCAGGGCCCAGCTGGTCTTCGCGCTTTGCCAGGGGTCCCCTGCGGGCCGCGGGCTGCGCCCCGGCGCGGCCCACCCCGCCTGTGTCCATCCTCAAGACTGCGGGGCGCCCCGCACGCAGGGCCAGCCGCGCGTAAGGAGGTGATGCTGCACGCACCCGCTGGCCCCCGCACGCCGGCCCCTGGAGGCGCCTCCTGGGCATCGTGCATCGGGCGGCTGGCGCAGGCAGGGCCGGCTGCAGGTGCACGGGCTGCAGCCCGGGGGCCCGGCGCCAAGAGCGCCAGGTGGTCATAGGTGAGTGCCCACCTGCCCGCACTGCGCCCAGCGCCGCCCGCCCACCGAACAGCGCCCTGTGCTCTCCTACAGGTGACGCCCTGTGGCCGTCAACGACGTGCAGGTGACCGCCGAGAACATCGAGCAGGTGCTGTCCTGTATCCCTGGACCTATGCAGGTACGAGCCCTGTGTGGGGCGGACGGGGAGCCCTCCCTCCCCACGCGGCCTTGAGCCCGGCCTGCCTCTGCCCAGGTGAAGCTGACCTTTGAGAATGCCCATGCTGTGAGGAGCGCCCGCGGCCCCACCCCAGCCCCGGGCAGAGGCCCACCAGCCCCCAAGAGCTGGCGCAGCTGCTCTGCGGAGTCCAGGAGGGGAGGACGGCGTCCAGCCGCAGGCCCTGGCAGAGCCCCACGTGGCCATGTTCCTCTCGCTGCAGCTGGACCTCGGACACCGCCAAGGACGAGGTGCGTGTCCCCGCCTGGACCCGCCGTGCAGGGCATCAGGCCTTCTGAGCAACAGGCTTCTGATTGGAAGTCCCACACGGAGCTCGGTTTGACCGCTTCCTTTAAAGCTGTGCATGGTTTAAAGCCCTGGGCTGTTACAGGCACAGGCAGTTCATGTTCTCATATTTTTTAACAATGAAACTGGAAACAAAGAGGTCGCCCAGGGTTAAGGCACTGGCGCTTACATGGCTGACGCCAGTTCAATCCCGGCACCCCCTTGGGTCCCCAAGCCACACTAGGAGTGAGCCCTGGGCCCTGCCGGTGTGGCCCAGCTCCCCTCATGCCCCACCCAAGAACATTCTCTTCCTGCGTGAGGAAACTTTGTGACTGTCCCGTGGGGGTGGGAGGACCTTCCCTCCTGCGTGCTGGCACGCTGCGTCTGTGCAGGCGTGGAAAGGTCAGGCAGAGAGTGTCTGTCCTATGGCGAGACGCGGCCTCTTCCTCGCTGCCATGCCCGGGCTCACTCCTGCTTCTGCTCTCAGCGACCTCTCCTGGCGGTGCCCAGGGAACCCTGGGAGGTGCCAGGCAAGCACCCTGCCCTCTGCTGCCCTGTCACTCGGCCCTGTCTACGCTTGAGTCTGTTTTGTCACTAATTGCCGTCTGACATAGGTTTCATCAAAGACCGTGACCAGCCTCCTCCCAGGTCTGAGTTTCAGAGGCCTCACAGTGTCCTCGGGTGTTTGTGGAGGCACCAGGCAGGGACCGAAGCGGTCAGTGCTGGGCAGCAGAACCAGTGGCCATTTCATGCTGCATGTGGTAGTGTCTCATGGGCCCTGCCCAGTGCCAGCCTAGCGTGGCTCCAGTCCAGGGTTCCCAACTCAGTGCTGGCCCGGCCCCGGCTGGGCTCTCCTTAGGGTGGGGGGACCCAGCGGTGTGTGTGTGTGTGGAGACGTGTGTGGTCCCCTCCCAGCAGGAGATCCTGTACCTGTCCCCGCGTCCAGCGCGGCCAGAAGCTGAAGAGTGTCCGGGGCATCTTCCTCACGCTCTGTGACATGCTGGAGACAGTGACAGGCACGCTGGTCACCAGGTACTGCCCCACATCCTCACGTCCCGCAGTGTCGCGTGCCTGCCAGGCCTGTGCCCCCTGACGCCCACACTGGCTCTCGCACCCCTGGTGGGGACAGAACAGGCCCCAGTGCCAGCCAGGCAGGCCGGAGCACTTCAGGAAGCTTCTCCCTGCTGCACCGAGAATCTCCCCATGTGTGCTCTGGGCCGCGTCTCCTTCCCTAGGCTGGGCCGCATCTTTGGCTCAGACTTCTCTGGGGCCCGCTGGGGCCCGTCTCTTCTCTGGAGACAGACGGGCTGCTCAATCCCAGCCCGTCTGTCTCCAGCTCGCCCTCGTCCTGGACGGGCAGCAGGCACGTGGCCTTCTGGAGAGAAGCTGACAACCTGCTGGTGCTCGCCCTGCCCGCCCGACGGTGAGTCCAGCAGCCCACCTCGCCGGGACCCGGCTCCTTCCGACATGATGGGGCAGCTCAGCAGCGCGGCATGAGGCCATGAAGGATCAGGAAGGGCTGGATGCGGGTCTACAGGGACACACGTCCCCACTGTCCCTTGAGGCAGGGTCCAGCCACGCTCCGTGTTTCTGGTTCCTTGATGCAGGGATGTGGGTCAGCCTGCGGTGCCTTCCCTGGCCGCAGTGTCCAGGAAAGGTCCCAGGGTCTGTGGTTCTCACTCATGGTCATCGGAGCTCAGGAGTGGGTGGGCAGCGGAAGTGGCCCAGCAGCACCCCAGCCACTGAGGTGCCTCCCACCCGCCCAGGTTTTGACCTCCAGAGAGCGGGCCCAGGTGTCGGGCCGCCCTGTATCAGGCCCGGGGACAGGACATGCAGAGCAGGTGGGAGGGCTGGCCAGGGGCCGTGCTTGGTCTGAGGCGACTCAGACACTGTTGCGGCCTGTCCAGGTCCACTGACCTCCCCATCACTCTGGTTCAGTAGGGACTCGGGATGGGGCCGTGTCAGCACCTTGGACAGCAGCTCTCTCTCAGGGGGCCCAGCCAGTCCTGTTGGCCTATGTTCCCACCACTGTCTCTCAGACCCTTAACTGACCCAGGGCACTGTGTGGTCAGAGGGTTCCATGGGGGAGGCTGGGGCACTGGGAGATCAGAGGGTCCCGGGGGACAGTGGTCTGAGCAGCATGGGTAGCCCCGTGGCCCAGCATAGCCTCATAGCTGAGGTCAGTGGTCTGAACACCACCCTGGGTAGCCCCCGTGGCCCAGCATAGCCTCGTAGCTGAGGTCAGTGGTCTGAGCACCACCCTGGGTAGCCCAGCGGCCCAGCATAGCCCCATAGCTGAGGTCAGTGGTCTGAGCACCGCCCTGGGTAGCCCCCGCGGCCCAGCATAGCCTCATAGCTGAGGTCAGTGGTCTGAGCACCGCCCTGGGTAGCCCCGCGGCTCAGCATAGCCCCATAGCTGAGGTCAGTGGTCTGAACACCGCCCTGGGTAGCCCCGCGCCCAGCATAGCCCCATAGCTGAGGTCAGTGGTCTGAGCACTGCCCTGGGTAGCCCCGCAGCCCAGCATAGCCCCATAGCTGAGGTCAGTGGTCTGAGCACCACCCTGGGTAGCCCCGTGGCCCAGCATAGCCTCATAGCTGAGGTCAGTGGTCTGAACACCGCCCTGGGTAGCCCCACGGCCCAGCATAGCCCCATAGCTGAGGTCAGTGGTCTGAACACCGCCCTGGGTAGCCCCGCTGCCCAGCATAGCCTCATAGCTGAGGTCAGTGGTCTGAGCACCGCCCTGGGTATCCCCTGCGCCCAGCATAGCCCCATAGCTGAGGTCAATGGTCTGAGCACCACCCTGGGTAGCCCCGCGGCCCAGCATAGCCCCATAGCTGAGGTCAGTGGTCTGAACACCGCCCTGGGTAGCCCCGCGGCCCAGCATAGCCCCCATAGCTGAGGTCAGTGGTCTGAGCACTGCCCTGGGTAGCCCCGCGCCCAGCATAGCCCCATAGCTGAGGTCAGTGGTCTGAGCACCGCCCTGGTAGCCCCCAGCATAGCCCCATAGCTGAGGTCAGTGTTCTGAGCACCGCCCTGGGTAGCCCTGTGGCCCAGCATAACCCCATAGCTTACCTGCCATCCTCCCCGGCCCCAGCACACCCAGAGCTGCCGTTCTCCTGCAGGGCCTCCCTCCCGCAGTTGCGGAGTGTGACCGAGTCGGCAGTGCGGACCCTGTGTTTCATGTTCGGCTCCCTGGAGAGGTGAGTGCTCCCCATCTCACCGAGGGCACCCCCGCCTCGGGGCCCTGACTCCTGGCTTTCGTTGCTGCAGTGCCTTCGGCCAGGCTGAGAACACCGCACACCTCGACCACTTCTTCACCTTGTTCTTCCAAAGGGCGCTCAGCCCGAGACGCAGCTGCGGGGGCTGTGCTCCTCGACACGCTCCCTGGGGCCCACTGGCTGCCCCTCCCACACGACCTCAAGGTGACCCCAAGCCTGCCCTGTCCCCTTTCCCTTCTGCTTGCCGCTGGGGCTCGGTGGCACTCAGGGCATCTGGTTAATGAACCAGGAGGCCCAAAGCAGTGGGTCTAGGGGTTTTTCCCAGCTATGTTAGGGGGTCTTGGACTGTGTCCTGCCAGTGGTGCCCCGGGCTGTGAGGCTAAGGCTCGGCAGGTGTCCCCTGGGTGTGTGGGGCTGAAGCCCAGCGGGTGTCCCCTGGCTATGAGGCTGAGGCCCGGAGGGTGTCACCTGGCTGTGAGGCTCGAGCCGGCTTGTGTCCTGGGTGCTGGGGTGGAGCTCAGGGGTTTCACACAGGGTCTGTCGCTTGCTCCTCCTAGACCAAGAAAGGTGAGTTCCTCTTCCCAGGCAGAGACCGCCCTGTTTCTGCTTCAGCTTCAGGCTTCCGCCCAGTATCAGGCTCACTGGGTCTCTCCAGAAAGCATTAGCAGTTGCTGCTGTGCTTTGCTCATGGTCTTATAATGTAAGACTTCCACGCTCAGATTGTGTGTCTGATTGGGTTCCAGGGGCGACAGAATGACAGACAGCATTCCTTAGGGGTGACAGATGACAGACAGCATTCCTTAGGGGTGACAGATGACAGACAGTATTCCTTAGGGGTGACAGATGACAGACAGCATTCCTTAGGGAGTGACAGAATGACAGACAGCATTCCTTAGGGGTGACGGAATGACAGACAACATTCCTTAGGGGTGACGGAATGACAGACAGTATTCCTTAGGGAGTGACAGAATGACAGACAGCATTCCTTAGGGGGTGAATGAATGACAGACAGCATTCCTTAGGGGTGACAGAATAACAGACAGCATTCCTTAGGGGTTAAAGAATGACAGACAGCATTCCTTAGGGGTGATGGAATGACAGACAGCATTCCTTAGGGGTGACAGAATGACAGACAGCATTTCTTAGGGTGACAGAATGGCAGACAGCATTCCTTAGGGGTGACGGAATGACAGACAACATTCCTTAGGGGGTTAAAGAATGACAGACAGCATTCCTTAGGGGGTGACGGAATGACAGACAGCATTCCTTAGAGATGACAGAATGACAGACAGCATTCCTTAGGGTGACAGATGACAGACAGCATTCCTTAGGGTGACAGATGACAGACAGCATTCCTTAGGGTGACAGATGACAGACAGCATTCCTTAGGGGTGACAGAATGACAGACAACATTCCTTAGGGTGACAGAATGACAAACAGCATTCCTTAGGGGTGACAGATGACAGACAGCATTCCTTAGGGGTGACAGAATGACAGACAACATTCCTTAGGGTGACAGAATGACAAACAGCATTCCCTTAGGGGTGACAGATGACAGCATTCCTTAGGGGTGACAGAATGACAGACAGCATTCCTTAGGGTGACAGATGACAGACAGCATTCCTTAGGGGTGACAGATGACAGACAGCATTCCTTAGGGTGACAGAATGACAGACAGCATTCCTTAGGGTGACAGATGACAGACAGCATTCCCTTAGGGGTGACAGATGACAGACAGCATTCCTTAGGGTGACAGAATGACAGACAGCATTCCTTAGGGTGACAGATGACAGACAGCATTCCTTAGGGGTGACAGAATGACAGACAACATTCCCTTAGGGTGACAGAATGACAAACAGCATTCCTTAGGGGTGACAGATGACAGCATTCCTTAGGGGTGACAGAATGACAGACAGCATTCCTTAGGGTGACAGATGACAGACAGCATTCCCTTAGGGGTGACAGATGACAGACAGCATTCCTTAGGGTGACAGAATGACAGCATTCCTTAGGGTGACAGATGACAGACAGCATTCCTTAGGGTGACAGATGACAGACAGCATTCCTTAGGGGTGACAGAATGACAGACAGCATTCCTTAGGGTGACAGATGACAGACAGCATTCCTTAGGGGTGACAGAATGACAGACAGCATTCCTTAGAGGTGACAGATGACAGACAGCATTCCTTAGGGTGACAGATGACAGACAGCATTCCTAGGGTGACAGATGACAGACAGCATTCCTTAGGGGTGACAAATGACAGACAGCATTCCTTAGGGGGTGATGGAATGACAGACAGCATTCCTTAGAGGTGACAGATGACAGACAGCATTCCTTAGGGGTGATGGAATGACAGACAGCATTCCTTAGGGGTGACAGATGACAGAAAGCATTCCTTAGGGGTGATGGAATGACAGACAGCATTCCTTAGGGGTGACAGATGACAGACAGCATTCCTTAGGGGTGACAGAATGACAGACAACATTCCTTAGGGTGACAGAATGACAAACAGCATTCCTTAGGGGTGACAGATGACAGCATTCCTTAGGGGGTGACAGAATGACAGACAACATTCCTTAGGGTGACAGATGACAGACAGCATTCCTTAGGGGTGACAGATGACAGACAGCATTCCTTAGGGTGACAGAATGACAGACAGCATTCCTTAGGGTGACAGATGACAGACAGCATTCCTTAGGGTGACAGATGACAGACAGCATTCCTTAGGGGTGACAGAATGACAGACAGCATTCCTTAGGGTGACAGATGACAGACAGCATTCCTTAGGGGTGACAGGTGACAGACAGCATTCCTTAGGGGGTGACAGAATGACAGACAGCATTCCTTAGGGTGACAGAATGACAGACAGCATTCCTTAGGGGTGAATGAATGACAGACAGCATTCCTTAGGGGTGACGGAATGACAGACAACATTCCTTAGGGGGTTAAAGAATGACAGACAGCATTCCTTAGGGGTGACGGAATGACAGACAGCATTCCTTAGAGATGACAGAATGACAGACAGCATTCCTTAGGGGTGACAGATGACAGACAGCATTCCTTAGGGTGACAGATGACAGACAGCATTCCTTAGGGAGTGACAGAATGACAGACAGCATTCCTTAGGGGTGACGGAATGACAGACAGCATTCCTTAGGGAGTGACAGAATGACAGACAGCATTCCTTAGGGGTGACAGATGACAGACAGCATTCCTTAGGGTGACAGATGACAGACAGCATTCCCTTAGGGGTGACAGAATGACAGACAACATTCCTTAGGGTGACAGAATGACAAACAGCATTCCTTAGGGGTGACAGATGACAGACAGCATTCCTTAGGGGTGACAGAATGACAGACAACATTCCTTAGGGTGACAGAATGACAAACAGCATTCCTTAGGGGTGACAGATGACAGCATTCCTTAGGGGTGACAGAATGACAGACAGCATTCCTTAGGGTGACAGATGACAGACAGCATTCCTTAGGGGTGACAGATGACAGACAGCATTCCTTAGGGTGACAGATGACAGACAGCATTCCTTAGGGGTGACAGATGACAGACAGCATTCCTTAGGGTGACAGATGACAGACAGCATTCCTTAGGGGTGACAGAATGACAGACAGCATTCCTTAGGGGTGACAGAATGACAGACAGCATTCCTTAGGGGTGACAGAATGACAGACAGCATTCCCTTAGGGTGACAGATGACAGACAGCATTCCTTAGGGGTGACAGAATGACAGACAGCATTCCTTAGGGGTGACAGAATGACAGACAGCATTCCTTAGGGTGACAGAATGACAGACAGCATTCCTTAGGGTGACAGATGACAGACAGCATTCCTTAGGGTGACAGATGACAGACAGCATTCCTTAGGGTGACAGATGACAGACAGCATTCCTTAGGGTGACAGATGACAGACAGCATTCCTTAGGGTGACAGATGACAGACAGCATTCCTTAGGGGGTGACGGAATGACAGACAGCGTTCCTTAGGGGTGACGGAATGACAGACAGCGCCCTTAGGGGTGCGTGGGGTTGGGAGCAGTGGAGGGGCTCAGGGGTCGCTGAGGGTCCGGGTTCTGGTGTCCCGGTGATCAAGGTGACGGTCACATGCCGGCAGGCCCCGGGCCCCTTTGCTGTCTCGGCCAGTCCTGCCTTGGCACATGCACGAGACCAGCTGTTTCCCTCAGCTGCCACCAGGCTAGGTCTCCACCGTAGGCCTGTGCCCCTCCTGTGCCCTGGCTGGCACTGGCACCCTTCAGCCTTCCCTGCTGAGGCCACTTCAGCCTCCTTCCCCTTCAGTGACCCACTGAGGAGCTTCTGGCTGCAGCTAAACAAAACCCAGATCTGAAACATTCCTAGCCCAGTCCACCAAACTGGGCTCCTGGTCACCTCCGGGCTGTGCCATGAGGCTGAGCGCTGCCATGGGCAGCCCCAGCCATTTCCTGCTCGATGGGGCTTGTGTGGTCCTGCATGGGCCGGATGACGCTGCGTGGTCCCCTGAACCCTTCCAGGAGTAAACCTGAGCACAGCCGGGTGTGGCTCAGGCCAGAGAACAGGCCGCAGGGTTTTGTGACTAGATCTAGTGGAATCAGCCAGCAGTTAACCTGGTTAACTCAAGAATTACTCCTGTCAGTGCTTAGGGGCCTATATGGGATGCCGGGAATTGAACCTGGGTTGGCCTCGTGCAAGGCAAATGCCCTCCCTGCTGTGCTTTCCGGCCCCCACTGGGGTTTCATGCCAAAGAACTCTGGCTCCACAGAGTCCTGCGTGCAGAATCTGGAAGCGCTCTGTTGAGAGTAGAAACGGTTACTTTGGGCTTCCTGGGAGCCTCGTCCCCACTGGGCTCTCACTGCCACTTTCCTTCCCACGGGTTTAAGAATCTTCTCGGGGCTGGAGAGATGGCACAGTGGGTAGGGTGCTTGCCTTGCATGGGCCCGACCCAGCTTTGATCCCTGGCATCCCATATGGTCCCCAAGTGCCAGCAGCAGTGATACTGAGGCAGGCAGAGATTGGGCACCCTGGGTGTGCCCCCCGTTCCCCAGAAATAAGCATGTTGCCTTATTATGTGCTTTCTGTGTCGCTGGCCCCGGGCACACCGGGTTACTGGAGAGAACAGAAACGTCCTTTGCTCCAAGACATTCAAGGACTCTTTCGGGGCTCATTAAACAGCTTGAGCCCCGGACTTGTAAGGGAGCGATTCGCTTTTTGTCTGGGTGCTTTTCACTCTCTTGTGAAAAGCTTCTCTTAGCTGTCGCCACACAAAAGAGGGCTGGAGTGTTGGCTGGGCTCTGGGACGTGCCTGTCGTGCTGAGGAGTGAGCCGCCCGAAAGGCCCCAAAGCTCAGCAGGCGTCCCCAAGAGCCCCCCCATGAGCGTGCGTGCGTTGGCCAAGAGCTGAGTCAAGCAGCCCGTACTTGTGCGCGGATAGCGTGTGCATGTGTGTGTGTGCGCGTGCTCGCTCCAGGCCTCCCTTGGCTAAGCAGCCCGTACTTGTGTGTGGATAGCGTGTGTGTGTGTGTGCGTGTGTGCGTGCATGCGTGCTCCAGGCCTCCCTTGGCTAAGCAGCCCGTACTTGTGCGGATAGTGTGTGTGCGCGTGTGTGCGTGCGTGCTCGCTCCAGGCCTCCCTTTGGCTAAGCAGCCCGTACTTGTGCATGGATAGCGTGTGTGTGTGTGTGTGTGTGTGCGTGCGTGCTCGCTCCAGGCCTCCCTTGGCTAAGCAGCCCGTACTTGTGTGCGGATAGCGCGTGTGTGCTCCGGCCCCCTTGGCGGCAGCTCTCACTGTTGGCGTGGATCCCAGACTGCTCTGCCTGGGAACTGTTTCTCTTTTCAAGTTCTGAATGCTTTGGGGACAAACAGGTACATGAAAGCATTTGGTGATTTCCACAGAAACAAAAGCGAATCCGAAGCAAGAGATTTCCCCTAATAACTGCAGGGAGGTTGCTTTGGGCGGACTCCGGCACGCTGCCTGTACGTTTTTTGATCTGTGATAAAGGCTGTGAGCCGACATTGTGCTCACAGCCCAGGAGAAAAAGGGCAGAGGGCGGGCATTTTCCAGGAGTCCAATGCCGAAAGACACAGAGACGAGTCCAGTAATCGCATGCAGTAGGGGTGGAGTCACGCACTAAGACTGCTTAAAGGCGTCTCACTCAACACAGGAAAGTGGTTTTAACACCGTTAGAGTGAAGTCAGATTGGAAATCACAGAAAAGCCTTTAGTTAAAAAAGATGGTTCCTGACATAACTCGGGGCTTACAACCAGATGATCCTTTTCTAGCCCAGAGGCGGACGGTCACTGTTCCCGGCTCGCTCTTCTAGCCTGCGCTCAGCCATGAGCACGCTCCTCGCTTGCTCGTCTCTGTCACCGGGAGAAGCCCAGGGTCTCTCACACATGGGCTTCCCTCCTATCTCCCACTGGTCTTTCTAAGTAGATTTCAATAAAACTATCTTGCTTCACAAGAAAGGCATTAATAATAAAGATACTTGCTCTAGCCTCAAAGTAACTATTAAACACTTTCACGCTCCCAGTACTAAAAAGTTCATGCCGTGGTTCCGACGTTGACGTGACTTTGGTTCCTCCACAGGTGGAATTGGACACCGTGTTAAGTGACCTGGAGGCCGCAGATTTTGCAGAATTGGTAGGGATGGGGTGGATTGGTTGTAAAGCTGTGTGGAGCTCTTCCCTTGCAAATTATCCATTGCTCTAAGTATTGCTCAGGTAGGCAGAATAATCTTGGAACATCCATTAAGTCTCTCTTCCACCAAAGATCTAGTTTGCTTGCCTTCAGATTTTTGTACTAAATTGAAAAGAATTGTTTTGTAATGGGATTTGAAATGATAGGCATTTAGAGTATAGTTTGTGTTGTATGTAACGTAATAAACGATGCATACAATTGACATGTGTATACATATGTTCATGTTGAACTGAGCTTTGAGCAATAGGACACACGTGACCATGAAGGAAAAGCTGGGGGAGCTGAAGCCGGAATGCGGCAGGCCCTGTGCTTGGCCTGCCTGTCTCTCCAGCGCCCGCTCTGGCCCCCGAGCCCACCAGGTGGTACTTGAGTACAGAGCCAGGACTTAATTCAGTAGCACTGGGTGTGGCCCAAAAGCAAAACGTAAGAACATTAAACAACGGAATGCACATACACTGTTCGTACATTTTCTTTTAGTCCTGCTCTACTGCCCCAAATTGCCTGTTCAGTTTGTACTTCCAGAAATGGTCAGTGTGGAAACTTTTATGTGATGAATGAGAGAGGCTTCCTGCCGGCTGCCTTTTCCTCGCTCTTTGGAAAACAAACCGAGTATTCTATCCTTAAATGTCTAATCAAAAGTAAGGGCCAGAGCCATAGTCCAGCAGGCAGGGCTTGCCTTCATGCAGCCAACCTGGATTCGATCCCTGGCACCACCTATGGTTGGTCCTCCGCAGCCCACCAGGAGTAATTCCTGAGTGTAGAGTTAGAGGTCAAAACTGAACATCGCTCAGAATACGTTATATTTTACCCTGATGTGCCAGTACGTCAGTTTTTCCAAAGGAAGTTCAAGAGCTGAGACCCCTTACCCCTTTCTGCTGCTCAGCTGCGGTTTCTGTGGGGAGTGTGTGTGTGTGTGTGTGTGTGTGTGTGTGTGTACACGTGCACACCTGCACCCCTCTGTGACTTCTCTCCGCAGTCCGAGGATTACTGCGACATGAGGCGACTCTACACAATTGTGGGAACTTCTCTATTCTACAAGGTGAGTTGAAGCTTGAGTTTTTTAACGTTGTTCGTCTGTGTTTTAGATACATACCTTTCAGCTTATGAGCAGGCTGAAAGGAAACAGCCACACTCAAAACACGGCAAATGATTAGTTCTCAGGCTGGAGCCACAGTACAATGGAGAGGGCACTTGCCTTGCATGCAGCTGACCCTGGTTTGATACCTGGCACCCCGTATGGTCCCCCAAAGCGCTCCAGAGTGGTCCCGGAGTGCAGGTGTGGTCCACCCGTCTCTACAAACAAGCATCTGATTGGGGTGGGATGGTTCGGAAGCTCACTCGTACCCGCGAGCTGATGCCAGGAGGAAATGCCTGTCTCCCCCGGTCTCCGCTGACTCCAGTGGGGGCGGACTGTCCAGGCCGGCAGAAGGGCCAGGCACTCTGCGTCCCTCCCGGGCAGGCCTTCTGCCCTGGCCTGGGTGGACTGACCTCTGCTTGTGCGTAGGGCCACCTTCTCTGCAGCCACCTGCCCACGGACAGCCTCCTGGAGGTGACCGGCTACTGCCACCACCTGGGCCTGCTGTCTCTGGCCGCAGCGAAGGTGCGGCAGCTGGTGGTGTGGAGGGAAGTGTTCCCGGCGCCGCCCCCACCTGGGGCCCACACTGAGGCGGACGCTGCACGGGAACCTGACGGCAGGTCCTTCCTGCTGGTGGTGGGCCTGGTAAGTTTCCGTTCTGGGGGTCACTTATTTTTGCCAGTTGCTGGCTGAATTTATGCAAATGGAAAATGAACACGATCCTTTAAGATGACGAGCTGCCAGATGCCAGCGTTGAAGAAGGGGCCGTGTGGGGCCGGGAGTGCCTGGGTGCGGCGGCCACGTGAGCACCAGCCTGACTGGGTCGCTGGTACCGGGCGTCACCCCGAGCTCCGCCGGCTGTGGCCTTGGTGGCCCCAAGCACGACAGGGGATGTTCAGCCAAGAGACCCCCTATTCCTCCTGTGGGGGAAGCAGTCGTGAAACTCGGGCCAAGCGTTGGGCAGCTCTTCAGACCTCCCCGTTTCCGTCTGCTAGAGAAAGACGTGGGCAGAACAGTCGGGCCAGAGTGAAGAACGTGGTGGGCAGGAAAGTGCCCCCTTCCTGGGTCCCCCCGTCTGGGCCTCTAACTGCTGCCTGTCCACGCGCCCGGGCTAGGGCAGGGAGGCAGCTTGTTCTCACGGATGCCTGGGGCCGTGGGGTGCTCCCAGAGAGGCCAGCGCAGAGGGTTGCCAGGGCCCTGGGGTCCGAGTGTTTGCCCAGGGCTGCACCCGGAGCGGCCCCAGTTTCCCCTGCTCTGAGCAGGTTTCTCTGTCCTGTTCTCGCAGGGTCACTGCTTGCTGTCTGTGCTCCTGGAAGCCGGCTGTGCGTCCGAGGCTGTGGACAGCCCCGCCCCGACTGCATCTACGTGGACCAGGCCCGTGCCACGCTGCGTCAGCTGGAGGGGCTGGAGGCCCGCATCAGCCAGCAGCTGGCAGCCGGCCCCCTGCCCCGCCTTTGTTCTGCAGACTGGCTCCTGGCCAGGCCCCCGAGAGCTCGACCCTGAGCCCGTCCCCAGCCCTCAGCAGGCTCCCAGGAGCCGTCCGGGGCTGCCTCATCGCCCACGTGCCGGAGGGCGCCTTTTGGGACTGTTCGGCAAAGGCGCGGAAGCCCAGCCCCTCCGGGGTGGAGAGCGCATGGGCCTGAGCCCCAGCCCACCCTGGAGGCAGCAAGCAGGCTCCAGGGTGCAGAAGGAAGCGAGGCCTTGCCCCAGGTGCGTCGGGGTGGGGGGGTCCTGGACCGTGGTAGCAGGGCAAGAGCCTCTGTGGCTGGTTCTTTTGTACGTGGTCCCACAGCTGGGTTAGCCCCTAGAATGAGCAAAGGAGCGAGACTCCACTCAGCATGACATGCTCTGCGCCCCGTGTCCACGGGAGACCGCAGGGCCAGTGACTCCACTCAGCATGACACTCTCTGCGCCCCATGTCACGGGAGACCGCAGGGCGAGTGACTCCACTCAGCATGACACTCTCTGCGCCCCGTGTCACGGGAGACCGCAGGGCCAGTGACTCCACTCAGCATGACACTCTGTGCGCCCTGTGTCATGGGAGACCGCAGGGCGAGTGACTCCACTCAGCATGACACTCTCTGCGCCCGTGTCACGGGAGACCGCAGGGCCAGTGACTCCACTCAGCATGACACTCTCTGCGCCCGTGTCACGGGGAGACCGCAGGGCCAGTGACTCCACTCAGCATGACACTCTGCGCCCGTGTCACAGGAGACCGCAGGGCCAGTGACTCCACTCAGCATGACACTCTGCACCCCGTGTCACGGAGACCGCCCAGGGCCAGTGACTCCACTCAGCATGACACTCTCTGCGCCCGTGTCACGGAAGACCGCAGGGCCAGTGACTCCACTCAGCATGACACTCTGCACCCCGTGTCACGGAGACCGCAGGGCCAGTGACTCCACTCAGCATGACACTCTCTGCGCCCCGTGTCACGGGAGACCGCAGGGCCAGTGACTCCACTCAGCATGACACTCTGCGCCCGTGTCACGGGAGACCGCAGGGCCAGTGACTCCACTCAGCATGACACTCTGTGCACCCCGTGTCACGGGAGACCGCAGGGCGAGTGACTCCACTCAGCATGACACTCTCTACCCCGTGTCACGGGAGACCACAGGGCCAGTGACTCCACTCAGCATGACACTCTCTACCCCGTGTCACGGAGACCGCAGGGGCGAGTGACTCCACTCAGCATGACACTCTCTGCACCCCGTGTCATGGGAGACCGCAGGGCGAGTGACTCCACTCAGCATGACACTCTCTGCCGCCCCGTGTCACGGGAGACCGCAGGGCCAGTGACTCCACTCAGCATGACACTCTCTACCCCGTGTCACGGGAGACCGCAGGGCGAGTGACTCCACTCAGCATGACACTCTCTGTGCCCCGTGTCACGGGAGACCGCAAGGCCAGTGACTCCACTCAGCATGACACTCTACCCCGTGTCACGGAGACCGCAGGGCGAGTGACTCCACTCAGCATGACACTCTACCCCGTGTCACGGGAGACCGCAGGGCGAGTGACTCCACTCAGCATGACACTCTCTGTGCCCCATGTGACAGGAGACCGCAGGGCGTGTGACTCCACTCAGCATGACACTCTGCGCCCGTGTCACGGCAGCCCGCAAGGCGAGTGACTCCACTCAGCATGACACTCTCTACCCGTGTCACGGGAGACCACAGGGCCAGTGACTCCACTCAGCATGACACTCTGCGCCCGTGTCACGGCAGCCCGCAAGGCTGTGCTTTTTCAGTGCCGTACTTGCTTCCCGCTCTCTCTAGACCACAGCGGGTCCATCCACCCCTTCTCGGCCATTCAGGTTGTTTCCATATCTTGGCTGTTGCGCTCAGCGCAGAGAACACGGGCACAGTGAGCCTTCCCCATGATGGTGGGTCATATGGACCCATTGGCACAGGAAACCACCACTAACAGCATTGTAAACCACACAGCCAACTCGGGATCTCTCCCTGGCACCGGTATGGTCTCCTGAGCACCGCCAGGAGTGATTTTTGAGTCAGAGCCAGGAGTACACCTGAGCATTTGGGTGTGGCCAAAATCTAAAGCTAAGTGAGACCAGAGTGACGGCACAGCAGGTAGGGTGCTTGCCATGTGTGGCTCACCCGGGCACCCCAAGGGCCCCCAGAGCACTGGCAGGAGCAGCCCGAGCATTGACCCAGGGCGGCCAGCAGGCGTGCGGGTGTGCCTGCACCTCTGATGTTTGCTCTACTGCGCCTCCAAGCAGCACAGCCCTGCACCCCGTTTTCCATGAGGTGAATGTGGCCCGATGCTGTGGCCGAGGCTCAGGCGGGTGTTGGCACCAGGGTACGGGACTGAATTATCACAGACACCAGCTCCCGGCCCGTAGGGGAGGGCATGCGCTCTGCGGCAGGGACCCGAGGGCAGGACAGCCTGGGCGGCGGGTTCACGCCTCCTGGTGCTTTAGCGAGGGCCAGCCCTGGGGTCCCAGGACCATGGCCGCGTCGTGGGGTTTCCAGTGCTGACTCGCTCGGGCTGCTGGGTCCCCGTCGTGGCCGCAGGCAGAGGCTGATGGCAGATGCTGCTGTGTTCCCCAGGGCCCGAGGAAGAAGTCCACCCTTCCCAACCCGTTTCACCTGGGGACCTTGAAGAAAGACGCTTCGAAAAGGCCCCGGAACCGGACAGTGCGGTGAAGTAAGACCGACCTTTCTCTGGGCTCCCCGTCGCTCCTCCTGGAGCCGTCTCAGGACTCTGCTACCGAGCTCAGCCTTTGCTCCTCCTACCCGCCCTGTTCTCTCCTCCTACCCGTCCTGTTCTCTCCTCCTACCCATCCTGCTTTCTCTCCTCCTACCCGCCCCTGTTCTCTCCTCCTACCCGCCCTGTTCTCTCCTCCTACCCGCCCCTGTTCTCTCCCTCCTACCCGCCCTGTTCTCTCCTCCTACCGTCCTGTTCTCTCCTCCTACCCGTCCTGTTCTCTCCTCCTACCCGCCCTGTTCTCTCCTCCTACCCGTCCTGTTCTCTCCCTCCTACCCGCCCTGTTCTCTCCTCCTACCCGCCCTGTTCTCTCCTCCTACCCGTCCTGTTCTCTCCTCCTACCCGCCCTGTTCTCTCCTCCTACCCGCCCTGTTCTCTCCTCCTACCCGCCCTGTTCTCTCCTCCTACCGTCCTGTTCTCTCCTCCTACCGCCCTGTTCTCTCCTCCTACCCATCCTGTTCTCTCCTCCTACCCGCCCCTGTTTCTCTCCTCCTACCCGCCCTGTTCTCTCCTCCTACCGTCCTGTTCTCTCCTCCTACCCGTCCTGTTCTCTCCTCCTACCCGCCCTGTTCTCTCCTCCCCGCCCTGCTTCTCTCCTCCTACCCGCCCTGTTTCTCTCCTCCTACCCGTCCTGTTCTCTCCTCCTACCCGCCCTGTTCTCTCCTCCTACCCGCCCCTGTTCTCTCCTCCTACCGTCCTGTTTCTCTCCTCCTACCGTCCTGTTCTCTCCTCCTACCCATCCTGTTCTCTCCTCCTACCCGCCCTGTTCTCTCCTCCTACCCGCCCCTGTTCTCTCCTCCTACCCGCCCTGTTCTCTCCTCCTACCCGCCCTGTTCTCTCCTCCTACCCGCCCCTGTTCTCTCCTCCTACCCGTCCTGTTCTCTCCTCCTACCCGCCCTGTTCTCTCCTCCTACCCGTCCTGTTCTCTCCTCCTACCCGCCCTGTTCTCTCTCCTCCTACCCGTCCTGTTCTCTCCTCCTACCCGTCCTGTTCTCTCCTCCTACCCGCCCTGTTCTCTCCTCCTACCCGTCCTGTTCTCTCCTCCGAACCGCCCCTGTTCTCTCCTCCTACCCGCCCTGTTCTCTCCCTCCTACCCGCCCTGCTTCTCTCCTCCTACCCGTCCTGTTCTCTCCTCCTACCCGTCCTGTTCTCTCCTCCTACCCATCCTGTTCTCTCCTCCTACCCGCCCTGTTCTCTCCTCCTACCCGCCCTGTTCTCTCCTCCTACCGTCCTGTTCTCTCCTCCTACCCGTCCTGTTCTCTCCTCCTACCCGCCCTGTTCTCTCCTCCTACCCGTCCTGTTCTCTCCTCCTACCCGCCCTGTTCTCTCCTCCTACCCGTCCTGTTCTCTCCTCCTACCCGCCCTGTTCTCTCCTCCTACCCGCCCTGTTCTCTCCTCCTACCGGTCCTGTTCTCTCCTCCTACCGTCCTGTTCTCTCTCCTCCTACCCATCCTGTTCTCTCCTCCTACCCGCCCCTGTTCTCTCCTCCTACCCGCCCTGTTCTCTCCTCCTACCAGCCCTGTTCTCTCCTCCTACCCGCCCTGTTCTCTCCTCCTACCCGTCCTGTTCTCTCCTCCTACCCGCCCTGTTCTCTCCTCCTACCCGTCCTGTTTCTCTCCTCCTACCGTCCTCTCCTCCTACCCGCCCTGTTCTCTCCTCCTACCCGTCCTGTTCTCTCCTCCTACCCGCCCTGTTCTCTCCTCCTACCCGTCCTGTTCTCTCCTCCTACCGTCCTGTTCTCTCCTCCTACCCGCCCCTGTTCTCTCTCCTCCTACCCGTCCTGTTCTCTCCTCCTACCCGTCCTGTTTCTCTCCTCCTACCCACCCTGTTCTCTCCTCCTACCCGTCCTGTTCTCTCCTCCGACCCGTCCTGTTCTCTCCTCCTACCCGCCCTGTTCTCTCCTCCTACCCGCCCTGTTCTCTCCTCCTACCCGTCCTGTTCTCTCCTCCTACCCGTCCTGTTCTCTCCTCCAGGCTGACTTGGGCCCCGAGAACACACTTTTCCACTACGTTGCCTTGGAGACTGTGCAGGGGGTCTTCATCACCCCCACCCATGAGCAGGTGGCCCAGCTCGGCGGCACCGTGCACCCCCCAGCCTCCTGCGAAACTTCCACCGCTGCTGCCTGACCATCCGGGCGCTGTTCCAGCAGGCGCTGGTGCAGGTGAGCCGTGGCGCTGTCCTCGGGCGCCATCACGGCCCTTCAGAGTTCTCAGTCTTTGGATCTCATGGGGGTGCTCAGGGCTGACTCCAGCTCTGGCACTCCTGGTGGGCTTGGGGGACCATGTGGGGAGCCCGGCAGGGATCAAAACCATGGGGTCAGCGATGTGCAAAGCCAGCACCCCTGGCCCTCCGCCCTCACCTGCTGGCTTTGCCTCCGGACCGGTCACTCCACTGCACTGCAGCTGCTGTGTGCGCCCGGCCCTGATGTCCTGAGTCGCGTTTCAGGACGCCAGGTCTGTGCTTCCCCAGCACAAGAGAGATGGCCGCTGTGTGTTTGGGGTCGTGCCCACCCTGCTGTCACCAGACAGCCACATCTCTGGTTGGCCTCAGAAGCCCTTCCTGCCCAGCCGTCTGTGCTGGACATTTGGAGCCAGCTGGCCTGGGGTGTTGCAGCAGGGACAGTCACAGGGATGTTTCGGGCATCAAAGGGGTGTCCTGGGCCTTCCAACCCAGCCTGCCCCCCAGGTGCTACGGTCACTTGCTGCGTGTTGCAGTCGCCTCCCAGGTGCTGTGGTCACTGCAGTGCCAGCTGGTCTGGTCCAGGGCAGACAGAGGTATACTTGTGCTGAAGGGGACCCAGGGGCCCAGTGCTGCTCCCTGAGGGTCCCCCTCAAGCCACACTCCTCGGGAGACACCTGCTGTGGTTTCACTGGGCCTATGACGCTTGCCAGGAGCCTGGCAACGGGCTGGCTGGGATCCCAGTGCTAGGAAGCCTCAGTCCCTGCAGGCACTCCTGAGTGCATCCCCAAAGCTCCTGTTCCCTTGAGCTGGAGGTGCTGTAGGGCTGTGTCCCTCGCATAGGGCCTGCTCCTCATCTTCCTGCCCTGGTGCCATCACACGGGACTTGTCCCTGAGCAGAGCCAGGAGAGCCCGAACCAGAGCCGGGAGTGGGCCCGAACCAGAGCCGGGTGTAGGCCCCGAGCACAGAGCCGGGTGGGCCCCGAGCACAGAGCCAGGTGTGGGCCCCGAGCACAGAGCCGGGTGTGGGCCCCGGAGCACAGAGCCGAGAGTGGGCCCGAGCACAGAGCCGGGAGTGAGCCCCGAGCACAGAGCCGGGTGTGGGCCCGAGCACAGAGCCAGGAGTGAGCCCTGAGCACAGAGCGGGAGTGAGCCTGTGCACAGAGCCGGGTGTGGGCCCCGAGCACAGAGCCGGGAGTGAGCCCCGAGCACATAGATGGGAGTGAGCCCCGAGCACGGAGCCAGGTGTGGGCCCCGAGCACAGAGCCGGGTGTGGGCCCCAAGCACAGAGCCGGGAGTGAGCCCCGAGCACAGAGCCGGGTGTGGGCCCCGAGCACATAGATGGGAGTGAGCCCCGAGCACAGAGCCGGGAGTGGGCCCCGAGCACATAGATGGGGAGTGAGCCCCGAGCACAGAGCCGGGTGTGGGCCCCGAGCACAGAGCCGGGTGTGGGCCCCGAACACAGAGCCGGGAGTGAGCCCCCAGTACATAGATGGGAGTGAATCCCGAGCACAGAACCGGGAGTGAACTTCGAGCACAGAGCTGGGAGTGAGCCCTAAGCACAGAGCCGGGAGAGCCCTAAGCACTGACGAGCGAACATATGTCCTGCCCGGCAGCCCCTTCATGGGACAGGTTGGGGTGGGAGCCCGCCGGCAGGTGTGAGGAGACACCTGTGACTGCAGGAGAAAACATCGACGGGAGGCGCCCGCCAGCCCCAGTCCCCGGGGCCCCTGGCTGCACCCCGTGAAGGAGCACGGCTTGCTGTTTGAATGTCCCCCAGAGGACGGGCTGCACCCCAAGAAGGACCCCCAGTGCTCACTTACTGGGTGGTAGGGTGAGTGGGGAAGCTGGGACCGGCGGGGACCTGGGGACTCTGTCCTGAGGGAACGTGTCCGACTTGGGGGTTTCCCGCTTGCTTCCTTCCATCCCTTCTTCCTCTCTGGCCTCCCCACACCCCTAGGCCTGTCTTTGCACCCACTGCTCCCCTTGTTGTCCAGAGACATGGACACCATGTCTCTGTCCCTCATGGAGCCACTGTGGGAAACTCCGCCGAAAGTGTTTTCAGAGGAAGACGGCAAGGCTGGAGCCCACCCCGCGCCCTGCTCTGCAGCCCTGACTTGCTTCTGTTCTTCCCTTTGCAGGAGGCTCTTTCTCCAACCCAAGCCTCAGGAGCTCTACGCCTGCTTTCATGACTCGGATCACGGAAATCGCCATCGAGATGGCTTTCAAGTTGTTCTTTGCGCTGGCCTTGTAGCTCCTGTGTAGTGGTGTGGCCGCAGGGCAAGCCGTGGGCAGGGAGTGTGGCAAGACACCAGAGGACTGGCATGGAAGAGTGTCTCCATCTGTACTGGATGGGGCGTGGTGGGCAGCGTGTGAGTTAGCAGGGCCCGGAGCAGCTGTGCAGCCCCTCGAGCCCAGGGCATCCCCTCTGAGCTGTGACCACGTTGTAAGGAAAATGTGTGGTTCTGTGCTGTGTTGCGCCCACACTGGTCCCTCACTGCATCTGGGACCTTCCTGCTGGGCGAGCGGGTGGCTGGGACCTGGACCTGCTCCGCCTGACAAGGTTGTGTCCCTTCAAACTTCGCCCATGAGTCTACCTCACTTTCCTTCCCGATAAAATACAGTAGGCGCACATACGTGGTTCATGCGTTGCAGACAAGTTCTATGTGAATGTTTTCATTGTCTCTTTTTCGGGGAGCTGGGAGAGTTGGGCCACAGCCAGCAGTGCTCAGCGCTGACTCTTGGCTGTGTGCCCAGAGATCACTCCTGGTGGGGCTTGGGGACCATTTGTGGTGCCAGGGATCTACCCAGGGTCAGCACGCACAGGACAGGTGCCTTCACCCTGTGCTCTCTCCATAACTGACCTGAAAGCCTTGCTCTGGGAAGGCCCTAAAGCTCTCATGGCATGGTCCCAATCACAGGCTGTAGGGCCCCAAGTCTTACCTGACCGCAGCCCATTCAGTGATCCCAGGTCTGACCCTCCCCAGTGTCCCTGGCACTCTTGGGGTGAGCCCAGCACCCAGTTGGGCAAGGCCTCCAGCCAGTCATGTTGATAATACACTGTGGGCCCCAGCACTGAGCTGTCGATCCTACTCGCCCCAAGCACTGCTGGGAGCCCCCAAAACACTGGACTAGTCAGGCAACTTTGTAAGACACTACTTCGACTTCTAAATACGCAGCAGTGTCTTGGGTTTCCAAAAGCAGGAGACACCGTAAAGACAACTAGTGAAGGGAGGGAATGGCTGAACAACTCTTGGGACTCAAGACTGGTGACCGAGGGAAGGAAGGGGCTCGTGTCCTGCGCCTCTGTAACCATTGCAGCGCCCTGAAACTCGGCCCCCTCCCCTATGGTCCCAGGACTGGACTTGGTGTCTGCATGCTTGAGAGGGCCTTGGCTGTGGGACCCTGGGCCACACTTGCCCTGTGTCCCGCCTCCATCATGTTCAGTGACGCACCAAGTGCCCTTCCTGGGCACTGCCCAACACCTCGCCAGTGCTGCTGCAGCTGGTGGCGCCAGCATGAAGGGCGTGTTCCCATGTGCCGCGTATGGCCTCCGGTACATTGGGAGCAGCCGAGTCCCTCCTCTGCCGGATGCCTGCGGTGACTGATGCCTGTGGTGTCGGGCTCTGGGCCGACATCGATGAGGTGACACCAGATGTCTTGACTATTGAAGGGAGCGCTGTAAGGAAATTGAACAGGTGTGTTCAGGTTCACTTCCGCTGGGAGATGGCGCTGATGATGGCTGGGTGGGCAGGAGGGGCCTGCCCGCCCCATACTGAAAACAGCAGCGTGAGTACAGAACCCCAGCACCCGAGGAACAGCCCCAGGCTGGGTTTCGTCCACTCCTTAGTGGCCTCGTTTCAGCAGACTCCATGCAAGTTATGCAACAGCCACTTGAAAACTCCAGCTGTCTCACCGCCGTTGCTCACATCTAGTCCACAGAGCTTTAACTGTCTGCTGTGATTTCTTTTGTCGGGTGAGAGACCTCTATCTGGAGAGGGAGTCTGTCGCTGTGCCAGGGAACTGGCCACCAATGGAAGCGAGAAGTCGATTGTGGCTTCACTCAGGACCTTGGGCACAATGGTGCTCCACGTGTCTTCTCTGGGCTCTACAGGCAAAACGGAATGTCTCTTGGGGCCTCTGGGGCTGGGCACACGTTCTGCGTTAGGAAAATGTCAGCTACCGTGATGTCCACCACATCGTTCTTACAGACCCAGGGCTTGAGAAACCAAGGAGCCAGCTCAGTCTTGCCTCTTAGGAACTCTCAGGAAGAAGAGAAAAGATATTTAGAATGAAACACTTTGGAGAACAATAATTTTTTTGGATGTTTGAAAATATGATTGAATGTTATGAACGCCTGAACCTTCCTGCCATGTTCGATGGCCAGTTTCTGGTCAAGGTGCTTTGGGGACCTGAGCGCCCGTGTGGCTTCCCCGCCCCAGTCTCAGGCCTATTCTGTACCAGGCAGGTGCTCTGCCTAGATGGCGCTATGGGCTGAGGCCAGTGATTCCTTGCATGGGCTTGGTTCCCATGGGACAGGCAGGCCAGGCTGAGTGAATGAGAGAAGCAAAGCTCAGAGGAGGGCCAGGACGTGCCTCCGGTGGTGGAGCTCCTGCCGGCCATGGCACCATGTGGTTCCTGCAGTGATAGCTTGGGGTCGGAAGGGCTCAGGGGCAGCTGGCACACATCGGCTTCTCTGGATGCCCTGTACCACCTTTATACAGCCCCACACAAAGCGCCTTTTCTTCCCCGACTTGGCAAACCCAAAGCCAAGAGTTAAGCCTTTGGAGCCGAGTCAACTGGCAAAGCCCAGAGCTTCGGGGCAGAGGCTGCGTTCCTGGGCGCCTCCTGCTTCTCCCTGGTGCTGGGGCTCAAAGCTTCTGTCTTTCAGATTTTGCAGTTAGAATGTCATTTCTTGAATTTGCAATGATTTTTTTCTTAAGCATTTTTTTACAGTTCCTTTCACTGAATCACCATGAGCTACACCATTACAAAGCTGTTCATGATTGGGTTTCAGCCATTCAGTGTTCTAACATCCATCCCTCCACCAGTGCACACTTCCCACTACCGATGTGCCCATTTCCCCTCCTGCCATCCCTCACCCCCAGCCTGGGCTTTAGCTTGCAATACAGGTGCCGATAGGTTATCATGTTTGTTATTTTACCTACTTTCAGCCATTCTTATCCAGAGTCCTTTCTAATCATAATCCTAGCGGTCCCTTCTCTATCCCACCTGCCTTCCCCCCCAGCACTTGAGGCCGGCTTCCAACCCAGGACCAATAAATTGTTGTCTCTTATCATGGAGACATTAGTTCCTTGTTTGAGAGCGTGCTAAGATGCTCTTAAAGACGGAGCCTTCCGTGTTTGTTTAGCTAACCCAGATTGGCTGCCTTCTCCAATCCGGTGTGTCAGTGGTGTAGAGTTTGAAGTGTCAGGAAGTTCAGCATTTCTATCAGGAAGCTACAGCTGGAGTTGATGTTTGAACTGGATGGCAGCTTTGGGGGTACAGACATGACTTCCAGGCCTTCCAGAAGTATGGGTCGATTTTCACTAGTTTTAAATTTTAATTTCAGTGTATTAAGTGATAAAGACCAACACTAGTTCGCCTGCGTGCAAGCATGTTCATGTACACACACATACGAGATGCTTTGTGGTGCTGGTGTCCAGTCCAGACCTGGATCCTGGCTTCCACCCCTGGCGCGGCTAGAAAGTCAAAGCGTGATGGATTTCGAGACCGACCAGGCATCTGAACCGCCGTCTAGGACATGGTGTTGGAGCCCTGCAGCACCAGAACCGGTACTGAAACTGGATCCGGACGGGTCTGACTGCCCGAGCCTCCAAACGTGCAGTCTGGGTCTGGGACCACCGGTGTAGGTGGAACCCACAGGGGCAGGGCAGAGCAGGGGCAACCAGGGTCTGGGCACAGACGTCCGGGCCACGTGCCCGCAGCGCCTCCCAGGACCCCTCGGACACCTTCGGGGATCAGACCCCGGCCCCCAAGCCCAGCTGCTCCAGGACCCCCATCCAGGGACCCACCCCTGGCCCTGCGGAGAGGAACCTGTGACTGCCACTTCTGGGGCAGTCACGCGGGCAGCACATAGCACACGTGACATCCGGGGTGTCACGTGGCCCCTACTTGCTTGAGGCGGTTGAAGGCGCCGCGCAGCTCCAGCGGCCCCACGGCGTCTACCAGGGTCTCCGGGCATTCCCGACCCCACAGTGTCTCCCAGCGACCCCCACCCCGTCCTCCCAGCGCCCCGCGGCATCTCCCCAGCAGCCCCCCACGCGTCTCCCAGCGGTTCCGCAGCGTCTCCCAGCAGCCCCCGCGCGTCTCCCAGCGGCTCCGCGGCGTCTCCCAGCAGCCCCCGCGCGTCTTTCCCCGCCAGGCCTCGCCGAAGCGGTTTGTGGCCGTCGCCGTTGTCGCGGTTTCTGTCGGCCCGTGCCCTCGGTCGCGCCATGCAGCACGAGCCCCCGAAGAGGAAGGACGGGAAGGCGGGAAGCAGCTGCTGGGCGTGTCGTCCTTCGCCAAGGACCTGCTGGCGGGCGGCGTGGCGGCCGCCGTGTCCAAGACGGCCGTGGCGCCCATCGAGCGTGAAGCTGCTGCAGGTGCAGGCGTCGTCCAAGCAGATCCGGCCCGAGGAGCAGTACAAGGGCATGGTGGACTGTCTGCTGCGGATCCCGCGCGAGCAGGGTGCGAGCCGCGGGCGGGGCGGGCCCGGGAGGGACGGGGTCCCGCGTCGCACCGAGGGGGAGCGGCCCCGCCAGGCCCCTCCCTCCGGATGCAGATGGACGCGGGCGCCAGGCCGCCTGCAGCTTGGCTTGTTCTGGGCTTCGACTCCGAGGCCTTGAGCTTGTGGGTCGGCCATGGGTGACACGAAACTCGCGTTCCGCTCGGAGACACCGGCCCCTGCTCATGAGCTTTTGCTGCTTTTGCGCCTCTGAAGGAATAACACGGGCCTTAGAAGGAGAGTTGCCCCTCGGAATGGGGAGCTGCTGAGGAGACCTGTGGTGAAGAGCTGCCCCGCCACCCATGCTGCCTCCCGGGTACTGCTGAGGAGACCTGTGGTGAAGAGCTGCCCCGGCCACCCCTGCTGCCTCCCGGGTGCTGCTGAGGAGACCTGTGGTGAAGAGCTGCCCCGGTCACCCCCTGCTGCCTCCCGGGTGCTGCTGAGGAGACCTGTGGTGAAGAGCTGCCCCGCCACCCCTGCTGCCTCCCGGGGTGCTGCTGAGGAGACCTGTGGTGAAGAGCTGCCCGGCCACCCCGCTGCCCCACAGGAGCTGCTGAGGAGACCTGTGGTGAAGAGCTGCCCCCAGTCACCCCCCGCTGCCTCCCGGGTGCTGCTGAGGAGACCTGTGGTGAAGAGCTGCCCCCGCCACCCCGCTGCCCTCCCGGGTGCTGCTGAGGAGACCTGTGGTGAAGAGCTGCCCCAGTCACCCCAGGGAGCTCCCACCAAGAGACCAGCTCCCTGCAGCCCTAACAGCGCCATCTGGGGTGTCTGGAAGTTGGGGGGATGTTCAGTTTCATATAGTCCCAGTCATGGAAGTTGCCGGTAGACCAGCCGCCCTGGTCCAGATCAGGAAGTGTCTGAGAGAACAAGTGTCAGGCCTTGTGGGTTTGCGGGTGAAAAGACACGCTCGCTTCCTCATTTACTTCCTCTGTGAGGCAGTGAGGGGGTCACTGATGATTCTAATGGTCTCAGAAGCCTTTGAATGCCACTTCTTGGTAAGGTCAGGGCGGCAGGACGCTTCTCGCCTTAAAGAGACTATGGCCCGGAGGGTTAGGAATCATCTGCTAAATCATTGGAGCCTCCCTGGACACTCACATTCTGAGGTGATTGGTGTCTGAGAGTCTCCTCTCTTCTGAATAGCTGCTGTCAGGCATCACCAGCCTTTCCTGGTCCCCTCCATCCTGGCCTCTCCTGGCTCCCCTCAGCTCCATCGAGTCTTAGAATTCAGTGCAGTGCATGTTTCTCTCACCCTTATATTTGAGGGATTCTTCTCTTTCAGCAGTTAAGTAAGATTTGGTTCTGCTGTTGGCAAGAGAGAGATGCTGAGCTTGAGGAGGCGTTTGCCTCACTGTTTTCCCTTTGTTTTGTTCTCATCAAAGAGTCTCCTCTTTGTCCCCAGAGGCCATGGAGAAGTACCGGCTCCAGACATGGAGTCAATCTTCGTCCTTGTGACTCTGAGCAAGTCCTCTTCATCCCCTCTTAGCCTCATTCCCCAGGAAAAGATTGAGAAATTAAGGACAGTAGACCTTCACAGTCCATACAATGGAACAGCGAGACAGAAAGCCACGGTGCCTGCATGAATGTGAACATGTGCAGGAGGGAATTATTCTGTTGTTAGAATGTTTTTTATAGGTCTTGGGCATTCAAAGGTGAGGCAGGATTAACAGAATTGAAATGTTTGTAATGCCTTTTTTGGGCAGGGTCTCTTCGGTGTAGACATAAACTTAATTTTTCCTTGAAGCAAGATTACAACTTTAGGCCTATGAAATATCCAATACTGGATAACAGGTTTAGCTAGTTTGGAAGCTTTGCTGTTTTACCCACTCACAGCTTAATCTACTTACATGTTCTTAAGCCAAGGTCCATACTAATGAGGTCTCTCTTCTATGTAAACACTGATAGAGGGTGTGGCAGTTACAGAAGTCACCTTGACTCTGAATAACTTCTGACTTATTATACATCTACTAAGACTTCTGTGTATCTAGATTGGGCACAGCTCCTCTTTATACCCACTGCACCCAGCGTGGGACAGTTAGAATTTACCAGAAGACTACCACCCTGGCTACGTTGAGACTAGGAAGATTATAGGAAGGATCATACAGTTTGCTCTCAAGCAGGCGAGTGTGACCCTTTCAGTACACGAGAACAAGATACTCAGAATCACCCTGGTGCAGATAATAAATAAGAAGGACCTTGTGGGTACCATCTAGATTACATGAAGCTCATGAAATTAAGATGTATTACTTTATATCAGCCCCCCTCCAGTGTTTTACATAAGAGATAATCTCAGAGGAAGGGATTAGTCCTTGGCTTAACCTTTGTTTATACCTGTAATACGGTGTGACACTACCCCTTATACACTCTGTTTATGCTTCTTTGTTGACAGGACCCTCCCTGTCCACAGATAGGATTACTTTGGTGTATATAAGGGGACTGACTTGAAGCCCCCTGTCCCCTTTTCTTCTTTTTCTCTCCTTCTTTGGGGTAGGTCTCCTCTCGGGTGAGATCCTCTCTCTTTGTTGGGAGACTTGGGCTCTCTTGTATGGTGTAAGTTCGACCAGAGCTAGAGTTCTTTCATTATATCGGATTGCTGTAGAAGAGCTTTTGTACTATTAAAAGCCTTTTTTGGAACTGCGCCCGGACTCCTGACTTTTCATCCGTCTCCCCATCGGCCTCAGAGGTGGAAGAGAACTTCTGTCCTGATACTGTCGGGGACCCCAGCGGCATCCCCAACAATCCAAATCTTCAAAAACCTTTTAGTTATTTAATCAAATGTAGGGGCTGCAGTAAGCACAGACCTTGCTCTGAAACTGACTCCTCAACCCTAGCTCCATGTAGACCCTGAATATACCAGGTATATTCTGAAGAGCCTGTGAACCTCTGCCAGTACCCAAGAATCTCTCCCCAAGCGCCTAGGCATCCCACTGCCAGGGTCCACCCAGCCCCCTCTGTTCCTGGGGTCCACCCAGCCACTCTTTCCCACACTCCAGGGCCCACTCAGAACCCCAGGGCATGGGTATTTCAGAACCATATCAGAACTCTGGACTGATTGAGAGTCACTGAGACAAACCCCACCCCCAAAATTAAAAATAAAGTAGAAACTTAAGTTTATGTTTCCTTTGTAGGTTTCTTCAGTTACTGGCGTGGCAATTTGGCAAATGTTATTCGGTATTTTCCTACACAAGCTTTAAACTTTGCTTTTTAAGGACAAATACAAACAAATTTTATGTCTGGAGTTAACAAGGAAAAACAGGTATGTATATCCTGATATCTGTCGTGCGTTCTGAGGAGCAATTGATTTGTGTTGCCTCTGGCGCTCTGTTGGCGGGAGCCGTTGCTCCGCTGGCAGTAGGAGTCTGAAGCTAGACTCGTGGCTGTTGACCTCATGCCTCAGTTCTGTAGAGGTCACCCTCTGTCACTCAGGCCTGGTCGTGGCCCACTGCGAGCGAGATGCTTTTCTCTGGGCTGATTGGTGGGTCACTGACAGGATGTTCTGAAGGAGGCTGATCCTGGCCACCTGTGGCTGAGGTGGACAAGTTACTGCGTCTCGTCCCATTCCATTTCCCTCCTCTATATAGTGGGTTTCCCGGTGAGCCTGTGCATACTCAGGCACGGGGTGAGCTGCGGTGGACCAGCCCCCAGTCATCTGTCTGCAGCACAGCTTGCCATGAGCTCGGACCGCCACAGCCCAAGGGAAGCTGTGCTCTGCCTGTTTCCTCCTGCGCGGCCCCAGAAACAGTGCGGACAGGAGCTGCCTCCCGAGTCTGCTGTCCAGGGTCATGTGGGCAGGGCTGTGGCTGAACTTAGCTGCCTGGATTCCTCCTGTCCCCGGTAGCAGGGAGCCAGGGCATGGCTCCATGGAGAGCGCAGGCTCTGTACCCCAAGAACAACCCCGCCCAGCACCAGCACCACAGGGTAGCCCCAAAACAAGCGAACGGAAAGCAGAAAGAAAAGGTAGGAAGAAGTTCAGACCAGGAGAGAACAAGAGTGTCCCAGCCTCAGAGACCCAACTCCAGGCTCTGTCAGTACCTGAGAAGACCGGACTGGAACCCCACAGCCATGCCGGGTTCTCTCCCCATCCCCCAAAGTGGCAGAGGAGAGCTGTGGACCCCCCTAGGGCACCTGCTCTGTACTCCCCAAGGCTGACCCATACAGTGCTCGGCTCCTTCCTGATCCGCTTCTGACCACTTTCACATTGTATTGAACACGAGTGGTCTTTGAGCTGTTAAAGTTGATTCCTATTAAAATAATGGTGAAATAAAAAAAAGTGTTACTTCCATCCAAAACAGGCACAACTGACCTCCATAAATGCTCGACATTTCAGTCAAAACTAGCATTTATATTGGGCCAGAGGGATTGAACCGTGGGGAGGGCACTTGTCTTACATACGCCAGTGTCTGTCCAGTTCCCTGTACCCCATTTAGTCCCAGGGCCCTGCCGGGAGTGATCCGAGTGCAGAGCCAGGAGCACAGCCAGTAAGCTTTGAGCACAACCTAACACTATGTTAATCAAAAATACACAGATTAAACTGATGGTTACTTTACATTCCCTCCTAACATGGGTTACTTTTCATGGACCTAAACTAGAGCTTTTAGATGTTTCCCACTTGCAATTCCTTTTTGCCCAAGAAATTTGTATGCTGTAGGTATAAAATATTTATGCAAATTAAACATTGATAATCCTAACTCCATTGTAGAACTGGTTTTCTGCAGCCCCACCTTCAACAGTGCCTGCAGTTGGAGGGACTGGGACACAGACCAGCTCCCGATAGCCTCAGGCAGGCAGAGTGCCGGGGGTCTGCCTGACGAGCAATTGGCGCATCTGATTTGCTGGCATCTCAGATGGTGTCCCCTTAGTAACCGCGTTCGTGTTGTTTCAGTTCTGGAGGTGGTTTCTGGCCAACTTGGCTTCTGGTGGCGCTGCTGGAGCAACTTCCCTGTGTGTGGCCTATCCTCTGGATTTTGCCCGCACCAGATTAGGTGTTGACGTCGGGAAAGGTATGAGGCTTTCTTATGCACTGGCGCTTCCTTCTCTCTGCGTGGAGGGTGTGTCATCTATTGAAGAGTTAGGCCGCATTAAGTATTTGGGATGGGCTGAATAACCAAATGGAAAAGTCATGAGAGATGACTCTTAGCTTTCCCTTTAAAAGAAGAGTGACAGCACAGTGGGGGAAGGCGTTTACCTTGTACACGGCCAACCTGGGTTCGATCCTCAGCATCCCGTATGGTCCCCTGAGCATAGCCAGGAGTAATTCCTGAGTACACAGCCAGGAGTAACCCCTGAGATTGTCGGGTGTGACCCAAAAAGCAGAAAATATAAAATAAGACAGGGCATGGGCCGGAGCGATAGCACAGCGGGGAGAGCATTTGCCTTGCACACAGTTGACCCAGGTTCAATCCCTGACTTCCCATACGGTCCTCCAAGCACCGCCAGAAGTAGCCCCTGAGCATGGTTGGGTGTAACCCAAAAAGCAAAATTTTAAAAAATAAAAACGAATGAATAAATAAGAGAGTAAGAATGTGGCTAGCGGTAGAGCAAGTGCCTTGCAGGATGGGCCTTGGCTTGAGTCCTGGGACCACCCCAGCTGAGTGCTGTTCCTGCGACTCTGCTCTTGGGATCCGGTGCCCGGCCAGCGTGTGTGATCTCCAGCCCGGCCCTCTATCAGCCAGGTGTGCGCCATCCCCGTCAGCAACAAAAGCACAGGACGGCTTTACTAGGGCTGGGCACTTTCCGTGTCTTTTCTGAATGGCCAGGTCTTGCTGCCCACCTTCTGCTTTCCAGTGACTGTGAGGGAGCCCCCCAGGCCTAGTTTCCCTCCAGCAGCCAGAGAAGCCGGTCAACCAGCTGAACATTGAGCACCCACCCCTCTCTGGGGGTGCATACTAACGTGCCAGACCAGCTCTGCTCTCGCCAGGGCAGCCGTCAGGCGTGCCTGAGACCCGCGTCCTGACATTACTCCCTCTGCCCTGTCTCTGTACACCTGTGACTGCCACTGCCGCCTTCCACCCTCAAAAGATGGCAGTTCACTGAAGCCCTATGTGCTGGTTCACATGTTAAGTCATGTATATCAATATTCAGACGTGTCGCTGTCTCAGGCTGTGCTAGAGTGTAGACATCCCTGCCGTCGCGTCTGGGCAGCATAAGCTTAGCTCTGGCACAGGGACACTGTTGCCTGCTCCTCTACTGCAGTGCCTCGGAACTGCCCCCTCACGTGCTCTGAGGGGCCTAGGTACCTCATCTGCTTTCTCTGCCTGGTCTTCAGTGAAGCAGGCTGGGAGGACTGTAATTCGAAGCTCTTCTCAGTCCCGGCATTGACTGCTGTGGATTTCGTGACTATGTAAGCCGGTCAGGTCAATTTTTTTGAAATCTTTTATATACTACCTGATTTCTTAATTCTTTCAAGGATTCTTATTTCTGTCTCTTTTAGTTAGAAATAATTTCTACATAGCCGTTTCCATATTTAAATCTGTAAAATTTCAATATACCTTGAGTTAATATATAAGATCGCTGATCAGTTTTCAATGGCTTTGTTTTAGGGCCTGAAGCGACAGTTCAAGGGTCTCGGGGACTGTATCATGAAAATAGCAAAGTCAGATGGCATTGGGGGCCTGTACCGAGGGTTTGGGGTCTCGGTTCAGGGCATCGTTGTGTATCCGAGCCTCATACTTTGGAGCTTATGACACGATTAAGGTAATTTGAAGCTTGAGTGGACCGTGAGTATAAGAGATTTGTTTCCTTTATTCTAATCAGGAATGTGCTCAGCTCTGTGCTTGCTCATTATAGAAGTGAATAAATGATAGAATGGGATGTAGGAGTGTGTCAGGTGTGAACTGTAAACGTGTGCTGTGCAGACACACTATATCATGGTGGAGTGTATGAACTGTAAACATGTGCTGTGAAGACACACTGTACATGGTGGAGTGTGTCAGATGTGAACTGTAAACGTGTGCTATGTAGACACTATGTCATAGTGGAGTGTGTCAGGTGTGAACTGTAAACATGTGCTATATAGACACACCATATCATGATGGAGTGTCCGGTGTGAACTGCAAACGTGCGCTGTGCAGACACTATACATCATGGTGGAATATGTCAGGTGTGACCTGTAAATGTGTGCTGTGCAGACACACTGTACATCGTGGCGGAGTGTATCCGGTGTGAACTGTAAACATGTGCTATGTGGACACACTGTCCATCGTGGTGCACACGGAGAGCATGCTCTCAGACTCACGTCTCCACGTAGAAGACGTGCTCCCTACTCCCATTTTGGAAAACAGGCAAGATGTGATGACTTCACTGGGTGGGAAAAGCTGTACTAGTTCTCCAGATTAGCCATTTCACCTCAGTTTAGCGGCATTTCTGTGCCAGAGAGCTCAGAGGGCTCGTGTGCAGGGCTCCAGCCTACCGCTGCATCCCCCGCCCGAGCTGTATGCTAGAAGTGACCCCTGAACACTGTCCATGTGACCAAAAGCTAAAATAGTGGAATGAGGTTTTAGGTGCCACTGGCCATGCTGGGGTGGGGAGGGAGGGGCCACTCCTGGCTCAGTGCTCAGAGGACAGTGCAGTACCAAGGGACAAACTAGGCCTGGCCATGTGCAAGGGAGACCCCTAACCGCCACACTATGTCTCCAACCCCCAAAAGAAAAATGTAGGGGGCAGAGCAATAGCCCAACAGGTAGGGCGTTTGCTTTGTACGGCCGGCCTATGCCGGCCTGGGTTCGATCCGCGGCATCCCATATGGTCCCCGAGCACCGCCAGGAGTAATTCCTGAGTGCAGAGCCAGGAGAAACCCCTGAGCATTGCCGGGTGTGACCCAAAAAAAAAAAAAAGAAAACTGTAAATCACTCTTCTATGAAGAAAAGATTGTAACAATGGCCACCATTTTAATCTTTAGTTCTAGGAACCTTCCTACAGACTTTAGTCCTCCTAGTATTCTCGGGCAGCTTTGAAGAGAATCACCTCAGCATGGTGCTGGGACTCAGTGGCCGCCATATGGTGCTGCCCACTGTGCCTTCACTGTGTCCCGCAGAGGATGCTTGAAGCTGGTTTCAGTGTTAGTTACTAAATAAGATCAAAATTGAGGGGAGGAGCGAGGGACACTCAGGCCTGGGGCTCCAGCGGTGCCTCTGGGGCCCTGGGTTCCTTTCGCGGAGTGGATCTGCACAGTCCATGACCATGTCAACGCCCCAGACCCACATGAAGGTTAGCGAAATGCCACGGGCTGTCTGTCTCTTGCCTGGGTCACGTTATGGCACAGTGCAGCTGAGCAGCTCCACACTGGTCAGAGCCCATGGCTCATGCTCATGCCCTGTCTGCCGTGTGTTTGGCTGAGTCCGTGAAGTCACTGCAATACCTGCCCCATGCCCCTCAACTGTGTGCTCCATGGCACCATTGTCACAGCACTCAGATTGTGTGTGCAGAGCCTTGTGTGGTACTGTCCTTGCTCAGGGATGTACTAGCGTCTCCATCTGGCAGCGCACGCTGCTTCTGGTTGACTTTAAGGGGGTGTTTACTATTCTCTGATGTAAGGGTTAGGGGAGCCTGTCAGTTTAGATGGCTCCTTGATACCTGCTCCTTTTCTAGGGCTTACTCCCCAAACCAAAGGAAGCGCCTTTCCTGGTCTCCTTTTTCATTGCTCAAGTCGTGACCACGTGCTCCGGAATCCTCTCTTATCCCTTTGACACAGTGAGAAGGCGCATGATGATGCAGGTATTTTGGGGTTTCTTGTTTGTTTTTTTTCTTTCTTTGGGGGGGCACACCTGCTGAGTACTCAGGGCTTGCTCCTGGTTCTGCACTCAGGGATCATTCCTGGAGGGACTTCAGGGGATCACATGTGCTGGGACTAGAACCCAGGTCAGACATGTGCCTGGGTACTATGCAGACCCACTGCCTACTGTGCTATTGCTCCGGCCCCGTGTTAGATTATTTGTAGGCTTAAATGAGATTCCTGGTAGCCCTCACAGTTAGGTGTGAGGCACAGCCCCTGTCCAGACTGTTCTTATTAGGCTCGGTCCTGTCATTCATGCGTGTGTGCGGCGTGCTGGGCATGCGTGGAGCCATTGACAGCAGGGCAGGCCTGCACCCTGTTCACTGCGTCCATGGCGCGTAATGAGGGGCATTGGCGACGGTGTGCACTGGCTGTGCTGAAGCCCCCAGAGTGTAGGTGCTGGGATCAGGGATTCCTCCTGACAGGAACAGGCACCACAGAGGCCGTTTGTTGGAGAAGGCCCGAGGGCCTAGATGACACGTTCGGGGGAAGCGGATACCAGGCCAGAGAGCTCAGCCTGGAATCCAGCTTCCTGGAGACCATTTCACTGTCCGCTCACTTCATTCTCTGTATGATACTGGGGTGCCCCACTCTCCTCGGCCTCACTCTCGTCTGTGAAATGGTCCTGGAGGAACCCACTGCAAAGCTCCGCTCACAGTGCAGCAAGCGTTGCTGCACCTGAAAGGCCCATCCCCTGGCCTGTGACCGCCTTCACGGCGCTTTCTCTGCCGCCCTGCCCATGTCCCTTCTCCTCTCTCTCTTGTGGGATGGCAGGGGTGGGTCTGGAGTTATCCCGGCTGTGCTGAGGGACCTCACCCTAGACAGTCTCCCCCACCTGCACTGGAGACCTTTGAATGGAAAAATGAATTTGCATATAGGTTGGATTTAGTAAATGGTACTGGAGCATACTAAGTTTCCTGGTTTTATAACTTGTTTGGCTATAAGGAAATACTCTTACTTTAGAAAATGCACAGTGGCATTTTAAGACAGAGGTGTAATATCTGCAGTGTATTGTCAGAATAAGCCAGAAAATGTATGGGGCTGTGGCTCTCACGCACATGCGTGCAGTGGGGTTGTAGTAGACGATGAGGCACCCTGGGGACCTCCCCAGTGTTCACCTCCGCTGGGCGGGGGGAGAGAACCGGTCTGGCTCCCCATCTGGCCGGCGGCCTTCCTGGGCTGGGTTCTCAGTGCCCGCCTCTCGGGACAGTGGGGAGCAGGCCCTCCCCAGGGAGCTCCCTGTCGCACAGTCCCTGCAGAGCCCCTCAGAGGAGCCGCCCTGGGGCACCCTTCAGCCCTCTCGGCATAGTAGAGTCTTGCTGTGTTACTTGTATCGCCTGTCTTCCTCAGATCCGGTTCCAGATGCAGCCTGCATGTACATGCCGCAGCGGGGTGGGTTGTTGTTTCAGTCTGGGACCTGCAGTGCTGGGACTCAGACCCAGGCCTCGTACATCCAGAACAGTGCTCAGCCCACAGAGCCCCCTCTCTGGCCCCTAACAGGCAGAGTTCTGGGTGAATAAGAGTCTCCCAGCCCCATCTGTTAATTCTTTCTTTTTTTTTAGGCTTCCTTCTCTTGCCTTTGCGCACTGACCAAGGTGTCCTGTGCTGTAATTCTAGAGTGTAATAACTAGCCACCGTATCTTGCTCCTTACCTTACACGGACAGAATGCCTCACTGTAAACCATGTAATCTTAGCCGTGGGTTCATTTTATAATCCCTTAGCATGCTCTGACTGTCTCTGCCTCCCCCGTCCGCGTTATTGATTTATCCCTAATCAGTAAAGTATCACGTTTCCCTGTCCCAACATCCAAGTTCCCATGCCAGCTCAGCACTGGAAGACCCTTCTGCCACTTCCTCTCGTTCACCCGCTGTTCATAGATTCCACTGATCTAGGAGTTACTGGGGTTTGGGGAGTTTGTTTTGTTTGGGGCCATGCCCAGTGGTGCTCAGCACTTATTCCTGGTTCTTATCCAAGGATCACTCTTGGCAGGCTCAGGGGACCATAGTGGGTGCTGGGGATGGAACCCACGTTGGGCGCCTTCAAGGCACGTGCTCTCCCTGCCGTGTTCTTGCTCCAGTTCCTTGAGTTTGGGTAGTTTGTTTGCTTGAGTTCTTAGATACCTCACACACATGTGAACTCCTGGGACTTCAGTAAGAGTGGCTGGTCATCTCCTTCCATTGCCCTGCTGGGATTCCTGTCGCGGGCGCCGCCTCCATGGCCCTGCCGGGTCCTCCTGTCACGGGCACAGCCTCCATGGCCCTGCTGGGGCTCCTGTCACGGGCGCCACGGCCTCCATGGCCCTGCCGGGCTCCCTGTCACGGGCACAGCCTCCATGGCCCTGCGTGGGCTCCTGTCCACGGGCACACGGCCTCCATGGCCCTGCCGGGCTCCTGTCACGGGCACAGCCTCCATGGCCCTGCCGGGCTCCTGTCACGGGCACAGCCTCCATGGCCCTGCGGGTCTCCTGTCACAGGCACAGCCTCCATGGCCCCTGCCGGGTCTCCTATCGAAGGGAGCACGGCCTCCATAGCCCTGCCGGGGGCTCCTGTCAGGGAGCACGGCCTCCATGGCCCTGCCGGGCTCCTGTCACGGGCACAGCCTCCATGGCCCTGCCGGGCTCCTGTCACGGGCACCACGGCCTCCATGGCCCTGCCGGGCTCCTGTCACGGGCACAGCCTCCATGGCCCTGCCGGGCTCCCTGTCACGGGCACGGCCTCCATGGCCCTGCTGGGGCTCCTATCACGGGCACAGCCTCCATGGCCCTGCCGGTGCTCCTGTCACGGGCACACAGCCTCCATGGCCCTGCCGGCGCTCCTGTCACGGGCACACAGCCTCCATGGCCCTGCCGGGCTCCCGTCACGGGCGCATGGCCTCCATGGCCCTGCCGGCGCTCCTGTCACGGGCGCACGGCCTCCATGGCCCTGCCGGCGCTCCGTCACGGGCGCACGGCCTCCATGGCCCCTGCCGGGGCTCCTGTCACGGGCACACGGCCTCCATGGGCCTGCCGGGGGCTCCTGTCACGGGCACACAGCCTCCATGGGCCTGCCGGGGGCTCCTGTCACGGGCACAGCCCCCATGGCCCTGCCGGGCTCTTGTCACCGGAGTGTGGCCTCCTCCATGCTTTCCCTTTGAATGCTTTCCCTTTCTCTAGAAGAACTTGTTACATGGAGCTAAATGTTCATTGGGTATTTAGAACTCACCTAGTGAAGCTGTAGAGGAACATAGTTTTCTTGAGATCATAATTTCTTTAATGAATGTAGTATTTCATTTTTCCTGTCTTTTTTGTAAAATATATGTTTAAAATGCTTTATTCATTCTGAATATTTTTAAATAATTTTATATGCATTTTTACTTTTTTACATTTTTACTTTCTGTTGTGCTTATTTTCTATTTTCATTTATTTTGATTATTTCTATATTTTAAAGTTTACTCCCTCTAAGTATTTGGGTCACTCATTAATTTCCAGCCTTTCCATTCTAAAATGTACTGATCATTAACTATTGGTCACCACACAAATAAAATCTTAGGAATTTATTAAGGGACCAGAGCAATAGTACAGTGGGTTGGGCTCTTGACTTGTATATTTCACTCAGATTTGATCCCCAGTATCCCGTATGGTCCCCCACGCACTGCCAGAAGTAATTACTGAGCCTTGAGCTGGGAGAAACCTGAGCGTTCCTGGGTGTAGGCCAATTTTTTTTTTTTAAAAAAACTTGTTAAGGACTCCTGGTTATTAGTTTATTTCTAATTGCTTCAGCAATTAAGAGAGTAAACCATAGAGTGATGCCATCTTTGGGAATCACTTGTATCACTTGTCTTCCTGTTGTTCATCCATTTGCTGGAGCGGGCACCATTAACATGTCCATATGTCCTGTCACATGCTAGTGTAGCCCAAAGGGCATCTGCTCGCCCAAGAACATGAAGAGCCTCAAACCATTCCTTCATGGGAATGAGGTATTGATTGTTACTGATTGTTGGCATATCAAATATAATATGGGTAGCTTTCCAGGCTCTGCCGTGTGGGTGGAATACTCTTATAGTAGCCCCTCATCTCGTGCATTTATTAATGAACCACAGGGCCGCAAAGTGGCCACACGAGATGGGGAAAGATTGACTTTTCTGCTGGGTGGATCTCTGACATGCTGTAGGTCTGGATGTTAAAAATGGCAGCCTCATGGTGTGGGGTTCCTCTGACTTCTTGCAAGGCTCTGCTGGGATGGCGGGCCAGGGTTAGAACCCGCCCTTCCTCCTGGACGCCTCATGATCAACTGGACACAAGGAGAGCCGGTAGCAGCTCTGCCCCGGGTATCTGAGTCTCTAGATCAGGCATACCTGGGCTTGAAATAGACTGCTGTAGGATGGCACTCTGACACATTCTTTGGGAATGTGTTGTGTAATCTATGGTCAGTTTTTATTCTGCCTGAAAACTAGGAATACTAGGGGCTGGAGAGCTCAGATAGTGGGTAAAGCACTTGCCTTGCATGTGGTCCAACCGGATTCAATCCCCTGGCACCACATATGTACCCCAAGCCATACCAGGAGTGGTCACTGAGCACAGAGCCAGGAGTAAGCTCTGAGCACTGCTGGTCATGGCCCAAAAGGTGTTCAGTGTGGTCCCACTGCCTCTTAACATGAATTCTTAACTTCGAGGTCAGTGTGTTCATCCTTCCTTCAGGCTTATATGCTTCCATTTGAGCACAGGATGCTGAGACCAGCAAATATGTCTGTCTTTGTGCAGAGCGGAGAGGCTGAGCGGCAGTACAGAGGCACCCTGGACTGCTTTGTGAAGATATACCAGCAGGAGGGTCTCGGTGCATTTTTCGGGGGCCTTCTCCAATATCCTTCGTGGTACAGGAGGTGCTTTGGTATTAGTGCTATATGATAAAATAAAAGAATTCCTTAATATTGATATTGGGGGTAGTTCTTCAGGAGAATAAATTGAAAAATGCATGAGTTTAACTTGTAAAACAGAACAAACCACATAGCTGCCATTTGTATGCGTTTTGATGTAGTGTGTTATTACTGTCAGCATTTTCATAAAGTGCTAATTTTGAAGTAAAGCAGATTTTTTCCAAGGATTTCAAGTAGTGAAAATGAGAAAAATGTGTACTTTGTACTTAGTTACTTTAGTAAGACATTTTGCTTATAGGCAGTAGTTTGTTGTGTTCACTTAATGTCCTTTTCTTTGTGATCAAATTTAGATGTAGAATGGGGGTGTGACTGTGAAAAAAAAATAATAAAAATTTAAATGTATATGCTTAAATAAAAGTTTCAAAATACTGTTCTTTTAATGTATCTTCTGTATTTTAACAGAAAGTTAAATGACATTAGGTTAAATGGACAGTGTGTGTGTATGTGTGTGTGTGTGTACAAACTGAACACTACCCTAAAGCAGACTATGTGTTCTTCTCTGTATACTTGGAACTAACTCAGGAATAGGTCATCTAGGGTATGTTCATTGCAGCACTCAATGTAATAGCCAGTACATGGAAATGACCCACATGTCCAATAACAGATAAATAAATGAAGTTTTGCCTATGTACATGCAGCAGAATACTAAGCAGCCATAAAAAAGATGAAATCATGCAGTGCAGTGTAGCCTGGACGGATCTGCAGGGTCCTGTAGGCAAGAGGGCCGGGAGAACGTGGCCTGCAAGTCTGTAGTTCATCCCTGGCACTGCACAGCCCCCTGAGTACCTCTGGGGCTGTGCAGAAGTACCCAGAGGACCCTGAAGGTCCCCAGCCCCTCTGGACCTACCATTGAACCAGGCAGCACATTGTGGACTAAATATCTGCCTGAATTGGGCGGTCCTCGAAGAAGTGGATGTCTTCAAATCGCCAGTCTCCCGGGGAGCAATAGGAAAGAAAAAAGGAAATCTGGGCAGACGTCACTGATGGTGACGGAAGTGTAACCTTAGTAGAAAGCCGCCTCCAACGAAAGCACAGGCCAAATCATGTCACTAGTTCAATTAACAGTCAGGAGCAGACACCCATCCTTCACAGGCCTTTCTGAAAAGCTGGAGAAGGGGCAGCACCCTAAGTTATTTCGTGAGGTCAGCCTGTACTGTCTCAAGCCAGTGTTGTTCACACACTTTGTAGCCAGTGCGGCATGTGTGTGTGTCTACCAGCTAGGTTCAGGTGTGAGCCACAGGTGTACACAATGACGTTATCAGTGTGTGAAGAAGCAACAATCTTGCCCCCACACAGGAAAATAATAGAAGTGAAAAGAACTTTAAAAATCTAAATGAGGGTTGGTTTGTTTTTTCCAAGCCATGTTCTCTTGAACATGTGTTTCCTGCTCTGCCCCTCTGGACAAGGCTGTGTTCTTTGTCTCCTCTCTCTGTCTCTCTGTCTCTGTCTCTGTCTCTGTCTCTCTCTCTCTCTCTCTCTGATGAAATACTAAGTTTTTAAACATATAAATTAAAATACCACGACTGGGAATTGAAGACCCGAGTATGGCACCATAATAGCTCTCAGAACATGGTCGAGCATAGCCCTGTTAGTCTCCCTGCACAGAACTGAACACTCAAGGACAGCTGAGGCACCCACCACTACATATGTGTGTGTGTCCATATGATCAAAGTGTTGAAAACAGGCAATGCCAAATATATAACCAATGCCCATAAATACAGTCAGAAACTCCAGGGACTGGAGTGATAGTACTGGTGGGGAGAGGGCTTGCACTGAACATCGTCAACCGGGTTCAATCCCCAGCACTCTCCTGAGCCAGCTAGGTGTGATTCCTGAGCAGTCGGCAGAAAGCCCTGAGCACCTCCAGTATCCAGAAGCTACAGCCAAGATGTTTAATGTACTTCCTTGCCAAAGGAAACCTTGACTTCAGTGGACTAGCAAAATTGTACCAAGTTAGTTGAATCTTCTGTTTAAATTCAGATCAATTCAGATGCATACATTATAAATCAAATCCATCGCCTCTAAAACAATCAGGTTTGCCTGTTTATTCAGACATACAGGGATGTTAGGAAATCTCTAAATACTGATCACATATAACCTATATGATCACATACAGGTTAGGGAGGGAATTTCTGAGAAGGAACTTGGCAAAGCCGGGTTGCTCCTTTTCTCTTGGGGAAGGAGCAGAACCTCTACTGGATCTCAGGCGCCCTCACGGCTGCTGATCTGGGACTAGGGCAAGCTGGAAAGCCGGGAAACAGGGTGGCTTCCCAAGCTGCCTGCCTCTGCCCGGGTACCGCTGCTGGCTTGATGAACTCAAGGATAAATCCGCTGCTGGCTTGATGAACTCAAGGATAAATCCGTGCTGTTTGCTTGTTGGAGCAGCCGGACGGCTGGTTCCCTGGCCCGCTTCCTCCCGCAAACCACGGTCGTCTGTTTTCCTGCATTTCTGGGTTTGCTCGGCAAGGTCCGGACTGTCTGAAGGTGCTCCTGGCCGGTCAGTTGGGGGGTCTGGGCAGACCCCGGGCAGCCACGCCTTAGCCAGGGCCTGTGGTGGTGTAAACACCCTTGCTCCTGGAAGTCTGGATCTACTGTGAAAAATTGCCGCTTGGCATTTTGGGTTTGTTTTGTTTGGAGGGTCGCCCACACCCAGAGGTGCTCAGGGCTGACTCCTTGGGGGGCTCAGGATATCCTGTGAAGTGCCAGGGATTGACCTGGGCCAACCGTGGCACCGTCAGCGCCTTCTCCCCGTCCAGTGCCTCTGGACAGAAAGTCCCCACCTTTTTAATAGCTTCCCCCTCTGTGACCCGCTGGAAACATAAATGACTCAGTTCTTATGGGGCTGTGCAATAAAGGTTCTTGGCCGCGACCACCCGGCCGGTGGTTGAGAGAAAAGCCAGAAGAAAGGGGCGCGCGGGAGCTCGGGCAGGCTGGACGCGGCTGCAGGGGGGTCTCGGGATTCGGCCCCTCCCCAGGCGGCCGGGTTCTGCGGGGGGAGGGGCAGGTTCTGGCGACCCGCACAGCCCCCACTAACGCGCTGCCGCCGGTCGCCCGCGCCCCGCCGGGCCATGAACCTCTTCCTCCTCGCGGCCGTGGCGGCGCGCTGGCCACCGTGGCGGCGGCGGCCCTGGCCACGCTCGTGGTCCTCGTGCCCCTGCACACCCCGCTCCCGGAGCCCCCAGGGCTCGGGGGCCACGCAAGAAGCTGGCGCGCAGGGGGCCGCTCCGGGGCGTCCCGCTAGCCAGGAGTACCTCGGGGGACGGGACAGGAAGCAGGAGAGGCGCCCCCCGGGAGCGGAGAGCCCCCAGGAGAGGCGGGCCACGGAGCCGGGGACCCCCCAGGAGACGCGCCCCCACGGTGCGGGCGACCCCCGAGAGACGCGCGCCCCCGGAGCGGGAGAGCCCCCAGGAGACGCGCCCCACGGTGCGGGCGACCCCCGAGGAGACGCGCCCCACGGTGCGGGCGACCCCCCGAGGAGACGCGCCCCACGGTGCGGGCGACCCCCGAGGAGGCGCGCCCCCCCACGGTGCGGGCGACCCCCGAGGAGGCGCGCGCCCCACGGTGCGGGCGACCCCGAGGGAGGCGCGCCCCACGGTGCGGGTGACCCCCGAGGAGACGCGCGCCCCACGGTGCGGGCGACCCCCGAGGAGGCGCGCCCCAAGCACCGGGACCCCCGAGGGACAGACCCGGCCTCCCGCAGCGCGCCCCCCGGCCGTGAGTGCGGGCGGGGGGCAGCGCGGTCACAATGGGAGGCGTTCGCACCCCTGCCCGGCCGCGGGGAGGCTGGGGAGGGTCCCGGTGCGGGGGCTCCGGTTAGGCGCGACCCCTGGGGCAGCTCGCGCCCCGGTAAGGAGCCCCTGGCCGCGGTCCCCTGCCCCGGAGCCGCCCCGCTGGGGTCCCAGCCGGGCGGGGTCTCTGGGGTCTGTAGCCAGGCAGGGAGGGGGTCCCGGGGTCTGTACCTGGGCGGGGGTCCCAGGGGGTCTTATCGGGGCGGAGGTTCCCAGGGTCCGTTTCGGATCAGGGCGAGGGGGATGCCAGGGGTCTGTACCAGGGCGGGGGTCCTAGGGTCTGTACCAGGGCGATCTCCCTGGGGGACCCCAGGGCTCGGGCCTGGCGGGAGTTGTCCGACTCGCACCGGCCCCCAGAAGGATGGAGACCGCGGGCGTGTGTGCCCTGATGAGTTTTCCCTGATCCGCAGGCAGGCCGGGACCGGCTTTCCCGAGTTAGGGGTCTCGGGAGGAGGGGCGAGGCCTGGGGCGGGGCCTTGAGGGTAGGGGCGGCTCTGGGTAGGGGCGGGACATGTAGTACAGGCCTGGGCCGGGAGGGGCGGGCCTGGCGGGCAGGGTGGGCGGGCCTGGGGTTGAGGGGTGGGGCCTGGGGAACTGGGCGGGGCCTGAGGGCGGGGGTGGAGCGGCCTTGGGTTGAGGAGCGGGGTCCGGGGACGGGGGGGGGCCTGAAGGGCGGGATGGGGCGGGCCTGGGGTGGGGGCGGGACCTGGAGGACGGGGCGGGGCCTGGAGGGAGGGGCGGGGCCTGGAGGGAGGGGCGGGGGCCTGGAGGGCGAGGCGAGGCGGGCCTGAGTGCGGACAGGGCGGGGCCTGGAGGACGGGGCGGGGCCTGAGGGCGGGGTGGAGCGGCCTTGGGTTGAGGAGCGGGGTCCGGGGACGGGGCGGGGGCCTGAAGGTCGGGATGGGGGCGTGCCTGGGGTGGGGGCGGGACCTGGAGGACGGGGCGGGGCCTGGAGGGAGGCGGGGCCTGGGGGCGAGGTGGGGCCTGAGTGCGGACGGGGCGGGGGCCTGGAGTGCGGAAGGGCGCGGCCTGGAGTGCGGACGGGGCAGGGGCCTGAGTGCGGATGGGCGGGGCCTGGAGTGCGGACGGGGCGGGGCCTGGAGTGCGGACAGGGCGGGGCCTGGGCGGGCGGGCGCGCGGCCGGGCGGCGCGCGCAGGCGCAGAGTGCAGTAACTGCCGAGGGCGACAGGCGGGCGGCGGAGGGCACGCAGCGGCGGGGCCCCAGCCAGTCCCGGCCTCTCGGCAGGAGTCGCCGGCCCGGGGCCGCAGCGCGGGAGCGGACCGCGGCCCGGCGCCCCGGCCTGTGGGCGGCGGCATGTCGGTGGTGGGCATCGACCTGGGCTTCCTCAACTGCTACATCGCGGTGGCGCGCAGCGGCGGCATCGAGACCATCGCCAACGAGTACAGCGACAGGTGCACCCCGTAAGTGCCGGGGCGGCCTCAACCTCCCGCCCCCGCCCGCGAGAACCTTCCAGAAGGCGTCGCACCCCGGGCCCCCGCCCGCCTTGCCTGGCGCCCGCGCCCCCCGGGCACGCCGGGTCCCCCTTCCCTACGGCCCGCCGGGCCCAGCCGGGCTCCTCCGATGGCCCACATGGGAGTCGAGTCACGGTCACGCGCCCTGGTGCAGAGACGCGGGGAGGCGGTGCGGGGGGTGCTGTGGTGCTGGGTGCCCGGTGCAGGGGTGCAGGGAGACGGTGCCCGGTGCAGGGGTGCGGGAATATGGTGCCCGGTGCGGGGGTGCTGTGCTGAGTGCCCGGTGCAGGAGTGTCGGGAGACAGTGCCCAGTGCAGGGGTGCTGTGGTGCTGGGTGCCCGGTGGGGAGGCGGGAGACGGTGCCCAGTGCTGGGGTGCGGGGAGACGGTGCCTGGTGCGGGGTGCGGGAGACGGTGCCCGGTGCTGGGGTGCTGTGGTGCTGGGTGCCCGATGCAGGGGTGCGGGAGACAGTTTCAGGTGCAGGGGTGCTGTGGTGCTGGGTGCCCGGTGCAGGGGTATCGGGAGACAGTGCCCAGTGCAGGTGTGTGGGAAACGGTGCCCAGTGCAGGGGTGCTTGGAGATGGTGCAGAGGTGCAGGGTGCCGGTGCAGGACTGCAGGAAGACGGTGTCCTGTGCAGGGGTGCCTGGTGCGGGGCGCAGGTGCAGGCGTGCTGGGAGAAGGGGAGAGGTCCCCAGTCAGGCGTGCCCCAGGGACAGGGAGGAGAGGCACAGGTGTGGGAGTGCGCGCTGTGTCCCGTCAGCTCAGGCTTGGCGCCCCTGCAGGCCTCGGCTGCGCCGCCTCCTGCGCTCTTCCCTGCGGGGCTCGCAGGGGCTCAGGGTTCCCCTGTGAGCCAGCCAGGGCAGGGCAGTGGGGAAGGGTCTCCTCATGCGCACCCTGCTGCGCCCCGCAGTCTGATTGGAGAAGTAAGTAATCTCGGGGCCGGAGGGACAGCATGGCGGGTAGCCTGCCTGCCTTGCACTGGGAGACCAGGCTCCATTCCCAGCATCCCATATGGTCCCCTGGGCACCGCCAGAGTAACCCTGAGCATTGCTGGGTATGACCCAAAAAAGCAGAGAGAGAGAGGGAGGGAGGCAGGGAGGGAGGAAGAGAGAGAGAGAGAGAGGTAATCTTTCAGAATATTTAAAGAGTGATTCCGAGGCCGTAGTGATAGTCCAGCAGGGAGGGCATTTGCCTCCCCTGGGTTTGATCCCCGGCATCCCTTATGGTCCCCCTGAGCACCACCAGGAGTGATTCCTGAGTGCAGAGCCATGAGTAACCCCTGGAGCATTGCCAGGTGTGACCCAAAAAGACAAAAAAGCGATCACCACGAATCCCACGGTGCGAGTGTGGTAGCAGTGCCAGCGCCCGATGAAGCTGGGGCGAAGGATTCTCTCCAGTAGAAGGGACGCTTCCCACGGCTCTGCTTCCATTTGTGTTTGGCTGTGTCGGTTGTCACGTTTGGATAAGCCAGGATCCCCCTCAGGGATGTGGGGCTGGACGCTGCACTCTGGGCCCACCCCAGAGTGGCCCCGGAGCCAGCAGTTGGGAGCTTCAGCACCAGACACGTGTGTGGGCAATGGGCTCCCAGCCCATGACACCACAGACACACGTTGCGGGACCGAGTCCCAGCCCCTGATGCGTAACGCCTCCTGTAAGCCTTTGGGAAGTCGTCTTGGGCCACACTGGCGGTGCTCAGGGCTTATTTCTGGTTTTTGTTGGTAGTGGTGTTTTGTTGCTGTTTAAATTGAATCACTGTGCAATGAGACCATTACAAAAGCTGTTTATGATCTCAGTCATACACTCTCTCTCTCTCTCTCTCTCTCTCTCTCTCTCTCTCTCTCTCTCTCTCTC